>PVKB01000401.1:89621-164339 GCA_004027205.1 Ctenodactylus gundi | reverse complement strand
TTACAAACTCCTAGGCCTTCCAGATACCAGATCCAACCCTGTCTCCCACCTGCTTTGCAGCCTTAGAGGCCGGGAGGCGAGACCTGCCCTGTCCTCACAGCTGCCCAGGGACAGGGCTGTGCCCTGGCCTGGTTCCACCCTCCCTCTGCGGGCCCCAGGCCTCTCATCTCCCCAGCTACGGGTGGTGTGACTAGTTCCCTGGGGAGCCCCGTGGGAGCCCAAGTGGGCAGTGTCCTCGGGCGACACCCTGCCCACCCCTGCCATGATCGGAATGTTCGTTGGCCTGGCGCGCACTGGCACCTTGAACCTGGGGCCCCGCGGGTGACCATTCCTGGGGAAGCGGGAGCCCTGGACCCCCGGGCTGGCCGCAGTCGTGCACCTGCTGGTCCCCACCCGATGCTGGGTCCTCGCCCCGCACTGGCCGGTGTAGGGGATTTCCAGCTCATGCAGTCATTCAGCAAATATTGATCGGCCGGCCGGGTGCCAGGCTGAGGCAGGACACAGGCCGCAGGCGTCTCTCGGTCCCACACGGGGAGGATGGGCAGTAATAAGACACGACCAGCTTTTGAGGTCAGGTAAAGGTAAATGCCTCAAGTAAATAAAACGGGGCATCGGGCCGGGCTAGGCAGCAGGTCCCGGGCACCCCCAGCGGCGGCTGCGGGCAGTGCAGGTGTAAAACGCGAGGGGCCCGGGTGGGGCGGCTCGGGGTGCAGCGCGCTGAAGGCCCCGAGTTCGATTCCCTAGCGCCACACGCACATCGGAAGGCCGTGGCGCCGCACGCCTGTGATCCCAGCACTCCGGAGGCTGAGGCAGGAGACTGCTGGGAGTTTGAGGCCAGCCTGGGCTCCATGATGAGTTCAGAACCAGCCTACCCTGGCTACCCAAGCCCCTCAGGTGAATGATCCGTGCGCTTGCGCAGGTACCCGGCCCCACCCACCTTAAGTCCTTTCTGATAACCTGGATACCTGGCACCTGCCGCATCCACAGTAGTTACTGCGGAGAGAGCCGAGTCTGGCCTGCTCCTGCCCACCCGCCCTCTCTGCCACACAGTCTGACCCCCAAGGGGAGTCCGCAGTTCTGGGACCTGCAGTGGGGCGGGAAGCCCACGCCAGCCGGCTTCTGTCTCCAAAAAGTGTGCACTTATTTATAAAAGCACACTGGGGTTGGGCCGGGTGGTGCGAGTCTGTAACCTCGGCTACTCGGGAGGCTGAGGCAGGAACGTCACCGGTTTTAGGCCAGCCTGGGCAACTTAGCAATGTGATGAGACCCTGACTCAAAACGACAACTGAGAAGAGGACGAACAAAGAGACCCAAACAGACAACGCCACTCTGTTATGGAAAAGATGAAAAGAAAGCGAACAGTTTCGCGTGTTCAACAGTAGGTTCTTCGGTTTACGCTTGCAGCCATGGTTGCCTGAGTGACTTTGTTTCCTTGTTTTTTGAGACAGGGTCTTGCTCCAGGCTGCTCCTGAGCTCACTGTGGAGCCCAGGATGGACTCAACATAGGGCAATCCTCCTGCCTCAGCCTCCCTAGTGCTGGGATTACAGGCGTGTGCCACCAGGCCCAGCTTATGTGGTGCTGGGGAATTGTACCTGAGGATTTGTGCATGCTGGGTAAGTGCTTTAACCACTGAGCTGTACCACCAGCCCTTGAATGAAGTCTGTTTTGAGACTGGGTCCTGCCCTGTCACCCGGGCTGGCCTCAAACTCATGGCAATCCCCCCCAACCTCCGTGCTAGGCAAACTCGCCAACCACTGAGCTCCGCTGCCGAGCTGCACTGGCAGCATGTAATTTTGAAGCACTGTTCACTACCTGGGAAAGTTCCTACCAGGATCCAAAATTTTTTCAATGGTTTGAAACTTTTGTTTTAACTGGGGATGGTTTTCCCCGGACTAAACCTTCCTTGGAGCCCTAGGACACAGAGAGATGAGAGTTGCCCATGCATCCTGTCAGTGTGAAGGGGGCAGGCGTCCACCACCATATATAACTGGCTTAATTTCCTTACTCAGTTTTGAATGTTTGATTTCTGAGACAGGGTCTGGCTAAACTAGTGAGGCTGGGCTTGATCTTGCAATCCTCCTGCCTCAGCCTCCCGAGTGCTGGGAGTACAGGTCTGTGACACCTGGCCTGGCTTTTTTGTTTGATTTTGAGTGCTGGGGTGGAACGCAGGGCCTGACACACAAGGGCTCAGCCATGGTGCCCCTCCCCAAACCCAGGTCACCCACACCTCCCCTCGGGTTGCCATTGGGGGCCTCCACCAAGGGCAGCAAACGCATGCTGGGGCCACATCTAC
Source organism: Ctenodactylus gundi (assembly GCA_004027205.1). Taxonomy (NCBI): domain Eukaryota; kingdom Metazoa; phylum Chordata; class Mammalia; order Rodentia; family Ctenodactylidae; genus Ctenodactylus; species Ctenodactylus gundi. The sequence goes on along the minus strand of PVKB01000401.1, from coordinate 162,045 downwards.
ACTGCTGCTGGCTGGTCCACACCGGCTGATTCTGCCGCGCACAAGCCCTTTCGCACACAAAGGAGTTGATTCGGAAGGGAAGGGTTTTCCCCATGAATCATAAACACTGGCCAGAGTCCAGCCCACTTCCTGCCGGCCCCGACTTCCTCTTTCATCAGACCCCAGCAGCTGCCCTGGGAATGCGGGCACCCTGGGAGCCCAGTGGTGCCCTGGATCAGCAACGACCCCTGCTGGGCATCGCCGGCAGCTGCTGGAGGGCCCAGTGTTGCCGACATGGTGCCTGAGGTCCCACCCTGGTGGCACACCCGAGGGCTCAGCCTTGTCCTCTGTGCCCCTTAGCAGAATGGAGACACAGACCTCGATAGTTCAGTGGGCGTGGGCGGCAGCGTGGTCTGTCTTCATTTTTTTTTTTCATTTATCATATATATATTTTTGGGGTGGGCGGGAGAGACAGGGTCTCACTCTAGCCCAGGTGGTTCCTGGACTCGCTATGGAGCCCAGGCTGGCCTTTGTCTCACAGCAATCCTCCTGCCTCAGCCTCCCGAGTGCTGGGATTATCGCGGTGCCCCGGCCTGTGTGGTGCCGGCGGAGGCATTTTTAGACTGAAATGACCAGAAGGAAGGTTTTGAGTTCCCTTCCCAGCGCAACCCGTGTGACCTTGTCCTGCCCCCTCTCCTACCTCACCCCCAACCCTGGCCCCACTTCTTCCTCTTCTTCTGCGATAGGATCTTGCCGTCTAGACCAGGCTGGCCTCCAACTTGCAGTTCTCCTGCCTCAGCCTCCCGAGTGCGGGATGACAGGCGGGCACCACGTTCCCTAGCTCTTTGCCTCAGTTTCCTCGTCTGTAAAAGAGACTCACCATCTTACTTCCCTCACAGAACTGCTGCGGGCACAACAGAAGCTAATGAACACAAAGCACCTGGCACAGGGTGGCACGAACCAGAGGCCTGGGGCATGAGCTATTGAATCTCGGGCGTCTTCTGCCCCCACAGCGCAAGGGGCTGCAGGCTCCCGAGTCTGCAGTGCCCCCAGGGTGGACTTGGAGGCCCTGGGGATGGCTCTGAGGTGGGGCTGGGCAGCCCTCTGCTGCCCCCTGCTGGCTCTGCCAGACTCCAGGCCCACCAGCTTGCCAGACCCATTTCATGTGTGCCAACCTTGACCAACGATAAGCCCCGATATTTCCAGGGTTCCCGACACCACTGTACCACTCACGCCTGTCTCCCAGACTCCACCTGGGCTCCAGCTGCCCTCCTGTCTGTCCTGCGGGCACTGGGCACCAGACCGCTCTTTCCCCTCCCTCTCGAGGATGGGCTTGTTAGACACTGGTGGCACAGGCCTGTAATCCCAGCATGCTGGGAGGCTGAGGCAGGAGGATCCCAAATTTGAGCCCAGACTGGGCAACTTAATGACTTAGTGAGACCCTGTTGCAAGATCAAAAAATAAAAATTGGGGGCTGGAGGAAGGGCACAGCACAGCAGTTAAAGCGCTTGCCTAGCTAGCATGCACAAGGCCCTGGGTTCAGTTCCCCAGCATCACGTAAAGATTATCTGGGCACGGTGGCGCATCCCTGTAATCCCAGCACTTGGGAGGCCGAGGTGGGAGGACTATCGTGTGTTTGATGCTGACATGGTTACGCCTGGACTACAGAACAAGACCCTGCCTCAAAAAGGAAGGTGGGGTGGGGCGGTAGGGAGGCTCTGGCCCCGTGCCCTTTACCTCCCTCACAAGAAAAGGGCATCTGGAAGTAATGATGCGGTTTCCCAGCCAGCTGCGGGGCTTGTGCCTCTAATCCAGGGACCCTGGGGAGCCGAGACAGCAGGGTTGTGAGTTCAAGCCCAGCCTGAGCAATTCAGCAAGACTGTCTTTCTGTGTGTGTTTGATCCCGGGGCCTTCACCCTGAGTTACATCCCTAGGTCATTTTTATTTTGGGTTTTAAGACAAAGTCTCACAATAAATTATCCAGACTCTGAGTTTCAACTCAGGATCTTCCTGCCTCAGCCTCCTGAGAGCTGGGATGATGTGTGCACCGCCACGCCCAGCTACTCTTTCTGTGGTGCTGGGGAATGGAACCCAGGGCCTCGCACATGCCAGGCAGGCACTCTAACCACCGGGCTATACCCAGGCCCCTATCTGCTTCTGGCTAACTCCTCCTGCGTCCTACCCTTAAGGCCCTGGTGGTCACACCTGCGGCCTACTGAGGAAATCCAGGAAGGCTGCCCATCTCCCCAGCTTGTGCTTAGTTACGCCTGCAGAGCCTGTTGCCCTGCATGGTTAGCATTCATGGGTGACAGGGGCCCAACATGGCCTCCTCTGTGGCCACAGCACAAGCATCCCTCTTGCTCTCTCTGGGATTAAACCTAGAGACGTCCCATTGAGTTATGTTTTTAGTCCTTTTTGAAAATTTTATTATAATTTTTTTTTTTTTATTTTGAGACCGGGTTTTGCTCAGGTACTAAGTTTCCCAGGCTAGGTGTGAGTTGCAATCCTCCTGCCTCAACCTCCCAGAGTGCTGGGATCACAGGCCTGTGCCGCCAGGCCCAGCTCACGGAGCCAGTCTGGGCAGTGTCTCACATGGGCGTCATGGTTTGCCCCTCTCTGTCTCTGGGTTCTTCTCTCCTCCCCCCTCCCAACCTCTTGGCCTGTGCCCGCTGGCCTCCGGCTGCTCTTGGCACACGCCAGGCACATGCCAGGCACACGCTTACGTCATGGCCTACTCCTGCTGCTCTCCCTCCAGAACCTCCCATGGCTCCCTCTTCCCTCGGATTCTTGCTTGTTGGGTGCCTTCTCATTGAGGCCTCCTCCACTGTCCTTACTCCAAGTCTTGGTACCCAGGCACCCCACTGCTTCCCCTCCCGCGCACCATCAGGCCAGCGTTGCTTAGCCGCTTCCGGACCCTCCCTGCCAGTGCCCCTCTGGGGGGCAGCAGTTTGTGTCTGGTTTCATTTTTTCCCATCAGAGCTTGCCCACTGCACCTGACACCTGGCAGGGCTGATTTATGGCTGAGTCAGTGAATGAATTAAAGGCTGTCAAGGGGGTGGGGATGGGGGCAGGCAGAGAGCCCCCCCCCACCAGGTGGGGTTCCGGCGGGCAGGGACGAGCCCAAAAGTGGGCAGCAGGGGCCGAGAGACCGCATTTTGAGGGGTGCTGGAGCTGCCCAGGTGGCAGCCAGGGCGGCTTGTCAAAACTTTCACCTGGGGAAGAGGCTTGGCCGTTCTGGGGCCCACGTGGTGGACTGGGTGGGACACTGGGGACAGACAGCTGGCAGCCGGCCATGTGGGTGCCCTGAGGCTGCTGCCGCTCCCCCCATATCTGGGTTGGGGCTGGGCCCAGGAGCAGGCGTCACCAGCTTCCCCGGCACGTGGTGGCCAGGCTGTGTGGAGGACAGACGGGCCGTGGCTACTCGGTGGGTGGGCAATGGAGGGACACCTGTCCCCACCCAGGACACTGTCTGAGGGGACGCTGGGTGGGTGGCTGAGCCCACCTCGCGCCTTCCTCAGAGTCTTGACCCACCAGGTCTCAGGGTCTTTTCTGTAGGGATGAGGTCCCCAGGGCACCAGGGCTCTTCGGGAGAGGGAGGGCACCAGCTGGCAGTAAGGGGTGGGGCCGGGGTTCAGCAGGTCCTGGCGGGAAGAAACAAAGTGGGGGGCAGGTAGGGAGAGAGGAGTCGGTGGAACTGCGTGACAGACACGGAGGGAGACACCAGACGCCCAGAGACCAGGGGAGCTGGAGCGGCCAGAGGTGGACACACATCGGCAGAGACGGGAGGCGCAGGACAGACACGGGGAGAGGGAGGGGCTGGGCGCTTGTCCTGCCCAAGTGCCTGGGTTCGATTCCCCAGCACTGTATAAACCAGGTGTGGTAGCTCCGCCGCCCCTCCATACCTGGCAGCCGGGGTCCTCTGGCTCCAGCCGCAGGGGCTGCAGGGCGGCTCAGCGAGCTAGGTGCCACCACCCTCCCATGGCTGAGCTGCAGGCAGGGCAACTTGCAATTGTCCTGCCTCAGCCTCCTGAGTGTTGGGATTCCAGGTTTGCGCTACCACCGCCAGCTAATTTCTGACCCAGGGCCCTGTGCTTGCTGGGCATGCGCTCTAACCATTGAGCTAAGCCATCAGTTCAAGTTTCTCTTTTCAGCCTCCTGGAATGCTTCATGTATTTCATTTCATTTCATTTCATTTCATTTCATTTCATTTCATTTCATTTCATTTCTTTCTTTCTTTTTTTTTTTTGGGAAACCAGCGCCTTGCCTAGACAAGTACTGTACCATGGAGCTACACCCTCTGCCCTTTAAATGTTTATTTATTTATTTGTTGAATTTTTTTTGAGACAGGGTCTTATTGTGTAGTCCAGTCTAACCCTGCGCTCACTACCTAGCTCAGGCTGGCCTCTAACTCCTGGCAATCATCCTGCCTCAGCCTCTCAGGGCTGGGATTACAGGTGCATGCTATCACACTTGGCCTAAATATTTTAAAATTTCAAGGTAGGGTTTCAGAGTTGTCCAGGCTGGCCTAACATGCAGTTCTCCTGCCTCAGCCTCCAGAGTAGCTGGGACTACAGGTGTGTGCCACCGAGCCTGGCTAACTACTCTTGTATTAGCTTATTTTGCGTTAAGCTCTTTATTTATTTCTTTATTTTATCTATTTATTTATTTTTGAGACAGGGTCTCTCTCTGTAGTCCAGGCTGGTCTTGAACTCACTATGGAGCCCAGGCTGACCCTGAACTCACAGTAATCCTCCTGCCTCAGCCTAACAAGTGCTGGGATTACAGGTCTGTGCTACTGAACTCACTGTGTGACCCAGGCTGGCCAGGAAGTCACAGAAATCCTCCTGCCTCAGCTTCCTTACAGGCATGTGCCACCACAGCTGGTGTATGTGGTGCTGGGGAATCGGATGTGCAGCCTGGTGCTTGCTGGGCAAGTCCTCTAACCGTGTGTGATTCCCCAGCTCTCACTCCCACTCTTGACTCCATTTTCAGTATTGAAAGAAGAGCCTTAACTTTGGGCATGGTGGTGCAGGCCTGTCATCCCAGCACTTTGATAGGCTGAAGCAGGAGGATTGCAAACTCAAGCTGAACCTGGGTGATTTAGTTTAGTGACTTAGTGAGATCTTATCTCAAAAAATTAAAAAAATAAGGCTAGAAATGTAGCTCCATTCCAAGGTTCAGTCTCTAGAAGGAAAAAAAAATAATCCAAATTTATCCTAAAACATTTAGCATTTAAGAAAGAGAATAAAGTCCCATCAGTCATCTTCCAACTATCCACCGAAAGATAAACATTACTAACAGCCTTCATCCTGGCTTCGATGCAGCTCCAGAGGGCAGATCTGATTGCTAGCCTCCCAAAGGTCCCAGTTTTCTGGCCAGGGATTGGCCGAGCCGTGGGTGGTGCTGACCAGTGAGATCAGAGGGGATGGCACTGGGGAGAGGGTCTTGGAAATTTGCCACTTCTCAGGTCTGCGTGTGGAGGCAGCAGCCATCTTGGGGTGTGTGTGCTGAGAGTGGAGGAAGCGGAATGAACAAGAGGGGCAAAATTAAGCCACACGTGGTGTCTTAGGTAGAACTGGCCAATCCAGGTGTTTATTTTTATTTTATTCATTTTTTTACTTTTTGAGATAGGGTCTTGCTCTGTAGCCCAGGCTGGTCCTGAACTCACTATGGAGCCCAGGTTGGCCTTGGACTTAGGACAGTCCTCCTGACTCAGCCTCCCGAGTGCTGGGATTACAGGCATGCACCACCATGCCCAGTTTATGTGGGGCTGGGAATCGAACCCAAGGTCTTCAGCTTGCTAGGCAGGTGCTTTAACTGCTGAGCTATTCCTCCAGTCCCAGATCTTTATTTTTAATCCCAGCCTACAGATGGGCGGGGCAGGGACGTAGCCTCCTGCAACCATCTTCACCATGGCATTTCTGTATAAGTCATCCTTCTGCCCTGACTTTACCTCGTTCCTGGAAAGTTGGCCAATAAGCAAAGAACAGTTTTTTCCCCATACAAATTTAAAATTATATTTTCCCACCATTTTTATTAATATATGCATGATACATTTTTACAGTGAACTTGAGAATTTTGTGCATGTATGTATCACATCGATTTTACAATCCCTTCCCAGTTTTGGCCCTCCCACACCCTCCCCACCCACCCCATCTCCCACTATAACACCTGTTTGGTTCTATGGAATGCCTGTGTTCTGGGTTTCCCAAATCAGAGAAACTGTGTGATATTTAACATAGGTAATCTTCTACATCTGACTCATTTCACTCAAATCACCACTCTAGCTCAGCTTCCCACCCCTATGAGAATGGGCTGCAGTGGTCAAATCTTGATGCCTTTTCTCTGAGCCCAGCAGAGCCCTTTATTGGGATATTTGCCAAAAGTGCTTTTTTCCTATGTCTTTGTTGAGTTTCTTTAACATGGCCTCACCCACCAGTCCACATGAGAAAAGAAAAGTAGCAATGTAATTCATAAGGCTAGAAAATGTGAGAAGTTAAATTTCAGATGCCTTAGCTGAGTACTAAAAGGTAGGTACATGGTTGTACATTCAAGATGTTCAAGTTATCATTACATCAACCAGTTTTCTTCAGATAAACTTAGATCAAAGACCAAATAAGTGAATTGCTATGATAAACAAACAAGTCTATATCAAATTGCCACATTAAATGAAATTAAATCTATATTACATAAATATATTACACTTAAAGAAACAAATATAATGGCATACTTAGTTATTACAGAATTTTTAACTTTCATAAATTAGTTACTCACATTCACTAATTACTAACATTTTGCCAGATTCGGTTTATTATTTTTATCTACCTATCTCTCCATAAATTCATGCACACATATTAAAAAAATTTTTACACCAATTTCCCATGTTGAATATTATTATGTCTTGCAAGCTAATATACTATTACAAATAAAAATTATGTGGGGAAATTTCACAGATTTTATTATAAAACAGCTGGTACTGTTTTAGAAGTATACCAATCAAATGATTCAAATACCAATCTATTTTTTCTTATACTTTTTTCTTATGTTTTCTTTCCTCCATGTTTTTTCATGCTAGTTGTCTCTGCTTCTCTCAAAGATTCCTTCAAGTATTTTCTGCAATACTGGGCTAGTGGTTGCTAATTTCTTGAGGGATTCCTGGTCATGAAAAAAATTTACTTCTTCAATTTTCACGGATAATTTTGCTGGATACAACAATCTGGGTTGACACATACTGTCTTTTAAAGCTTGAAAGATCTTGCTGTAGGCTCTCCTGGCCTTTAAAGTTTGCATTTAGAAATCTGTAGTAATTCAAATGGATTTGCCCCTTTTAAAATAAACTTTTCAAATAAATACATACATAAATAAAAATTAAAATAAAAATATTTTTATTTTAAAATAAATAAATAAAAAATTTGAGATGTAAGCTGGGCCGGGAGGCACAGGTCTTTAATCTCAGTACTGTGGGAGGCTGAGGCAGGAGAACTCCAAGTTCCAGCCTAGCTTGGTCAACTTAGCAAGATCCCATCTCAGAAAAAACAAAAAATAAAACAATGAATAGGGGCTGGAGATGTAGCTCAGAGCAGAGGCCCTGTGTTCAACCCCCAGTTGTGCTCACCTCCTCCCACCCCCCCAAAAAAAAATTTTTTTTTTTGAGAGAGAGTCTTAAGAAGCTATTAAATTGCCCAGGCTAGGTTAAAACTTATGATCCTCATGTTTCAGCCTCACAGAGTGCTGGGATTCCAGGCCTGCACTGCTGCACCCAAATTCCACATTAGATGTTAATATATTTGGTTGCTGGGGATATAGGCTAGTGGTTAGAGCACTTGCCTAGCATATGCAAGATCCCAGGTTTAATTGTCCAGCACCACATAAAAATTAGCTGGGCGTGGCAGCACATGCCTGTAACTCCAGTATTCAGGAGACTGAAGCAGGAGGATTGCCGTGAGTCCCAGGCCAGCCTGGGCTTGAGTTCAGGACCAGCCGGGGCTACAGAGCAAGATCCTAGCTCAAGAAAAAAAGCTATTCACAGTATTTCTTAGGTGGAGAATTCAGTGGTATTCATTACATTCACACCACTGTGCAAAATTGGTATCTGTAGGCAAAACGGTGGCTTTTTATAACTTGCATGTACTATCTCATTAAACATGGTCCTCCGTGGTAAACTGGTGCCCTCCTCGCCCCAGCTCCATCTTACCGCCATACCTCTGGGCCCACCCACCATGGTGACTGTCCACACGGAACACACCCCTCCCTGGCTCCCCCAAATGACCCTGCACACAGCCACGTGAGGGGTCATAAGTAAACAGACTTTAATGAGGTGCTGGTGCAGACAGGGGGTGACCCAGCAGATTGGCAACTGTCTCATTTCTCCAACACGCAGCACCCCTCTGGCCTTGTCCCCTGCCCTGCGGCTGCTCCTTGCCTTAGTCAGCGACCACATCCCCAGTCCTGCTTGCTTCCTCTGAACTGTGACCTTCTCAAACTGTGAGCTAAAATAAACCTCTCCTCTCTTAAACTGCAGATGTCGGGTATTTAGTCACAGCAACAAAAGAGTAATGAAGACACCATGCCTGCAGGGCCCTGCGGCTCAGGCCTGTACTCTGGGAGGCTGAGGCAGGAAGATGGTAAGTTTGAGCTCAGCCTGGGCAAATTCAGTGACTTAGAAAGACCCTGTCTCGAAACATAAAAAGGGCTGGGGGCATCGCTTAGTGCAAAGGCACAGGGTTTCATCCCTCGCACCAAAACAAAACAAAAGACAAGAAAAAAACCCCGAACAAATAAACCAACCAACCACACACACTCATACAAGTGAACTGGCCTTTTGCTCCAGGCACCTGGGAGGCCTAAGCCTTCGCCCATTCTGCCTGATGTTTGGCCTGGAGGCCATAGTCCACTCTGAGTGGCCTATCCCGGACGGGTGAATAGTGCTGGGGACACAGGGAGCCACAAGGCATGAGCTGGACCTTCGGAAGCACTAACGCTGAGGAGCAGCCGTGCAGATGGCTAGGCACGTCCACGGGACTGGGCCCAGCCCGAGCACAAGCTCTGAGCAGCTCTGCCTCACGGGCCTGTGCAGCTGTGGGGTGCCAGCAGAGGCTGTCAAGCTCACGGCCCAAACTCATGTCTGTCCACCTGTGATTCCTAGTAGTCCAACCACTTGGGGCAGCTGCCTGAGTCCCAGGCTCTGGGGTGCCTCTCGCGGATACCATTGCCAGGAGAGTCAGCACATATGTGACTCTTGTGGGACAGGTGACCGGAAGCTCATACCTCATGTCCTCTGGAGTCCATCCCATGCTTCCTTTTTTGGCTGATTTTAATCTCTGTCCTTTCACCTTGATAAGCTGTATATGAGAGTGTTATAGTGCTCCAAAGGTCTGTAAGTGGAATCTTTGTGGGGTCCCAGAGATGGTCAAACGGGCACTGTCCATCACATGGGAGGTAAGGCCGTATCTTGAGGTCTGGGCTTGCGGGTAGGTAGCTTGTCTCTTTGGAGGGTCTGCAGTGGTCAGGAGTAGCTCTGCCAGCGAGGCTCCCGAACTTGCCAGCTCCAGTCTCCCTCCATCCAGTCCCGATGTGTCATCTGGTGCCCTCTGCTGGTATACCCTGCGGGGAGCTGTCCTGGACCCCGGGCGAATACCTCACCTAGAAGGATGTTCAAACATTAGCCTCAGGGCCCTTCCTGACAAAATCAGACTCTCAGCCAGATGTGGTGGCACTCGCCTATAATCTAAGTCCTCTGGGAGCCTGGAGGATTGTAAATTTAAGCCCAGCTGAGGCGATTCAATGAGTTAGCAAGGCTCTGTGTCAAATAAAATAAAATAAAATAAATGGGCTGGGAATGTAGCTCAGCACAAAGGCCCTAGATTCAATTCCTAGTGCAACAATGTAGCAGTCCCTCTGTACTGATGTGACGCGTGCCAAGAGCCACCTGCCTTCCTACTCCTTTCCCCTGGAAGGCTCCCCCAGAAGGGACAGCCCTGTGGGGGCACCCACACCAAGATGCAGGCCCCCAGGCTCAGCAGACCTGACTCCAGGGAGCTGCGTGTCAGCAGACTCCTCAGGAGCTTTCTCAGAGATGCTACTAGAGGCAATGAGAGGAAAGACCCAGGCTTCTGGTGCCCTTGCAAAGTCCCAACAATCAAACAAATACCCCTCCCCACCCCACCCCGGCTCACTCACCCCATTCACCGAGGGGCTGGAATGGTGCTGACCTGCGGAGACAGGAAAGCTGGTAAGAGTTGGGGTTTAAATCTAAAATGTGCCCCCAGAGTCTCATGTGCTTGGCAGATGACTGGACCTGGGCTCACTGTCCATGTGGGAAGATACAGGCCCTCATGTAGTGATGGAGCCAGGCTGGGGTGGGGAAGACAGGAGAGGGTGCTTGGTCCGTTCTGAGGGTCCAAGAAGACTTCCTAGTGGGGCATCTGGATAGGAGGTCAGAGGGCAGTTTCGATTCGTGCCTGAGGGAAAAGCGTCCTACAGCTGACCTGCCACTTTCCAGCCATGTGACTCTGCCCTTATTGGATGGAGCTGAGTGCTTGTGAACTTGTGCAAAAACGCAGGGGTGGCAAAGAGTGCTCAGCACAAGTGACAGAATTAGCCATGGTGCTTTGCCATCAAGATCCGTGGAAGGGCGTCTAGGCCGAGGAACAGCCTGTGCTAAGCCCTCGAGGTGTGGGAGTGCCAGATCCCTTTGAGCAGAATCAAGGGCGCCTGGTCCTGCCACCTTCTCCCACGGGTCATGCTGGGCAAGGCAGGAGGCCTGAGGCTAGGGCCTCAGATATAATCCTCCCCCACCCATCTCGGAATGGTCCCAGTGTCAGCTGAGTTAGGTCCTTAAGGTGGCCTTCAAGGCCATACAAGATCTGCCCCTTTTCCCTACATAGATGTCAAATGAAATCAATGAACTAATGAACGAGACTCCCTGGTTTCATGTTGTTGACTGTAAAATGGGGGAAAAGTCAGGATTTGGGGATGAGGACTTGGGGAGAGGCTGCATGTGGAGGACGTAGGCCCAAGCTCCGTATGCAGTAGGCGGTCATTATGGTGATATTAATCCTGGCAGTCAGAGGGAGCGTGTTGTACTAAAGAGGTGGGAACTCACAGCAATGCCACAAACGTCGGTGGAAGTACATCAGCAGGGCTACAACAGAAAGCACCAAGAATATCAGGATCACCAGCATGATGACCAGGGCGGGCCTCCATCGTGTCGGGGCAGGTCCCCCTGAAAGATGTCGAAGAACCCGGCATTTAAGTCCAGGGGACGTTCGGGAATAACCGCTCCCCTCTGACTCTTGAAATGCCGCCCCACATTTCCATTAGAGCAATTGTTCCCAATCTTCCTGACACCAGAGACGGTTTAGTTCAAGGCACTTTTCCCAAGGAGGGAGCGGCGCGCGACTGCTCTACAGCAGGTTGCTGGGGGACAGCTTTAAAATAGAGAATAGGAGGGAATGCAGCCTCTAGCCAATAAGCACTGGCATTGGAAGCTGGTAGGAGCTGCGGACAGGAGGCGGAGCTTCGCCCCTGGGTCACCTTCTGCGGCTGCTCAGAATGGAGCCTGGCCAATCAGAACAGTCCATTCTGCTGGGCTGCTATGATTGGCTCCTAAGTGGGTGGTGGCCTACAATGGGAAGCCAGCCCTGGTGAAAGGGGTTGAAATAGACTTTGGAAAAAAAATGAAGATAAAAAAGAAATGGACGTTGAGGAATTTCATTTATATTTGGGAAAACTAATACCCAAAGAAGTAAAAGAGCAAAATAAAAAGGTAGGAATGGAGGTCGACTTCCATGGGAAGGGAACCTGAAGGTGTGAGAAGGGAGACGGCGGGGGTGGGGGGGGGAGGAAAAGGAGAATAAAAAAAATCAAAACGTGATATGTACATTCATCAGTTTCCCAAGTTGTGTGTAATCAACACATAAATGAGTAGATATCACAAACATATACACATAAGATGATTTTTTTAAAAGATTAAGCTTTAAAAATGGGGATTTGTAAAATGCTAGGCCTGGTGATGCAGGCCCGTAATTCCAGCGTTCTGGGAGTCTGAGGCAGGAGGATCTCAAGTTCTAGATTAGTCTGGTCACTTTAATGGGACTTTGTGTCAAAATCAAAACTACAAAATGGGTTGAGGATGTCGCTCAGTGTGCATGAGGGACGCGAGTTCAATCTCCAGTACCGAAACCCAAAAACAAAACAATTTGGGATTTTGAAGGCTCAGCTATTTCCTCAAGTGGAGAAAGACACGGCCCCACCCAGCCCTGGTGTGCAGGAAGTGTTAGCCGAGCCTGACTGCCATCAGTTTTCTGGGCCTGCTGATGAGCCCAGCTCGCTGAATCTCCATGCGCACATTTGCCCCTCATGGGCCTTGAGCACTCTAGGGGGACTGACTAACCTAGCTGCTTCTCCATGTGGCCACATTGTGAATAAACTCATTCCCTGCCTCTATGGGCTTTTCTCATACGTTACTTTTGATGGCAGGCAGAACAAGGAATCAGGACAGGCCCCAACCCAGGCCCCTTGCCGGGCACCAGTAATGCTGGAGTTTGGCAGAGCTATTCCAAGTGTCGTGTTCTGTGTTTCCTCACCTGGGCTGACTACACAGGTGGGATGGTGGCTCCTGTAACTGCTGATGGACCAGGATTCCCTGAGGACAGAGCTTTCCCGACAGTAAAACCAGCTCAGGGAAGGTAGAGAGGTAAAGAAAAGCTCCTGGGTGACCTAGTTGGTGCCTGGAGCTACCCATACCTGAAGGTGCATTTTCAATCGTCTTTTTATTTTTTTGGCTTGGTTCTTTGAGTCCTGTTTCTGTCCATGGCAATGGATAGCGTTTTGCCTAATACTCTTAGAAAGGCCCCTCTGGTCCCTAGAGAAGTGACATCCCACAAGTGCCTCAGCCTGAATTGGTGGAGGGAGTGTAGCCAGGTGACCAGTAATGGCATAGGTGGCATTGATGCGGGGCTGACAGGAGAGTAGGCCAACCCCTTTGAGAGTCTTATGGGACACATAGGAGTTGGAGAGCCCCATCAGGACTTTCTCCTCCTTCCCCAGGCAGCCCGGAGGCCACCCCTCCTTCTGTCAGCCTGCTCTCTCCCCTCACCTGAAGTGCTCACCTCTGAGGAGGACAGTTCGCATCGCAATTCTGGTCCCCATGGCGTTGGTGGCGTGGCAGATAAAGGTGGTGTTGACCGACTCACCGATGGCAGTGATCAGGAGCTGTGAATCCTGGGCCACAGCGCAAGGCGGCAGGGGCCCTGAGGTCCTGGGGGAGAAATGGTCTCTATTGGGGACCGAGGGCCAGGGCGCTGAGCCTGAACTACACGACAAGAATACAGACACCCTTGTGCCATCCACGACATTAGCTTGGCAGCTCCGGAGCGCCCCCCCCCGCCCCCCCCCGACGGCCCCTGCCTGATATCTCACGCATTTCCAACCCATCAGCAAGTCCTGGGAGGCCTGCGTTCCAAACCCACGCGGAGCTTAATTAAGCCTCAGGAGGACGCGGCCACCTGCTTGCTCTCTGGCCTTCCGGGCCCCTTTCTGTCCTCGCCCCGCTTGTTCTGCCTATGATCACCAGGGGGCGCCCCTCAGTTCCGATCCTTCCTAGACTCGGCGTAAGACCCGGCCAGCTCAGAGTAAAGCCACAGGCCACACGTAAACGGGCCATGAGACCTCTGTCCACTACCTACCACTCTCTTCTTTACTCCCATCTGACCCTCAGTGGCCTTTGAGCCCTCCAGATATGCCACCAGGCTGTTTGCAAATGCAGGGGCCGATGGACAGAACTATGCATATGCTGTTCCTTCTGCCTGGAATGCGCTTCCCTTAGGTGCGGGCAGGGCTCCCCTCACCTCCTTCAGTCTCTGCTCAGAAGCCCCTCAGGCTCACTGACCTTGACCACCCTATTTCGACTTCAGTGTCCTCCCTTCTCCATTCCTTGCCCCTCTGATTTATCTTTTGGAAAAAAAAAATTTTTTTTTGAGACAGGGTCTTTCTCTGTAGTCCAGGCTAGTCCTGAACTCACTAAATTATCCCAGGCCGGCCTCAAACTCAGGGCAATCCTCCTTCCTCAGCCTCTGGAGTGCCGGGATTACATGCGTGCACCACCATGCCTAGTTTATGTGGTGCTGGGAAATCGAACTCAGGGACTTGCACTTGCTATGCAGGAGCTTTAACTTCTGAGCTATTTTTCCAGAGCCTGAAGTCTCTATCTTCGGTGATGCTCGGGATGGAAGCCAGGGCTTCCCCCGCGCTGGGCCAGCTTCTGTCACAGGGCCTTGCCTGACCCACACTCAGTGTTCCTTTTGCCACATTCATCAGAACCTGGCATGTCATGTCCTTGGCCAGTGTATTATTTATTGATTTATTTGTTGTACTGGCGCTCAAGCCCTGGGCCATCACTCTGAGCTACATCTCCAGTCCATTTTTAAAAAATTGTGGACAGGATGTCCCTGACAAAGCTGCTGAAGGGCCCAGCAGTTAACGCTTCTCCTGCCTCAGCCTCCCAGAGTGCTGAGGATGCAGGTGTGTGCCGCCCGGCCCTGCAGCTTGATCCTGCTTCACAAAGGGGGGAAATGTGGTCTGCGGCATCTCCCAGGAGGGCCTGGCGGGTGGCCCTGGCCACGGAGCACAGGACAGGAGCTGAGTCTTGGGGCTTTCTGCAAGGGCTGGGCATCTGTGGCACTTCGAGGCCAATAGAATCCATGACAGCGATCCTTTCCCTGATGCCTGATCAGTGGCGGTGGCTCTGTACCGAGGCAGCAATTTAGTGTGGGTGCCACCATGGTGTCTGCACAGTTGATACTTTTCTTCTGTGGTCCAGGGAATGGAGCCCAGGGCTTTCCCACAGAGCCGTAACGTTTGAGCCATAATCAGAAGTAAAAGCTTTTGCTTTTGATTTCGAGACAAGCTGTCATTAAGTCACTCAGCTGCTCACGCTGCGCTCCTGCTTGTGATCCTCCTGCCTCAGCCTCCCAGAGTGCTGGGATTGCAGGCCTGCATCGCCAGCCCTGGCTTGCAAGGTTGGAAATGGGAAATATGGGAAGTAAGCAGCTGGGTGTCACTCCGTGGTTACGGCGCTTGCCTCGGGTGCGCAAGGCCCTGAGTTCAATTCCCCAGCACCCCATAAAGCGGGGCGTGGTGGCATATGCCTGTAATCCTGGCACTCCGGAGGCTGAGGCAGGAAAATTGCTCTGAGTCCAAGGCCAGCCTGAAGGAATACATAGTGAGTTCAGGACCATCCTGGACTACAGAGTGAGACCCTGTCTCAAAAAAAAAAAAAAAAAAAAAAAAAAAAAAAAAAAAAAAAAAAAAAAAAAAAAAAAAAAAAAAAAAAAAAAAAAAAAAAAAAAAAAAAAAAAAGAAAAGAAAAAGAAAAAGAAAAAAGAAAGAAAAAAGAAACGGCCCAACAAAAACTATAATAATTTATCCCTTAGCCAGGTCAGAAGGTATAGACATACAATCCCAGCACCTTGGAACGCTGAGGCAAAATAATGGCAAACTTGAACCCAGCCCAGGCGATTGAGTAACCTAGGGGGACAGCATCTAAAATAAGCAACGAACGGGGATGTGTATGTAGCTCAGAGCGCAGGCCTGGGCTCAATTCCTAGGACCTCAAGAAATTAACAAACAAATGAAAAATGCCCTTCGGGCTGGAGTGTAGCTCAGTGCGGAGCCCTTGGCTAGCACACAGGAGGTTCTGGGTTCCAGTTTGGGGAGAATTGCTGCTTTCAGCTTCAGCTTTCTTGTCTAGCAACGGAGATGGCGGGCAGTTTCCACAGCCTGAGGGGGAGGTGACACAGCTGGGGCCTGGGGGACACAGCGCTGGAGTCAGGGAGGGCGCCATGCTGCTCACCTTTGCTCTCTTTTGTTTCTGTGATGCCACAAACTGAGCCTAGGGTCCTGCTCATGCCGGGTGGGGACTGAACCCAGGGAGCTGCCGATGCTGGGTGGGGACTGAACCCAGGGTCCTGCCCATGAGTCCTTAGGACTCTGGGCTCAGTCCCCACACAGTATAGGCAGGACCCTGGGCTCATTCCCCAGTTTGGGCACCTGCTCTGTGGTTGATGTTTCACAGAGTGAGCTGGAATGCCACCTGGGCACGGGGCCAACTTCAAATGGAGAGGGTGTTCCTCAGCACGGGGCAAGTTCCATGGAGACAGAGTGTTTGTAGCCTGGGTTAACCACCTGAGTAACTTAGAAGTCATAGGATAAAAACAGATTGCTGGCCTAAGGGTGTCCTCTTTGGTTCTTTTCAGTTTCCTGTCAGACCCCAGGATCTAGGCCCCGCCCTCCTCCCTCAGACCCAGGGGTCTGGCCCTGCCCTCCTCCCTGAGGCCCAGGTTCTGGGTGCACTGGACTCACGTGTTCCAGACATATCCCGTGGGCACCGGGTTGCTGCGGGCATCGCAGGTGAGGGTGACCTCACTGTGGCCAGCGTGCTGCTCCTCATCATAGCCAGAGATGGAGACTTCAGGGGGGTCTGGGGGAACAGACAGAGTTAGGACTCTGGATGCCTGGGGACCTGCCGGCTTCCCCTTCCTGGAGGAACAGGTCTCGGGAAGTCTGGGGAGGCCTAGGAGGAGTCCAGGGCAATGAATCCCCTCAGAGGCTGGGCAGTGTCAGGGCACAGCTGTTCTCTGCCGGCTCCCAGTAACCTCATCCTGGCCGTCTCCGTGTCCTGAGAGCAAAGACCTCAGTGACTCTCCCACCCCTCAGGGCAAATTCTAGGCTGTGACTTGGTCCTGTGTGGAGTCTTGGCCTGCTCTGCCTCATCCCGCTTCTCCACTCCAAACAGAGGATGGGAGACTCCCAAGTTCAGGGGGAAGGCCATCTAGGTTCTTTGGGCGTAGGCAGGAGGATGATGGGAGTCGCTGTGGAGCCCCTCCTCCTTCAGACCCAGAGTCCATGTAGAGGGGATTGCGGTATAGACGTGCCTCAGGAAATCTGTGGATCAATTTCTTGAGCGGGAATAGCCGTTATAGACGGTGACAGGAGTGACAGTGTGACGAACACCTAGAAATGTGGATGCTGTTGGTAAGTGCAGTGTAACACAGCCCTGGGACAGAGGAGTTGGACCTGTTGTGTAGGGCAAGGGTCCCAAACCCTTGACCTCAGTCTTGGTCCCTGGAGCGGGAGGTGAGCAGTGGGTGAGGCTCTGCCTTCCATTAGCCCCCTCCTATCAGGTTCTGAAGCTGCTGCTTATTGATGGGAGGCGGATCTTTGCTCCTCATGCCCCTCCTCCTGCTGCCCACCATGTCAAAGCTGTCCCCCAACGTCCTCCTGCACAACTAGGGTGGAAGGATGGTCTTGAAGTAAACATCCCTCGTGTTAAAACAGTTGGGGACCACTGGTGTAGGGGACAGTCACAGCAGATTAAAGGGTGTCCCAGGGAACTGGTGCAATGAAGAGAGGCCCTGAGTGTGTGTGAGTGTGTGTATGTGTGTATGTGTGTGTGTGTGTAGACAGCACTGGGATGGGCCAGTGTAGACAATGTGGGATTTTAGATCTGTGCTCTCCTATATGGCGGTCACTGGCCACCTGTGACCCTCAAGTACTTGGGATATTGCTGGTCTGAAATCTGTGTTACATTTAAAATTTCAAAGTCTTATAAAAGATCTCATGAATAAGTTATTGAGATCTCATGAAATAAGATTACATGTTGCCACGATAATATTTTTGGATATGTTCAGTGAAGTAAAATCCATTTATGAAAATGAAAATGAATTTCTTCTCTCCCTTCCCCTGCGAGACTGGGGATTGAACACATGGCCTTCACTCTGAGCTGCACCCTGGCACTCTTTTTACTGTTTATTTGAGACAGGGTCTCACTAAGTTGCTGTGCGTCCCAGGCTGAGCTCAAACTTGCAATCCTCCTGCCTCAGCCACTCAAAGTGCGGGAATTACACACCTGTACCCCAAGGCCTGGCTCTCTTTTGCTTTTGTTGGTTTTTCAGCACTAGGGATAAAATCCAGGACCTAACGTGTGCTCAGAAACACTCTACAACTGTGCTACACTCTTGGCTCTTTTTGAGGCAGCGGATGTCCTGCCTCCGCTTCCCTGAATTCTGAGAGTACAGGTGTGCTCCACCATGGCTCGCTTCCGCTCTTTCTTTTAGTTATTCTCTAACGGGCGGCCACTAGCAAATTTAAACTCACTTCCATAACCTGCACCCTCTCGTTGGAGAGAACTGTAAGAGCCTGGGGCGTCACTACAGCTCAGTCTAAGGGTGTGGATGCTGATGACGCCCTGAAGACACTGGAGATGACACACAGACAGAACGCAGGTGATCCAGTGTGGCCTGTAGGTGAGTGCAGAGCCTGCAGACCAGCCAGTGAGGACTGCCCTGGGCTGGACCATGGAGACCATGCTTCAGGAGTGGGGAAGGTCAAGGCAATCAGTGCCCATGGAGACAGCCAATGGGATGCAGAGGGATTGATGTGGACAGTGTGGGGGTCCAGTGCAAGCTATGTTGGGGAGAACTTTGGAGAGTACCTAGGAGACTGAGTGTGGTGGTGCAGGCCTGTGATCCCAGCACTGGGGGAGGCTGAGGCAGGAGGATCGCAAGTTTGAGCCCAGTGGCTTAGAGAGACTCTGTCTCAAAATCAAAAGCAAAAACAGGTTAGGGATGTAGCTCAGTGTGAAGGCCCCAAGTTTGATCCCCAATAGCACACACACATACACACACACACAAATATATATACATACATACATACATACATACATATACATACATACATACATACATATATGTATGTATGTATATATATATATTTGTGTGTGTGTGTGTGTGTGTGTGCTTAGGAGACCCTGTGTAGAAAAAGTAGGGTATCTGCATAACCAGTTATGGGAGCCATAACACAGCAGCAGCAACAACTCCTCCAGCTGGTGGTCTAAGCAGCAGATGAGAACAATGGGGGCAAGACTGCCTGGTGTTCAGGGGGCCAGTGTAGATAAGGAACGGGTATAGACACAGAGGGAGCCATGTGGCCCATGGCTGGGGCAGGCAGTATAGCCACGTGTAGAAGACCAGTGTAGATAGGCATCCAGAAGGCAGGTAGAGGCCGAGTATGTGGGAACGGTGCAGCCTGTGCTGAAGGGAGCCAGTGTAGACAGTGCTGGGTATCTGTGTAGACAGTAGCCAGGAGTGGATAGACAAGCTGAGGGGGGGCAGGGAGCAGCATGGATATGGCCTGAGAAGCTGGTAGAGACAGGAGTGCTTGGGGCCCAGTTTGGGGGCAGGGGGCAGGTCCCTGTGCTTGCTCCTGTGTGGGGGCACTCACAATACACAGAGAGGTTCATGGACCACAGGACTGGCTTGGCGAAGGTCTCATGCTTCACGGTACAGGTGATGGTCTTCCCGTCCACCTGGCTTGAGGGCACCACACGGAAGAGGCTGATGACGTTGACGGTGCCCGGCAGGAGCCCTGGCACCTGGGTGTCACTGGCATTCCCATTTATATCACTGGAGGACCAGGAGATCTGGGCAGGCGGGCGACCCCCCGTGGCATTGCAGCAGGCCACCGTCACCGGCCCCTTGGCTACCTGGCCCAGGGGATTCTTCTGGATCTCGGCTTTGCTACTGGGGGAGGCTGGGGACAGGAGAGACAAGGACAGGTCACCTTCCTCCTGCGGTCCCCGCGGCAGCACAGGAGGCTATCTAAAGGTCCCGATGGCCAGATTCAAACCCATCTCTGTCCCCGAGCACCTGAGTGGCCCTGGGTAAGCCCGTGCCTCAGTTTCCTTATTTGTCCACCGTGGATGACAAAGAAGTCACAGGCAATAAGCACACGCAGACAAAGCTGGTAAACTGCCCTTGGACATAAGTGCTCAATAAACATTACTTGGTGGGTGAGATTGGGGACCCAGCAATGGCACATGATCTGCCCTCATCAGGTACAGGGCCTGAAGGGAAGACAGAGCTGGGTCCTGTGGTGCGGGCCTGTAATCCCAGCATTCTGGGAGGCTGAGGCAGGAGGATCTCCAAATTCAAGCCCACCCTGGGCAACTTAGTGAGACTCTGTCTCATAATAAAATAAAAAAACAAAAGGGCCGCGGATGTAGCTCAGTGTGAAGGCTGTGGGTTCAACCCCCAGTCCAGGAAAACCAAATTTAACTAAACTAACCAAAGAAAAAAATCAAGCGGACAAAAATAAACAGAACACTGCCCAAGCTGGTCGTGGTAGAGCCAGGCTGTAAACCTAGCAGCCGCCTCACGCGCTCTCAGTGCTGGGCCCTCAGTCTCCAAGATCTTTCCTGGGCTACCCGGGCCCTCAGCCCCGCCCCGAGCCCCGCCCACGTAACAAAGCCCCGCCTCCCCCATAGGCCACGCCCCCGCCTTCTCCCCTGGCCCGCTTCGGTCCCTGCACCGCTCACCCAGCACGCGGAGCTGGGTGCTGGCGCTCAGGCCGCCCGTGGGGAACGTGGAGAAGTGACAGGTGTAGCGGTCTTCATCCTCCGCGCGCAGCTCCGTCACGTTGAGCGACGCGTCAGTCAGGTTCCCGCCGATCCGGGCAGCTAGGAACCCCAGCCGCTGGGGCTCCTGCAGCATAGGCCCCCGCGTCGGGTGGAAGACAGCCACTGGCCCACCGGCCGCCGTGGGCTGTTCCCGCTCCCACGTAACTTGCGTGACTTGTACATTGGTTTCCAGAAGCTGCAGGTGACACGGTAAGGTCACCGACGCTCCCAAGAAGCCCAGCACCTCCTTGGGGGCCTGTGCCTTTGTTGACTGGGACCCTGCGGGAGAGACAGGGGTGCTGTTTATAAATAGGAAAACTGAGGCACAGGGTGGCTTGTCCCAGGTCGTAGGGAAAGGGGTAAGCGGGCCCGATGTGGAAATCTTTGTGCTTTCAGCCTGGCACATACTAGGTCCCAACAGGTGTTAGCCATTACTGGCAGGAGTCTGAATACTGCTTAGCAATCTTTTTTTTTTTTTTTTTTGGAGACATAATCTTGCTCTGTAAGCTCCCAGGCTGGTCCTGAACTCACTGGTGCAGCTCAGGCTGGCCTTGGACTCAGAACAATCCTCCTGCCTCAGCCTCCACCTCCGAGTGTGTGGATTACGGGCGTGCATCACCCATGTCCAGTTCTATGTGGTGCTGGGGAATAGAAATCATGGTCTCGTGCTTGCAAGGCAAGCGCTTTAACCACTGTGCCTTTCCTCCAGCCCTTACACATTCTTCTTATTAATAAAAAAGAAAAGGCTTGGACCTCTGGCCCTTAACTCACTAGCGGGGCTCTCCTGCAGGTGGGCTCGGTCCCCATTGCCTCAGTTTCCCCATCTGTAACATGGGTGCTATACTTTGGATCTGAGCTAGCTTCCATGTGGTAAGGGATTGTAAGAGGCGGGGTGCAGGCAGCTGGAGACACAGGCCTGTACTCCCAGCACTCTGAAAGGCTGAAGCAGGAGGATCCCAAGCTCAAAACCAGCCTGGGCAACTTAGTGAGACCCTGTCTAAAAAATTCAAAATACAAAAGGACTGGGATGTAGCCTCATGTGAAGGGCTCATCACAAAAAAAATTAAAAATTTAATAGATTAATGAAAAATTAAAAATTTAAAAAATAGAATGAGGTACTCTCAACTGAACTTTCTCCAGTGCTCTTCATGGAACTACAAAGTCCACATCTGTATATATTTTTTTCTTTCTTTTTTGTGGTACTGGGGGTTGATTTTTTCTTCTTTTGATGCAGGGTTTCACTCTGTAGTCCATGCTAGTCCTGAGTTCACTATGGAGCTGGCCTGGAGCTCACAGCAATCCTCCTGCCTCAGCCTTCCGAGTGCTGGGATTACAGGCACTGTATGCATGTACCACCATGCCCAGTTTATGTAGAAGTGGAGAATCGGACCCAGGATCTTGTGCTTGCTAGGCAAGTGATTTAACCCCTGTGCTCTGCCCCCAGCGCCGGTACTGGGGGTTGGTCCTCGGACTTTCAGCTGAGCTCCATCACCTCTCTTTTTCAAAAAAAAAAAATGTTAATTTTGAGAGAGGGTCTCACTAAGTGGCTGAGGCTGGGCTCAAACTTGTGATCCTCCTGCCTCATTCTCCCAGAGCGCTACAGCAGTGCACCAGCATGCCAGGCCCATTTTCATTCCATTGGACGGGAGGGGGGGGGGGCTGAGCTGGGCAGCAAAGGGCAGCAAAGGGCAGCAAAGGGGTTCGGAGGTGAGTGTGGCCCAGGCCTCCTGGTCCTGTCCCTGGCGGGCTCATTCATTCGGCAGGGGGCTACTTCCTGCCTTAATCTCCTTATCTGTACTGGGCTCCCGACTGCTTCTCCTGGGACTCTCCACAGCGTGGTTGGTCCATGGCCTTCCAGGACCTCCAAAGCAGAGTCACCCCTTGGCTGGGTAAGTGCCAGAGTTCACTTCTCAGGAAATGCTCAAACGAGGAACTCTGGACTCTTCCACTCAGTGTTATAATTTACACAAGCGGCCCTCACGATTGTCTTGGGGTTCTGGCAAGTCCCTGTCATTGAAGGTGAGAAGACACCCGCCTCCTTCCACGTGGAACAGTCCAGCGAATTCTCCCCAAATCGCACTGCCATTAAGGGTCAAAATCCTAGTCTCCCTCCCACAGTGGGTGACTTCAAAACTGTGTCCCCAGCACCTGGCACACTGCCTGACACTAGGAGGGACTCCAAACCTGATCGGCACGATGCAGGGAAGAGAGAATGAATGAATGTAAAGAAAGAGAAACGGATTCAGGTGTGGGGTGCCCACCTGTAAGCCAAGCCCTCTGGGAGGCTGAGACAGGAGGATCACAAGTACAAGCTTGGCCCAGGCAACCCGGCAACACCTTGTCTCAAAAAAGAGTTTGTGTGTGGGGGGGGACAGGGGTAGGTAGCTCAGGGCAAGGGCCTTGGGAGAAGAAAAGAAAGAAAAGAGAAAAGAAAAAAGGGCCAGAGGTCCTTGGAGCTGGCGGCTGGGATCCCATGCAAGCGGCCTGCCCTGTCCCCACCCGAATCAGTCACCTGGGCCGGTCCGGCTTAGGATACGACCCGGTGTGAGGATACCCGGAGAAGGAGGTAAATTTAGACGTCAAGCCCAGAGGACTTCCTGTCCTTCCTATTGGGAACTCCGCCAGGAGTCGCCACTTCCTCGGCCCGACCCGGCTGGAGGGCCTGGGTGGGGAAGGGGCGCCGTCCCTCCGGGGGATCCGGGGCGATGCGGGGCCAGGGCCCGCGGCAGGGGGTCACTCACCGGCTCGCGACAGCGTCCAGGCCAGCCACAGCAGCGACACCAGGACCCGCGGCGGAGCCTGGCCCGGGTGCATGGCGCCACCTGCCCGGCCGGAACCTCTGCTGGGGCGGGGTGGGTGGGGGTCCCGCCTGTCCCCGCCGCAGGATCGGGGGCTCGGGGCCGGGGGCAGGACTCCCCGGAGGAGCAGCCCCACGGGGACCACAAGCCGCGCTGGGGACATATCGATCGGAGTCCCGGCCGCCAGCGTCCTTCCACCAGCGCAGCCCCTGGCGCTCTGCTGTCCCGCCCGGCCGGCGCACCCCGCCCACGCGTCCCCGCGGCGCCCCTCCTTCCCCCCCTCCCCCGCCGCCCCCCCTACCGGGGACCTCGGCTTTCTCACTGGGAAAACCCTGCGCCGAGGGCGAGTTTAGCCTGGAACAGGAAATGGCTCAGCGGGCGCAGGACTTAGCTCACATTCACTCCCGCAGCGGAGGTGGCCGGGATCATTGATATCATTGTATTATCGTTGTCATCAAGTCATAAGGGCAGAAAAGCTGCCAGATGACAATGGTTTGGAATCCCAGCACTCTGGGAGGCTGAGGCGGGAGGGTGGCGAGTTCAAGCTCAGCCTGGGCAACTTAATGGCTTATCAGGACTCTGTCTCAAAATATAAAATAAACAGTGTGGGGATGAGCTGCCGCTTGCGTCTGGCGCCCCCTCCCTCCCCACTCTGCCTGTGGTTGCTGTGGGGGGTGGGGCTGCTCGCAGGGGCGGGAGGTCGGGGCTCCACCTGGGCAGGTGTGGGCTGTTCCGTCCTTCCTCTGCGTGGTGGCTTCGCAGCTTGCCTCCGCCATGTGCATCCCTCTGCCCATGAATGGACTGGGAGCTTCTGAAGCTGAACTGGAATACACCTTTCTTCCTTTAAACCGTGGATGCTGGGCATTCTTTCCCAGCAAAGATGCAAAGGAGAAAAACTAAGGCAAGGAATGAACCAGAGAGGTAAGAGAGACACAGGGCACACAGTGCGAGATGAGAGAGAAAAGTAGTGACAGGGACCAGAGAGCCAGAAGCTCAGCGCTGGGCATGGAGCAGCGGCCTCATCCCCTGGCCAGGGTCCCCTGATCCCCTTAGCAGCTCTGGTCCCTGATGGGTGACATTTCCAGACATGCCTGGACGTTTCCTCCTTTGGGTCTGGACTACCCCGGACTTCCTCTCCACCTGGAGTCTGAGGTCACCAGTGGCTGGCGGAGGCGCCCGCCCTCCGGGCAGGCAGGTGACTTTCTGAATGGACTCCCGGGGTGGGTCTCTTGGAAATCTCTGAAATTTCTAGCGCCCTTGTTCAGCTGAGTTATTTCCAAATCGGGAACTTGCGGACGCTGCTCTGGCGGGCGCTCTCACCATGTGGGGCTCCCCCTACTCCAGGGTTCCGGGCTGCCCAGCTGCCCCTCCCGCCTGTGGGCTCTCCCACTTCATCTCTTCCCCAACCCCCAGTCTGACCCACTGTGGCAGGCGTGTGGCCTCACTCTGACGAAAACAAACCCATCAAGTCGTGGTCCTGAGCCACTCTGTGGAACAAGGTGACGCAGGCTGTCAGTCACTGCAGCTCCAAAGTGGGAACCAAGAGGGGTGTGATGGCACAAGCCGGGAAGCCCAGCACTAAGGAAGCTGAGGCAGGACGATTGGCAGTTGGAGGCCAGCCTGGCTACACGGCAAGTTAGACTCCTGTCTTAATAAAACAGAACTCAGGAGTAGGGACGAGGCAGGCCAGGCTGAGGCTGGGATGGAGTCCGATTTGGGGGCCAAGAAATAGGAAGGTCTCAGGGATGGGGCTGGGATGTGGTGAGGGTCAGCAGGAGGGGAAGGGACTTTGGTGGCTGGTGTTCCCGGGAGCTGGATAGCAAGATCTCCAACCCTTGCGGAGGTAGGAGGCCCCAAGGCCAGAGACCCCTCCTCCAGCCAGGCCTGCAGCACAGAGGCTGCCCGCTCCTGGTGGTGCCTGAGCTCAGCCCACAGTGCACACCCTGGGACCTGCGTGGAGACACTGGGCTTGGGGATTTTAAGGGCCCCTAAGCCACCAGATGCGAGGGAGAGAGCACAGGTGGCACGGACAGCAGAGTTCTGAGTTCTGGGTCTGAATTGAAGAAAGTGAACCAACACACGCTATCAGCCTGCGTCCTTGGAAGGACCCGGGACAGAGGAGCAGCGAGCAGGAGGGGAGCTACACGTGAAGCCCCACCTTCTGTCAGCTGCTCCTATCAGGTTCTACTGCTGCTGCTGATTGATAGGAGGCGGGGCTTCACACCCAGCTTCCTCCCCCAACCTTCCTTCTTGCTGCAGCTGAAGTGAAGCCCCGCCTCCTGTCAGCTGCTCCTATCAGGTTCTACTGCTGCTGCTGATAGACAGGAGGCAGGGGGTCACTCCCGGCTTCCCTCTTGCTGCCGCTGACCGCCATGTCAAAACTATCCGCCAACAACCTTCTACGTGATTAGTATCCTCCCATCCCCTGCCCCACCGTCCTTGGGAGAACTATCTTCAACTAAACCAGTTCCTGATATTGGAAAGTTTGGGGACCACTGCCAGCAAGAACTTTACAAGTTCTAAGAGACTTTCTGAGTCGCCATCTAAGCAGGAATGCTTCCGGAGTCACCCAGAGGCTTGTAAGCTCCCTGCGCTATGCTCCTGGAGAACGCCCCATCAGCGCTTCTGCAGATGACCCCTCACCTGGACTCCCGTGAGGCACCCCTTGATTCGCCAAGGTGAGTGTTGGTGAAATTGTTATTTTGGCCCATGTGCTGTGTCTGGGGCAGACAGATGTTGGTGTTCACATCTCCTCAGGGGGAATGTTCGTGTGGGCAGTACCTGGGAAGGCAAAAACCAAAAAGGCCTATTCTGTCAAAATGGCTGAAATAAGATGGCTGTTTCTGACCCGGAAGAGGATAGGAGGAGGAAGTGGTGGGAGGAAGTTTCTGGCTGGGATGGGTGGGCGGAGCCAGGAAGGGGTGTGGTTCCCGGACGGGGCATGGCAGGAAACTCACTGAGATGAGCCTCCATTGGCTCACACAGCCCATCTTGAGACGTTGGCCTTGTGTATCCAGCCAGTCAGTGTGCATTTATTGAGCACCTACTGTGGGCTGACACAGAATGACCAATAGACTTCCTCCCGGAGGTCGCACGCAGGGTCAGCAGATGGGGAGTGACAAACAATAGTGGGGTCAGCATGTGTGATGTCACAGCGAGTAAAAGCTACTGATGACGGGATCTTTGGACCCATAGATAGCCAAATTGGGGCTTTCGTAGATGGGAATCAGCAGTTGTCCTGAGAGTAACAAGGCTCAAGAACAGAGAACAGCAGAGATTTTTTTTTTTTTGGGGGGGGTCAACCCAGCCTGGTCCTAAACTCACTTTGTAGCTCAGGCTGGCCTCAGACTCATAACAGTCTTCTGGCCTCAGCCTCGGAAGTGATGGGATTACAGGCGTGTGCCACCAGGCCCAATGTATGTGGTGTTGGGGAATTGTACCTGAGAACTTGTGCGTGCTGGGTAAGTGCTTTAACCACTGAGCTATACCAACAGCCCTTGAATGAAGTTTGTCTTGAGACTGGGCGTGTGGCTCTGCCTTCTGTCTGATGTCCTCTTTGGTGATGTCAGTGCTTCTGTCCACGAGTTCTCTCCATGATGTGCTGACACTGGGGCTTTGCCCTCACCAGAGGCCACATAAAGGGAGCTTCCTGATCCTGGGCTTAGAACCTGCCCAACTCAGAGCTAAATAACACTTCTTTAGGCTTGACCTGTCTGAGGACCTGCCTGAGGTGTTTTGGTGTAGTAATACAAAGCCAACTATTATAGGCCTGTTTGCTTACTTTTGTGGTCTCTCTGTCTAGACTCTAGATTTCATTCTTTTTTTTTTTTTTTGAGGCAGGGTCCTGCTCTATAGCCCAGGCTGGTCCTGAACTCACTATGGAGTCCAGACTGGCCTTGGACTCATGGTAAGCCTCCTGCCTCAGCCTCCCGAGTGCTGAGATTATAGTGTGTCCCACCATGCCCAGTTTATGTGGTGCTGTGGAATCAAACTCAGGTACTTAGCACTTGCCTTGCTAGGCAAGCACTTGAACCGCT
Organism: Ctenodactylus gundi; assembly: GCA_004027205.1. Classification (NCBI taxonomy): domain Eukaryota; kingdom Metazoa; phylum Chordata; class Mammalia; order Rodentia; family Ctenodactylidae; genus Ctenodactylus; species Ctenodactylus gundi. The sequence continues at coordinate 134,776 of PVKB01000401.1, read as the reverse complement.
GAGCCATTCCTTCAGCTCCAGATCTAGGACCTTCGCACTGAGCTACGTCCCCAGCCCTTTTATCTTTTTTTTAAAATTTTTGAGACAGGTTCTTATTAAGCTGGCCACACTGGGCTCAAAGTTGGCCATCCGCCTGCCTCAGCCTGCCTGCGTGCTGGAATGACAGCTGTGTACAACCCCTCCCCCCCCCAACATCTCTACAAATGAATCTAGTCGGGTATGTGTGATAGCAACAGACACCATCATCGTATTTGAAGCAGTTCTCAGTGGACTGCTGTTCTAGTTGTTTCTGGTGCTCTGTGTCTGCAGGCTGTGCTGCCCTGGGCAACCATGTCCCCTTCATTTCCTCTGTGGGTCAGCACCTGTCATATGCATTCCTGGAAGCTCACTTCTGGGTATTCGCTCCCGCTGTCGTTTTAGAAGATGCTTTTGTACTGCTGCCTAGTGACAAGCCAGCACAGTGAGAGTGTGGTGGTACTTCTGGTACAACTGGTGTAAAGGCCTAGGAGAGAGGGAGGGAGGGAGGGCGGGAGGGAAGAGAGAGACAGACAGACGGATGCGCACTGAGAAGTGGACACTTTAGCTCACCTCCATCAGTTACCTGCTCTTTCTTCTTGCCTCGTTTCTCATCCCCAAAATCGGGGAATCACGAGATCCTAAGCCAGACCCTGTGGCGCAGGCCTGTAGTCTTGGCACTTTGGGAGGCTAAGGTAGGAGGATTACAAGTTGGATCCCAACCTGGGCAACTTAGCAATTTAGTGACACTTTGTCTCAAAATAAAAAATTCAGCGAAGGGCTGGGGATGTAGCTCCGTGTGACGCCCCAAGTTCCACGCTCAGGGTTGCACACATGTATTGAAGATTAGGAAACTTGTCGTGGTTTGGATCTGGAGTGGCCCCCCAGAAGCCTCATGTTACTCTGGATACTGTGTAGGCTGGGGAGGTGGGGCCTGGCTGGAAGGGGCAGGTGCTTGGGGTTTGACCTGGAGGGGCTTGTGCTGGTTCCGCCCTTCCTCCCAGTCTTTCTCTGTACCACCATGCTGTGAAGATCTCTGCTTCTGGAGCTCTGGCTCTGGCCCTGCCCCCACTCCCGCCCTGCCATGGGCTTCCACCATTTTCCAGCCGCCCACCTGTGATGGACTGTGACCTTCGGAAACTGTAAGCTACAGTGAATCTCTCCTCTCTAAGTTGTGGATGTCAGGTGTTGAGTCACAGCAACGAGAAAGTAACTAAGTCATTACAATGACATGGTATGGTGGTGGCTCACTATGAGATTTAGGAATCAGCTTACCTGGTAAAAAGAGTTGTCTAGGAAACCACTTAACTAATGGCAGCCCTTAACCCTGGAGTCCTGGGGCCACTGGGACCCCCTCCCATTTCTGCCTTTTATTGCCAGACATTCTCATTACTATCCACCTTTGTAGTAGGGAGGTACAGAGAGTTTCATGTAGAGTTGGGATTTGTGACAGCCACGTTTCCTGTTCTGCATTTGGAGTGTGACAATCCCTGTCCTGCGCTCTTACTCGACTGGTAGTGGTGTTGGTGTGGGCAAAGTTTTTCTCTCATGTTCAGCATACAAGAGTTGGAAAGAAACCCCTAATGTGGGCTGGTGGTGTAGCTCAGTGGTTTGAGCACTTGCCTAATGTGTGCAAGGCCTTGGGCTCGATCCCCAGCACCACATAAAAATTAGTTGGCTGTGGTGGTGCATGCCTGTAATCCCAGTACACAGGAGGCTGAGGCAGGAGGATTGCTGTGAGTTCTAGGTCAGACAGGGCTACACAGTGAGTTCAGGATCGGCCCTGTCTCAACAACAACAACAGCAACAACAGTAACCCCTGACAAATCACCACTGTCACCGGGTCCTAGCACTGGGCAGTGAGGAACCTGTAGCGCACCTTGATTCTCTGTGATTTTGATGAAATAATTTAATGAAGACACATAATTCATCATATAGAGTATAGGGAGAGTTCATTATAAAATGATACATTGTTTTTTTTTTTTTTTTTTGAGACAGGGTCTCACTCTGTAGTCCAGGCTGGTTCTGAGCTCAACTCTATAGCCCTGGCTGGCCTGAAACTTACACCAATCCTCCTGCCTCAGCCTTCAGAGTACCGGGATTACAAATGTATACCACAATACCTGGCTATTTTTTCTATGATTCTGGGAAATTGAATTCAGGTACTTAACACTTGTTGGGCAAGTGCTTTAAGTGCTGAGCTATTCCTCCAGCCCATAAAATGATAGATTTTTAAGAGAGAGAGAGAGAGAGAGAGAGAGAGAGAGAGAGAGAGAGAGAGAGACAGACAGAGACAGAGACAGAGACAATCCTTCCAGAGAGAAGGCAGGCAAGCACCAACTTGGCACTTGGCACTGACTCAAGTCTCAGGTTACTGTTTATATGATTAGCTGGGACTCTGAAGGAATCTCCTTTCCCTTCCTCTGAGCTCATTCCTCTTTTATAACTCCAGTGAGCCATGCTGACGTATTTTGGAGAGAAGCAAGCTTCTGGTTATTCCTCAGTGGATGTTTTGTGTTTAGTTTGCTTTGAGCCCTTGAGGTCTTTCGGGCCCCTCACCCACGGTGGTCTGGGCTTTATGAGCATGCTCAGAGAAGGCCATCTTCTCTCAAGCTAAAGGTTGGAACCACTGCTTGTGTGGTCCTCATCGATGGCCAGTGATGAAGAAGCACAGGGGAAGAGTTGGGTCTTCCTTGCTTCTTGCTTAGGCCCACCCACCGGTGCCCAGGCCCCCTACTGCCTAACTTCCTGCTTGGCACCTGCCTGTCCTTTCTGGCAGCAGACTTCCCCCCCAGGCCACTCCCACTCCGTAGCCCCCACATTCCCACATCCTTGGGTGCAGCGGTGCCTGGTACCTGCGGGTGGTTACTGACCCCACTCCTCCTCCAAATCTCCAGGGAAGGAAGTGAAACCAGCTGCCACATTCCCCTCCTGGTGACTAATCAGAGCCACACCCTGCGTCCATTTCCTGAAGATGTTGTTTCCAGCAGAGTGGAGTCCCTGTCTGGAGCCTGGTGTACAGCACCTGCCCGCAGCCCCAAGGTCCCCGCTCCCTCCCCAGGCAGCCTGTCTGCTTCGTTTTTCTGGTTGCTGTGTCGTGGTGCCTTACATGCCCAAATCAGGAGAGGAAAAGTTGGGCTTAGCTCACAGTTTCAGATGGTCCCTGTCCATCCATGGGTGGCCGGCCACAGTAGAAGCACAGCAGAGGTGGAGGTGGAGGCAGCTCCTCACAGCATGGCTAACAGGAAGCCAAGTCAAGGCAAGGCAAAGCACTTTCAGGAAGGAAGTAGCCCCCTCCCGGTGATCTGCCTCGCCTGGGTCCAGTCTCACTGCTCCTCACCTTCCATGTTTGAGCCCCCACTGCGTGCTGTAATCCAGTGCACATGCAGTAATCCAGTCTGCCACAGGCCTGGCCGCCACCACACATGCATAATCCACCCCTCCAAACCGTGGCCCCATCTCCCAACAGCACATGGTTCTATAGACAGTCCATAGTGAAAGAGTGAAATGGCTTCCCAGTTGCTAACCAACTTCCCTGGAATTAGCTTGCTTGCTAAAGCCACCAGGCACCTGCCCCCTGCTGACATCAGTGGCACAGAGAAAAACAGTGTACCTGAAACCAAAGTTAAATCAGGATTGTAAGCAGGCCCAGCTGCACCCAATACGTATTGTCCTAGGTTCACCAGCCATGTCTTGTCTGTTACATGAAATCTTGGGTGTTTTGTAAAATCTGACTATAAAAACTCAGTTCAGGGCTGGACTCCAACAGAAAGGAGTCTGTGCCCCAGCCTGGCTGGTCATTCTTGGGGTATTGTAATAAACCTCCCTTGATCCTCCACTTGCTCCCCATGGTCCTCTGTGCAACACATAACATCCAACTACATGCGATTTTTGGGGGCTATTCCAGATCCAAACCACCTCACCTCCAGGCATTTGCTAGAAACTTCTCCTCTGTGGTCACTGGGCTAATCTGTCCCTTCCCCAGGAAGTGCTCCACAGTCCTGGGCTGGGCACTCCCTCTCAGGTCACCTCCCCATCCCTGTCTCCTGGCTCCTCTATCCCAGCCCTGTCTATCCCCGGTTCTCATCCTAGGGGTAGCTCTGGGTCACCCACTGGACTGGCGTGTCATAGCCGCAGGTCCCAGGGTAGTGACAGCCACACTGGGAAATTGTCACTTCTCCATTCACATGTGCTTACTTATTTTCCCATCTAACAAAGGCACCCACTTTGTGGGGCTTAGGGGCACACGTGGGAATAAAGCCTCAAAGCAAGCCTTTGATGCGACATTTGATGGCCGTGAGTCACCCTCCAGCTGCTCATTAGTCACCTCACAGGGCTGACCCCTCCCCCTAGGAAGCCCTTGGGACCAGGAGGGACTCACTGGCTCCCTCAAGACCCCCAGCCTCCTGAACACAACCCCTGACCATGCTGGGACTGGTCTGTCTCTTCCACTGGATGGTGAGCACCAGGAGAGCATGTCACCTCTGTCCCTAGCACTGACCGGCACAGGTCCCGCAGAGAGCAGCCTCAGCAGGAAGGTGTGTTGAGTGGCTTTGGGAATGGTTTCATTTTTGACAGTTCTGTGTCGGTGGTTGGTCCTTCCCTTGCTCTATCGTGGACAGTTGTGTTGTTAGTGTTATCCCCAGATCACAAAGACTCCAAAGAGACCACCAGGACACCAAGGCACATATGCAAGAGCAAGGAGTCTTTATTTGGGCTTAACCTCGGGCGGGCCTGGGCTTGGCCTCTCAGACGTCACTAACACATTGGATCTGAGAGCCCCGAGCAGCAAACAAGCAGGGCATTTGTGGGATAAGGGAAGGGGTGGTTACAGTGAGCATGATGTAGGCACATCATCACACAAAAAAACAACCATAATTACACATCATTTATGAAAACAACATTAATCACTCAGAATTTGTGGAGTGTCTCTAACATTTGATGGGACCCTATCATGACCTTTAAGAGTCTTTTAAAAAATAACTAATTGTGAGGTGAGCCAGGGTGGCCCACACGGGGTCTGAGCAGACAGTGAATGATTAGCCAGTGAGTATAAAGTGACTATAGTCTCCAGGCCTTATCTCAACCCACAGGAATGTAAGCAACTCAACTTTCCTTGGGCTTTTTCTGATTGGTTGTTGTCAAAGTCTGTCTCTATCTTAGGCAGTATATGTTCTTTTCTATATCTGCCCAGTCATTCAGCCTTGAACAACTTATGGTTTTTCCTGTAACTGCTTTGTTATTTTGGGAAACTGGAGCTCAGGTCTACTTGTTTTTTTTTTTTTTTTTTTTTTGGTAGGTCTGAAGCCTGTCATGGAATTTGTTTGGCCTGGGTCTTTCAGTTAGTGCTGGAATTCATAATGAAAGTGTGTACACATCTCTGTGTGTGTGTGTGTGTGTGTGTGTGTGTGTGTGTGAGAGAGAGAGAGAGAGAGAGAGAGAGAGAGAGAGGCAGACAGAGAAAGGAAACAACTGAGGAAGATTTGGATGGTTGGAGGGAGAGAAGAGGATGGATGATGGCGGGGGTAGATGGGAATATCTCCGGGAGCCAGGCTCTAACTCAGTGAGAAACCGCCTGTTAGGAAAAAGGGAGGAAAAAGGCAGAGATGTGGCCAGTGCGTGTCAGGCAGCTTGACCCCTTGTTGTCCTGTGGGACCCTGATTAGGCTGAGGGATAATGAAAGGTAGAAGAGACCCCGATAATCTCGTCTTGAGACTGGCAGGAGTGGAGCCCTCTCTCTCATCCCAGGCCCAGGATGGTTCTGCAGCTCAGGTTTCACACTACTCAAATTCCCAACTTTCCCCTCCCCGAAGACCCTTAACAGAAATCATGTGATCAGATTTCGAGAGACCCACCACGCAAATTAGGTGACTTTCAGACCCCAAACTTGCTCCCATCAGTGAATGACCCCATTACTCTGCGTGACCCTCCTCCCTCCAACTGCTTATAAGCCTGGCCCCACGGACAATAAATGATCTGTTACGCTGATTCAGTCTCCCCGATGCTATTCCCATTGTATTCACGGCCACTCAAGACCCTGCTCCTCCAGACTTCACTGATTCCTGATCGCTGGTGGCCAAGGGCAGCCAGGGACCCCGGAGACCCCAACACAGTCTTCATTTTCATGTCCTTGAGAAAAATAATTCATTCAAGACTCATACGTGGCCTGCAGCAGGGCCGAGAGATGAAGGCCTGTCATCCTAGCACTTAGGAGGCTGAGGCAGGAGTATCGCGAGTTTGAGCCCAGCCTGGGCAACTTAGGATCAAGACCCTGTCTCAAAATAAAACTAAAAAATGGGCTGGGGATGTAGCTCCATGTGAAGCACCCAGCAGAGTCCCCAGTACCACAAAATAAATAAATAAATACCTGAGTAGCCATGTAGAAGTATGGGTAGAATTTATTGTAGAGCAGATACAGGGACAGTTACACCTTCAAGCAAGCGGGCAGGCAAGGCCAGGAAGGCCTGTGTCCTGAGGGCGAGCTTATGCACATAGGAGCTAGTCCTGGGCTCCAGGGCGCTGGAATGATTCTCACTGTTGGCCAACATGGTCCTTAGACATTGCCCTCAGGAGTTACCTTGGAATGTCAACATCTCACAGATGTCTTCTTTCTCCCCTGAAGGCAGTGTGCTCCCTCAGGAGCCTTAATGACGTAAGAAAGTTCATATAAGCCAGGTCTCAGCCCAAGGAGGGAGAGACTTTTAGGACCGTTTCTCTTTCTGATCCAATTGGGCCACAGGCTGTGTGGCAACCAGGAGTGCTGTGTGCATGTGGAGCAGAGGCTCTGTGTGTTCATAGTAGACACTGTGTCCCAAGAAGGAGCTACTGGGGAAAGAAGGGGCCAGATACGTGGAACTAGCCTAGGCATCTCGTTGCCTGTGTTGTGACTCAGGCCATGAGCAGGCCTGGAACCTGACAGAACGTTCTGTTGGTCCTTTCAAAAAGTACAAGAGCAGGACATGCTGCTAGTGAGTAGGAAACACAAGCCGTATTGCTGTGCCTCCCTGCGATTCCAGGCTTGTGGCAGACATCAGTAGCCGATGCAGGCACTCCTTTCTGCTCACATGGCACCAGACATCAGTAACACAGGTACTTATTCCTGGCTGACATGGCAACAGACATCAGTTGTCAATGCAGGCTCTCTTTTCTGGTGAACGTGACAGTAGACATCAGTAATCAATCGAGCATGCATTTCTGGGGAGCATAGAAATCTCAATATAGCCCTGGGCCCAGCATCAGCCTCAAACACGATGTGGTCAAACAGTTGTTCTAGAAGCCAGGGCCTAGCACAACAAGATTGCTAAGATCATACCCACTGTTACGGTTTCGATCTCAAAATGTCCCCCAAGCAAGGCCTGGTGGCGAAGGTCTGTAATCCTAGCACTCTGGGAGGCTGAGGCAGGAGATTCACAAGTTTGATCCCAGCCTGGGCAATTTAGCCACTTAGTGAGGTCTGTCTCAAAACCAAAGCCAAAAAGTGGGGGCTGGAGGAATGGGACAGCAGTTACAGCACTTGCCTTGCATGCACAAGGTCCTGATTTTGATTCCCCAGCACCACACAAGGCTGGGCATGGTGGCACACACCTGTCAGACTTGGCTGAGAAAGGCTGGGGCTGCCGCTGTGGAGCATGGGGCAAGCGGAGGCTCGGGACGTGCAGGCAACAGACCCTACAGGGCCTGAGGGGGACATGCGACCAAGCTCTGCCCGCGAGGGGCAGTAACATGGACAGCTGCTGAGCTGTGCCCTCAAAGGAAGGCAGGATACTGGGGCAGAGAGGCACAGACCCATAATCTCGGCACTCTGGGAGGCCGAGGCAGGAGGATCACAGGTTTGAGCCCAGCCTGGACAACTTAGCAAAGCCTGCTCTTAAAACAGAACATAGGAAAGGGCTGGGGATGTGGCTCTGTGTGAAGGCCCAGAGTTCAAGTACCAGCACAAAAGGAAGAAAGAGGAGGAGGTGGCAGCAGTGACAGGAGCCTTTTCCACAGCTCCCTTTTCTGGGGGCAGAAATCAGGGTGTCTTGACCACGTCCCATCCTCAGGAGCCACAGAGTGAAGGAGCCGGGGTCCCTGAAAGACCTCTCTAGGCTTGGCCTTCGTTTCCCTGGTGCTGTGGTTTCAGCGTCATTCAGTCACGCACCAAACACGCCTTAAGCTCCTAGTGTGTGACTGAAGTCACAGAGCTGACGGTCTAGGAGAGGGATGCCTGATCCTCACGTCAGTATTTAATGACATAAGTCAAGTGGCATAAAGACCACAGGGGGCGTGGAGCCGGGGATGGAACTTGCGATGGGGGGGGGGGGGGGCGCGTGGGGCGCCCTGAGGAACGTGAGGCGGGGGACCCCGCAGTGCTGTTCCAGAGGGCACTGGTTCTGCTGAGGTCCCCATTTTTACCACAGCCACTAACCGCAGGTGGTTGTATGTGTTCAAATTAAAACCCGTGACACCTGAAAAAGGCAGGTGTGGTGGTACGGTGTCGCACCCTAACAGGAGGGAGGCCGCAGCAGGAGGGTTGCAAGTCGGGATGTAAGGCCCTGGGTTCAGTTCCCCACGTGCAGATAAAACAAGAAGTAGATCAGCAGTCCAGGTTCTCACTCGCAGCGTCTGCGTCCCAAGGGCCCAACTGCCACATGTCTAGGGAAGCATAGCGCGGGCGGCTCTGTTGCAGAAAACAGGTACGGCACGAGGACTGGCGCTAGGCCAGGACGTGGGCTTCTGAGTCTGGCTGACTTGAGCCAGTACCATGCACGGCGCTGTGGTGTTGGGTAAGTCACTTACCTTCTCTGAGCCTCATGTTTCTCCCACTTGTTTCAAGTGACTAGATCGTAGAGGTAAATTGTGCTGGGTGCGCCCTTAGGTTCTTGGAAATCTTCTGGGATCTTTGAGTGTGTGTGTGTGTGTGTGTGTGTGTGTGTGTGTGTGTGTGTGTGTGTGTGTGCACATGTATGTGGTACTGTGCATCAGACCCAGCACCTCACACCTGCCTGGCAGAGGCTGTGCCGGGGAGCTCCACTCCCAGCCCCTGGGTTTTGTCTCGGTTTGGTTTTGTGGTGCTGAAGGTCCGGCCGGGGCATCACCCTGAGCTCCAACCCCAGTCCACTTTTTAGTTTGGATTTTAAGACCCAGCCTTGCCAGGTTGTCCAGGCTGAGAGTCAACTTGGACCCTCCTGCCTCGGCCTCCCGGGGTGCTGGGACTGCAGGTCCGCACCGCGGGGTCCGGCTAGGGTTCTTTGTTTCTTGAGTGATTTCAGTGAGTTTCTTTGGCTTGTAGTCCGTTTGGTTTAGGAAAAGTGGCCTGCTTGTTCAGGTGGTTTTCAGGGACCTGGTGAGCGGAGCTGATGGGCAGTGGGCAGCTGGGGCTCTGGACAAGAGGGGGAAACGCTCAACACACGGGCGCCTCGCAGACAACAGATGGGAGCTGGGGTAGAGGAAGTCTCAGGGGAGCCGCTCACCGTGTTCCTAGAGTCAGCAATCTCTGCCTGCCTGCCTTGAGGTCACCCCCCTGGGCAGGCATGGTGGGCAACCACACCCCAGCAGCACACTGGAGGTTTGGGGTTGCTGGTCCTGCAGTGACAAGAGAAGGGGACCGGAAACAACACCACTGCAGGGACTCCGCTGCGCCTGCTAACTCATGGCCAAAGGCCCTGGGGCACTGGGGGCAGTGTTTGCAGAGAGGAGCTAAGTGAGGTCGGAAGGGCTGGAGCAGATCCAATAGGACTGGTGGCCTTGTAAGATGACAAAGCCATAGTCGAAGATGGTGGCACAGGGCTGTAATCCCAGCCCCTCGAACACTGAGGCAGGAGGATTCCAAGTTCAAGCTCAGCCTGGACAACTTATTGATTGCACCAGACCCTGTCTCAACATTTAAAGAAGGCCAAGAGTGTAGTCAGCGCAAAGGCCCAGAGTCCAGTCCCAATGCAAAAGGAGAAGAAAAAGAGAAGGGGTGAGGAGGAGGAAGCGGTGGTCTCAAAGGAGCAGGAGATGCCCGGGTCGAGTCGCAGGTGCAGGCGCAGCGAGGGGAGCCCCTGCCAGCCGCGAGCCAGCTGCATGAGAAACCAACCGGCCTCGGCCTTTGGAGCGGTGAGAAAGGGAATTTCAGTTGCGTGAGTGACCCCAGAACGTAGCGTTTTGTTACCACAGAGTGTCACGTCACAGGGCTGAGATGTACTGGTCTCGCCTTGCCCCGAAGCACGGTTGTCACTCTTCACACTCTCCTTCTTCAGATGTCGTGTGCATGTGGCCCAGCCTGTCCCCCTATTTTCTGATTGCGTGACTGATTGGAGACAGGGTCTCACTTTGTAGCCCAGGCTGGTCCTGAGCTCACTATGGAGCCCAGACTGGCCTTGGACTCAGGGCAGTCCTCCTGTCTCAGCTTCTCGAGTGCTGGGATGACAAAGTGTGCGTCCCTGCACCTGGCTTGTATGATGCTGGGGAATCGAACCCAGGGCCCTGTTGCTTGCTGGGCAGGTGCTATCACTGCAGTGCTCCTCTTCCAGCCTCCCCCTCCCCCCCCCCCCCCCCCCATCAGGGCCCGTGTCCGATGGCAGGCAGTCAGCAGGAATCGGAGAGGGCTCCTTCCTGTGTGCACAGGACAGCCTGGAGTGTGTTGTCTACAGGGACTTCAGCCTAGGCAGGACGCTGCTCCGGCCTGGGGACTCAGACGGGTTCCCCAGCCTTTACCAACTTGCAGCTTTTGGTCGGTCTGTGTGCTTGCTTGGCCCCGGCTACATCCCGGCCTCCCGGACTTGGCGCCATCCTGGTCCGGCCATGCGCTGACTGCTCACCTGGCCTTGGGCTCTTGGGCTCTGGAACTTTCTGAGAGCCCAGGAGTCCACCGCAGCCTGCTGCCCAGGGACCAGGGTGGTGACGTGTGGGCGGAGGCAGGAGCCGGACCGGCCGCAGCCTCTCCTCTGTGGAGTGGGCTGGTTGCTGCAGCTTGGCCGGGTGGGGAAGGAATGACTTTGCGGCTCACTGAAGGTGGCTCACCTGACCAGGAAGGCTGTGGCGGATGGCAGGGACCAGAGGTTGTGAGGATGGGTGAGGGGATGCGCGGCACAGGACGGCCACAGCTGGGGAGGCCGCAGCTGTCAACAGACCCGGCTGCACACACGCAGGGGACAAGAGCTGGGGACAGCTGAGTGTCTGGCTTGGCTCAGGCTCGGGGTCCATGGGCGCTGCCCACTGCAGGACCACCAAATGCATGGGGTCACAGTGGATCCAGCCCCTGGCGGCCCTGGGGTCGTCCTGTGAGCGGGGAGCAGGGCCGCTGGGGAGGGACTACAGGGAGGCCGGGTTTCCTCCCCCCCCACGGAGGCATTCCCTCACACACCCACTCACGCACTGCTTTGTTCACTAACAAATGTGTCCCGAGCGCCACACCTGTGCCAGTGCTGTTTGAAACCACAGGGCCCAGAACTATGGGCGAGCATCTGCATAGTAGCTCAGCAGTTAGCGCGCTGGCCTGGCAAGCACCAGGCTCAGGGTTCAATTCCCCAGCACCACATAAGCCAGGTGTGGTGGCTTATATCCATAATCCCAATACTCAAGAGGCCGAGGCAGGAGGATTGCTGTGAATTTGAGGCCAGCATGAACTACAGAGCATACCATTTGTCAGAAAAGTGAAACAGGGGCTGGAGGAATGGAACAGCACCTTGAGTTCGATTCCCCAGCACCACATAAAGCCAGGTGTGGGGGTGCACGCCTGTAATCCTAGCATTCAGGAGGCCAATGCAGAAGGATTCCTATGAGTTCAGGGCTAGCCTGGGTTACATAATGAGTTCAGGACCAGACCTGACTACAGAGTGTATCATGTCTTAAAAAAAATCTTGAAATGTGGGTGTCCCCAACTCTTTGCTCTTACCACAGCCGCTGGACCCATGTCCTGTTGGTGGAAGCCTGTCCCCAGTGCACCAGGGGATGGGGATCCAGGTACAGCCATTCATGTGGCTGACAGACAAAGGTGGTGTAGAAGCACCCAGTGTTCTGTGCCGAGGGCCAGTCCCACCCCGGGGCTGAGTCCCCTGTAGAACTGGGCTCTAGCTGCCGTGGTGGGACCAGCCTTCTCCATCCTACCCTGCCCTCCCCAGGCCTCTGCAGGCCTTCACCCTGACCTGCACCCCCAACTCCCACCTTTTTTATTATTTATTTTAAGACAAGGGCTCACTGAGTTACTAAGTTGCCTCATCTAGGTTCAAATTTGGGGTCCTCCTGCCTCAGCTCCCAGGGTGTTAGAATTTTGTGGTCTTTGGGTGCTAGTTTTGATTGTTACCTTATGTTGTTTGCATTTCAGTCAATTCATGAATCATAACTTGAAACTTTTTTTCCCAGCTGTGTTAGGAATGGGGCCCACATGCCAGGCAAGGGCTCTGCCACTGAGCCATATCCAGCCCCTGAAAAGCCAGTGAATTTACTCATTTAATCCTCTTGACACTCCTAGGAGGTAGATATTATTATTATGAATATTATTAATACTTGCTTTTTTGAGGCATGGTCTTGCTCTATAGTCCAGCTGGCCATGAACTCAGGCAGTCCACCTGCCTCAGCGTCCTGAGTGCTGGGGTTACAGTGTGCGCTGCTGCCACGCCTGGCTAACTTCTTGTTTGGTGCTGGGGACCTTTGTTTTCATCTGTCTCCTCTCTAACTAGCATGGCAGATCCAGGAGGGTTGGGACCGTGTGTAGGTCACAGCTGTGGACACCCTAGGTGCTCAATATGTGCGCTTCCCTTGTGAACAAATGAGTCTGTGAAGTGGGAGTGCTGGAATCTCAGCCCTCGTCTCCCTGACTCCCAAGCTCGTGTTCTTCTCTCTCACGGTGAGGTCTGGCTTCCGCCCAAGGGCCGAGGCTCACGTCCGAGTCGCTAATATTAGCTGTTGTCAGGTGACGTGGGGATTTTTGGTATTTCCCTCACTGCCCCTTGTGGTCTGCCTGGGGACCTCGGGTGGGAGGTCCAGCCAGGTCAGGAGACTTTTGGCCCCTTATAAGCAATGGCAGCATGCCTAGTGACTGATGTCTTAGGGACGAGGACTCTGGCTCCTGCTCATCTCACCTTCTTGTTCATTGAGGTGACAGCACGTAGCATTTCCTAAGAGAAACCAGCATCCTCCAGGATGCAGGGAGAGGAGAACCCAGGATGACAAATCAGAGCCCTTCATTCCACAACCACAGTGATTGGATATGGGTCTCAAGCCTAGCCAATCAGAACACTTGCAACCTACACCACAGTGATAGCTCTCAAGCTGATCAAGGAAGAACAGACCCTGGGCTATTCTTAGAATTCTGGGAAATGTCACATTCCCTTTCTTTTGGATTTGCTAAGCTGGAGGGACATTAGGGTGAAGCTACTGCAGCTCATCTTTCTGTTACAAGTGGAGAGGCTGCCTAGGAGTGAGATAAATGTATATAAATGCAATAGTCAGTGGATAGAGAGTTTTCTGATGATGTCATTCAATGCCTAGATTCACCTGTGCCTGAAGTCCATGCTAATCTTTCAGGTTTTATATGATGCTAATCTAAAGCTTCCCATCGTTTTTCCTGAGCCAGTTTGACTTCAGATTCAGTTACTAGTGTCCCAGAGAGCTCTAACTGAAAGGAAAGACAAAGCACGATGTTCTGAGAGGATGTGACCCCTCATCTGGTGGAACTGAGCCTGGGTCAGGGCCATGGTTAAACTGTCCCACGAAGGACAAGAAGAGGAGTTAGCAGGTCAGCATTTTCGACCGTGGTTGAATCTGGCACTCCCAAGCACCATCCCCTGCCTTTTTTTTTCTCAGTGCTGAGCACAGAACCTGGGGCTTCCCTTGTGCTAAGCAGCTGAACCCTTGAGTCCCCCACCCAGCCCCACAGCATGCGTCCCTTTGAAATAGAGCCCTCAGGAAGGACGGAACCTTCTGCCCCAGTCTCTCTGTGAGTGTCCCAGCTGTGATCACCTCCTTGCATCCACACTGAGCAAGCCCATCTTCCACCTGTGTCCCCTCCCCGTGAAGTCCCCTTCCTCACGCTCCCTCTCAATCCCTTGTCTCCGCTTTACAAACCAGAGGGAGCTTCATTCTTTACTGTCCATAGTTAATGAAATTGGCCTTTTGGGTTTAGCATCTAAGATGCTCTGGGTTCAATCCCAGTACCACTTGCTCTAACTTGTGCCCAGCTTGATCTTGAACGCGTCTCAAACTCAGTCTCTCGGGTACCACTTTCATAATCCCTAGTCCCTAGTTCCGCAATCCCTTGGCATGTGCCACCTGCACTCTTGGCCCCTCTCTGTTTTGCTTGAAAGCTACTTAGGCTGAGGCAGGAGGACTGCTGTGAGTTCACAGCCAGCCTGGGCCACAGAGCGAGACCCTGTCACAATCAGTCAATGAATCAATAAGAAATAAAAAGGGTGACTCAGTGTGAAACAGTTACATCTATGAAATGAGTTGTTAATATGCTAATAACATTTCAGTGAGATAAAGGTAAAAAGATAATCATGAAAATAAAACACATCAGTGCATATGACGTGTGACATTTTTGGATGTGGCCCCAAAAGCACACAGCCTCCGTGGAGGGTGTCATCGTGAGTGTGGCCAGTGTCGGGACTTCCCTCTAGACATCTGTGTCCCTTGGTGGTCCCTGCAGCCACTGTAAGAGGCAGGTCCCGCCCCTCCTCCTGCAGGAAGGCTGAGTGGCTGGCAGACCCAGGGCCGGGCTCAGCGTGTTAAATGCAGAGAGAGAGAGAGAGAGAGAGAGAGAGAGAGAGAGAGAGAGGAGAGAGAGAGGATGGAGGACGGTAGGGAGAGTAGGGAGAGTAGGGAGAGAGAGAGAGAAGGGCCTGGGCTAAACCAAAAAAAAAAAAATGGAATTGAAGTTTAAGGACATGCTACCCTTACACCTGGATTATGACACAAATGGAGGATTTATTTATTGTGGGTGGATTGGCCAAGGACTGGGGCTCTGTGTGTGAGAGAGAGAGAGAGAGAGAGAGACAGACAGACAGACAGACAGACAGACAGGGTGTCACTCTGTAGTCCAGGCTGCTCCTGAACTCACTGTGTAGTCCAGGCTAGACTTGAACTCACGGCAGTCTCCTGTTTCCTTCATCCTTCTGAGCACTGGGATTATAGGCCTGTACCACCATGCCCGGCATACGTGGTGCTGGGGATTTGAACTCAGCGCCGTAAACTTGCTTAGGCAAGAGCTCTAACCACTGTGCTAGTCCCTTCCCCAAGATTTGGCTACTTAGGTAGTGTATGGGTCGGGGATTGGATGGAAGAGACAAAGCGGAGTTGCTGATTGGTTGGCCGAGCAGGCAGATGGGCTGTGAGGTCAGGGAGACAGGTCAGGCCTGTTGTCACTAGTTGGCCAGTTGCTGGGGTTGGAAGGTTGCTGTGCGGGTGGGGGGGTGGCGGAGAAGGTTCCAAAGGCTGGTCATGTTGCCAAGGCACGCCGAGGTCATCCACAGGGACCCCGCTCTGTGTGTGGGAACCTCCGAGGAGCTTGGGATGGGGGTACCGCTCAGGAACCCCACAGACATGATGTAGTGAACTTGCATGGCTCCGCATAGATAAGCACTAACACTTTCTTTTTAAAACTTCTTTTTTCATTATGACAAACAAAAATCAGAGGCAGAAGAAAGAAATGTCAGGCCCCGGGGGACACAGCTGCTGTGGACACACCCACTGGGAGATGGTATTGTTTGATTTTTTTTTTTTCACGTAAGGAAACAGACACAGGAAAATTAAGCATATTGTCCCAGCTGGCAAGCGGACAAGAAGATCCCACCCGGAAGGAACACGGGCTGATCTGTCCCCCCTCCGCATCCGCCACTGACCCATGTTCCTCAGTTCCTGCGGCCACCGCCACCCCTGGGAATTGGGTTTTTCTTTTCGGTCAGCTTCTGGTTTACAGCCACTCGAGACCTCTAGGGCCATGCCAAGCCTGGGTCGCTTGTCACCATGTGTCCCAGGAGCAGCATCCGGGCACTGCCTGCCTGGCTTACCTTCGCTCACTTGCTAGCTCTCAGTGGGTTTTCTCTCTTTGCGGTACTGGGATCGTGCTCAGGACCTTCACACTGAGCAACATTCCCTATTCACTCCCTCATTCATTGAGACAGGCTCTCGCTCTGTAGTCCAACTTACTCCTGAATTCACTTCGGAGCCCAGGCTGGCCTCGGACTCCCGGCAACCTTCCTGCCTCAGTCTGAGTGCTGGAATTATGTTTGTGTGCACCACTACGCCCAGCTAACTTTTATGTGGTGCTGGGGAATCAGACCCAGGGCCTTGCGCATGCCGGGCAAGTGCTCTAATCACGGAGTTATGCCCCCAGACAGCCCTTTTTATTTTTTAATTTCAGAATAAGCTGCCCAGGCTGGGTTCAAACTTGCAAGCATCCTGCCTCAGCCTCCCAGGGTGCGGGGATGACAGGCCTGTGCCACTGTACCCGGCTCACCCTCTCGTTCTAAACAAGATTTCGTTCCTGCCCTGGCCTGTGTGTTTCTCCCCATCCTAAGTCAGCCTCACTGAAAGTTCCTCTCGTTCTCACGTAATGAACTTCATGTTCAAGTTCACATCCTGTTCTGGCTCCTTGGCTGGAGAACCCCGGACTCCTCATCCTTCCTGACACCTGCGCCCCACAGAGCTGTGCCCTGCAGGAGCGAACTGCATTCCTGTGTGTCCAGCCCGCTCTCACCCTGAGTCCGCCCCAGGCAGCTGAACCTGTCCCCTAAGTTAAATTGTCCTGTTCAGAGGCAGGGGAGGTGGTGGCACTGCCAGCCAGGCCAGTTCCTCTGTGCTGCTCACTGTTCAGGGACTTGTCCCCCTCTTTCCTGCATGGCTCTCTGTCCCTCCCTGAGTTCTGCTTTTAGGCCAGCAGGGAGGGTGTCACTCACTGGAGTCCCAGTCCCTGCCCAGCAGGAAGGTTAGTGCAGAGTGGCCAGAGGTCATCTGAATCATGTTCTGAGAAGCGGCCCTGCCTCCATGGGGTGCCACCGGCTGTGGGGGGTCCAGGAAGCCGAGGGGAAAAGATGCTGGATTTTCCACTGAGGACTGGCTTGCTCAGCCTCCCGGCCTGTCCCTCCACTGGGACTTTCTGCCCTGCCGAGCCTGGAGTATTGAAGGGACATTCCTGGGCTTCTCACCTGCCTCATCTGAGCGGGCTTCCCTGCCCCGCACACCAGCAGGAGGTTTGGTAGGCGGAAGTGGGACCAAGGCCACTCTTATGATGTTCTGGAAGGCACCATGTTGGTGCCGGAGAGGTGCCCCAATGACCAGCTCCACGCGTTCGAGGCTCCCCTCCATGTGCTGTGAGCACCAGGCTGGCGCCAAGCGCTGCTGTAGCAGCTGCAGCTCTTGGACATTTATGTGACACCAGGTGCAGTAGGTGCCCTGAGGGCCAGTTTTGCTGCCTGGTGTCTTGGGGGCCTGGATGCAGCTACCTTCCCCAACTGAGGACATCCAGAGTCCTGTCCATGGGATGGGTCTGTCCCCCTCAGGTGCACAAGAATGTCCCACAGCGTGACCTGCCTTAGGAACATCTGGAAAACTCAAGAGCAGCGGAGCAGGAGAGTGCATATCCCCCACCCCAGAGTCAGAGACCACAGTAGGGACAAAGGCAGACTCCTGGACCCTTAACTTCCGAGTTCGATTCCCCAGCATCACATACGCCGGGCATGGTGGCACTTGCCTTTGATCCCAGCATTCGGGAGGCTGAGGCAGGAGGATTACTGTGTGTTCAAGGCCAGCCTGGGCTCTGTAATGAGTTGAGGAGCAGCCTAGACTACAGAGTGAGACCCTGTCTCAAAAAATAAAATAAAATAAAGCATGACTTGTGTTTCTCCTAAGACAGACAACTTAAAAGTGGTTTTGCTAAAAACCATGACTCTTCACTTGGTTCTACGAATGCTCAAGTGGATGAAAACTTGACTTGACCTTTATTTGTGAAACTCTGAGTCAATTTTTTTTTGTGAGATGGAGTCTCACTCTGTAGTCCAGGCTGGTCTGAACTCACTATGTAGCCCAGACTGATATAGCAATCCTCCTGCTTCAGCCTCCCTAGTATTGGGATTACAGGCATGCACCACCATGTCCAGCTACTGTCTGGTGCTGGGGGACTGAACCCAGGGCTTTGTGCTTCCTTGGCAAGCACTGAAATCACTGAACTACATACACCCCAAGCCCTCTGAGTCAAGTCTTTCTCAGTTCTGCAAATGGGCATGTCGTCCATGTTGGCAAATTCCACAGCTGGCCTCAGGATCTGGGTCACAGTTGAAATGAAGTCAGTGGTGTCCAGAAGCCACCACCAGGTCAGAGAAGAGACCATTCTGTATCTTGATCCTTCCACCAGAAGGTGGGAGGAATGGCCGTCGCGGGATGCTCCCCAGTATTTCCAGCAAGGCCCCCACACCGTCGGAGTGTGAGGCAGGCCCCTGGCTCTCTACTCACAGCACTTGCTGCATGTTCTTCTCCCTGTATTTTCTGAGTCAAAGGCATTTCCTTGGAGAGAATTCACATGGCCAGCACCCAAGGTCTCCCATTGATGGCCATCTTGAAGGAGCCATCTTGAGAGGGAACCTTGTAGCCCCCATTGAGGCTGCAGTGTGACTGAAACCTGGGGAGAACAATGAGCCAGCTAAGCAAGCCACCCTGACACACAGGAAATGTGAACATAAATTTGGGCCTAATATGTTACAGTCTCGTCCACCAGGGTGCCAAACGGACATGGCAGATGGGGGGTTTCCATGCTACAATAATTCTCCGGTCTTCCCACCGCCAGAGCTTGACTGTCTGTGTGTGCTGGAGGCTGACACAGCCATTTCCTCCTTCCTTTGCAGCCACAGCAACGTGATCTATCTAGCCCCAACATCACAACTTTGCTGGCCTTGGCAGCTGGCCAACTGATGACCACACCCTGACCCTCAGAGGGGACCCGTCTCTTAACCCATAGCCTCTGTCTTTGTTATGTTTTAATTACTGTCACTCAGTACCCAACACCCACAGCTTTCGGGAGGAAAGCTTTATTTTAACTTGCAGTTTCAGAAGGTCTCTGTCCATTCACGAGTAGGTGGCTGAAATGGTGGAACCACATGTCTAGAGACAGAGCTCCTCACGCACGGCTTGGCAGGACAAAGCTAAGTCTGGGAGGAAGGGCAGAGCCAGGACATACCCTTCCAGGCCAAGCCCCAAGGCACTGCCCCTTCCAGCCATGTCCTACCTCCCAACAGTACACAGAATTACAGGTCCATGAGGCTTTTGGAGAGGCTCAGACCCAAACCACAACACCAACCCACCTGGTCTCCCAGCTTCTCAGGCAACCTTGTTTCAATCATTTCTACCCCATCCCTGACCCTCATCCTGGCTAAACCACTTGTACAGCATAAAATCGCAGTCTACCTTATTACACTCAGCCCTTTGTGCCTTATCCCTTACACCTGGCCTTACACCTGGACCTGCTACCCAGGTTTAAGGTTTGGGGACAATGACTTTCACCAGCAACTCTCTTGCTGCTGGTCCTACTTTTGGTTCTCCTGGGCTCCTTCTTTGATGTAACAGCGAGGTCCAGATTCTATATCCTTTATAGGAAACACTTGGGAAGAGAAGTGTTTAGATTTCAAACTTTCAGATTTTGGGACATTTACATGTGCATAATGAGATATGTTGGGGGAGGGGACCCACGTGTAACTCCAGGCTCATTTGTTTCTTTTATATACACCTCAGACACATTCATTGCAGGCCTTTTTTTATGCGAGGTTTTCAGCATACCTTACTTTTGACTGTTAGCCATCACAGGGGGCCAGGTGTGAAGTCTTCCACTTCTGGGATCATGTGGGTGCATGAAAAGTTTCAAATTTTGCCTAAGATCCCAACTATTTGGGAGGCTGAGACAGGAGGATCTCAAGTTTGAAGCCAGCTTAGCAAGATTCTGTCTCAAAATACAATAAAATTTTAAAACCTGGGAGGGTAGCTCAGTGGTGGAACCTTTGGCTAGCCTGATTGAGGCCCTGGGTTTTATCTCCAGCATAAACAACAACAATAACAACAGGAAAAATGAATTTGGAAGCATTCTGGATTTATCAGTGAGGGACATTTAACATATAGTTCATAAGAACATATCCACGCTCAGTAAGTGGGACCTTATTACCATTTTAACTTTTATTCCAGCTGGGCCCAGGGTTGCAGGCTTGTAATCTCTTGGAGGCTGAGGCAGGAACATCAAAAGTGTGAGCCCAGCCTGGGAGACTTAACAACTGAGTAAGACCCTGTCTCAAAATTTTAAAAAAGGGCTGGGAGTATAGTTTAGTGCAAAGGCCCTGAATTCAATCCCCAGTATCAGGGGAAAAAAAAATTTAAAAAAAAAAAACAACTCTACTTTATCAAACTCTTTTCCAAGTATTTTCTTTTCTATGTACTCGGAGGCCCATCTGAGTCAGTCATGCCCTAGTCCTCTGGAAATGGGCATCATTACTGTTCAAAGCAGAAGTGTCTGGGAACTGGGTGTCACTCAGCAGTTAGAGTGCTTGCTTAGTGAATGCAAAGGCCTGGATTCGATTCTGTGGCACCACATAAGCTGGATGGGGAACCACACACCTGTAATCTCAGCACTCATACAGCTGAGGCAGGAGAATTGCTGTGAGTCTGATGCCAGCCTGGGCTCCATAGTGAGTTCAGGACCAGCCTGGACTACAAAGCAAGACCCTGTCTCAAGCAAACCGACAAAACCAAAAATAACAACAGCAATAAAAACAAAGTAGAGGTGTCCAGTGTGAATGTAATTTGAGCCACAGATGCATTTTTAAATTTTCTAGTATAGTAGTATGAAGTATTATAAAAAGAAACAGGTAAAATTACTGTTAACATAATTTGTTTAAATCAATACATTTACTTAAGTCGATATATTTTGACATTTTGTTTATTCATTTTTATTTTTTGAGACAGGGTCTCTTTATGCAGTCCTGAACTCACTCTGTAGCCCAGGCTGTCCTTGAGCTCACAACAATCCTCCTGCCTCAGCCTCTGAATGTTGAATTATAGGTGTGTGCCACCATTCCCTGCTTATGTGATGCTGGGGAATCAAACCCAGGGCCTTGAGCTTGCTAGGTGAGTGCTTTAACCACTGAGCTATTCCTCCACCCCTCAGTCTTCTAAATCCTTTGAGTATTTGACCTAGCACATCTCAAAGCAGATCACTCACATTTTTGTTCCTCACTGGTGTACGGGGCTACTGCCTCCAGATTGGGCAGCTCTGGGCTTTGAATTGTGCATGGTGAGGACTGATCAGAGAGGTTGGGGTGTAAGACTGGACTTCCCCCTGAGGGTGAGGAGGGGAGCTGGAGAGCAGAACTCTTCCCCATTTACAGTTCCTAGGGGTTATTGGTGAGCACTTGGGTGGCAGTCACATGGGAAGGATTGGTCAGTTATCACTGGCTTCCAGCTGGGCTGGGCAGGGACCTTTGTGCTGGTTGGGGCTGGGAGTTTTCTCTCTTGATAAAAAGAGACAAATCTAGTTTCATTCAAAGGGAAGATTAACAGCTTCTTGGCTTTGTGCTGCTCCCCAGTCTGCCACTGGGTGTTTGGGCAACATCCACAGGTCCATTGTTTGGAGCCAACTCTATAACTGTCCATCAGGAAACTTCTCAGGCACCTTGACTGGGCCCTTGATGAACTGAGCAATGTGAGGAGACATTGGT
This sequence comes from Ctenodactylus gundi, assembly GCA_004027205.1. Taxonomy (NCBI): domain Eukaryota; kingdom Metazoa; phylum Chordata; class Mammalia; order Rodentia; family Ctenodactylidae; genus Ctenodactylus; species Ctenodactylus gundi. Next base: position 113,108 of record PVKB01000401.1, on the reverse strand, counting down.
GGCATAACGTGGATGGGGATTGTCACTGTCGCGCCGGGTCAGTGTGTCACAATGTCAAAGAATGAAATCGTGGATAAAGGAGGTAGGTTGCAAAATGTTGATGTATTTGAAAGAAGAGAAGGATATAACCTTCCTGTAACCAGAAGGGGTCCCAAAATGGGTTCAGCAAAGCTTCATGTCTAGGGGTTTCACAGTGATTTTACTAAGCAATCTGAGTAGGGTGACTGTCTCATAATCCTTTGGGCTCAAATTGGATGCATAAGATGCAGTCCATATGCACATGCTCTTAAGAGCTCAGACCCTGAGCAGGTTATGTGAAGGGACAAAGTTGGGTTGCCAGGGGCCTGCACCTCCAGGAGGGGCTTTCATATTATTCCATGGGGTAAAAGCTGATTGGTGATTCCTACCTCACAGCTATGTGGACCCTGCAGGCTCTTCCAGTTCCCCCTAAGGTACAGGCTGCATGCAAACAGTCCCAGTGGGTGGGGAAAGAGTCATTTTTTTTTTCCCTTTTTGACCTTCCCATCCCTACCTCCTTCGATTGTCCTGCTTCTGTCTACCTAGCTGCTTCTCACTCCCCTCTGGAGGACTTGTGACCATAAATCATCAGGGAAAGAAGGGTGATGACCATTGTATTTCCTGCTGAATGGAGATGGAGTTGGGCTAGACTGAGGTCACATTCCTGGTTCAGTTGGATGACCAGTCCAGGTGTCCATGGTAAGACCCAAGAGGCTGAGTATGCTGGAGTCATGTATGGACCACCCTATGCAACGGAATGGAGTGTAACCTAGAGGAAGTGAATTGTAACAGTTTATTCCACAGGGTCCAAGCAAAACTATCACCGAGATAATGATCACTATGATTAAAACTTTCTTCCAAGGGGGTGATGAAAAATAGTTTCAAGATAGGGTTCCAAAAGGTGAGTTGACTCTGACATGGCATTGACTTGGTGAAAATGTTGGAGAGCAAAAGGGACATCATCAGAGTTACCAGGGATATGTATACAACATCTGCCTTAATGATAACCCAAGTTTCTCCCTGGGTGGCCCTGAGAAGATCTAAGACCATTCTGTTCTGGAGAACAGCTTGTCTCATTAGTTGAGCTTTGGTTTTAAAAGCTAGATGCCCTCTCTGGTGTCACTGAGTGCCCTCTGGTTATGATTAGAGATTCTGTATGCCACATGACATCTTCTAGTCCCCTGGAAGGTAAAACAACGGGAGCTTGAGAGTCACACCAGTGAAGCTTGCTCCATGTCATGGTTTGGACCTGGTGTGTCCCCCAAAAGCCTTATGTTCCTATGGATACTGTTTAGGGTCAGGAGGCAGGGCCTTGATGGAAGGGCCGGATACTTAGGGCTTGACCTGAAGGGATGTGTGCTGGTTCTGCCCTTCTTCCCAGTCTCTCTCTTCCACCATTCTGTAAGGATCTCTGCCCCAGGAACTCCGGTTCCAGCTCTAGCTGAATCCCCACCATGTAATTCCACTATTTTCCAGCAGCCCACTTGTGAACAAAATGAGACCTTCTGGAACTGTGAGCCACAATACGTCTTTCATCCCTAAGTTGTGAATGTGGGTATTGAGTGACAGCAATGAAAAAGTAACTAAGTAACTAAAGTAACTAAGACCCTCTGGTTCCAGCAGTGTGGTTGGCATGTTGGGTAATGCTCCTTACTCAGAAGCCCTACAGCCAAGGGCCATGGATTGGTTCCACATAGCCTGTGGGTTTCATTAGGGGCTGCCCATTGGATGCCAGGACGGGTGGGCCAGTACGTAGACAATCAATCTTCCTTTTGCAAGGTCAGTGTGCAAACATTGCTCCTTAGGAATCCATCCTAGGAGTATGATGGAGGTGAGTGTGATTTTTTTCAATGTTGCAATCTTAGTGAGGGTCTTATTTTGCCCTCTATCGGGAAGAGTAGGGGCTGGGGGTATAGATCAGCAGTTAGAGCACTAACCTACTAAAAACAAGGCCCTGAGTTCGATTCCCCAGGACCACATAAGCCAAGCATGGTAGTGCATGCCTATAATCTCAGCACTTGGGAGTATGAGGCAGAAGGATTGCTAGTGAGTTCAGGGCCAGCCTAAGGTGCATATTGAGTTCAGGCCCAGTCTGGACTACAGAGTGAGACCTTATCTAAAAGGCAGGAAGTAACACACAGACCCAGCACACTTCTCACTGGATCACTTCTGCACACCCTTGTGCCCATACTAAGAAGGAACTGGCTTCTCCTTAGGTGCCTGTGGCCGAACTAAAGGTCTTTAAGAGCAGGGAAAATAACTCCCATCCTTGAGGAAGCTGACAAACAGTTAGCTGGAGCCATTGAGAGAGTAAAGTCAGAAATCCCAAAATCACACTTAACCAACAAAGGGATGGCGGAGAGTGTCCCGATCAGTTCCCACTTATCTGAAGTGCTTGTTGATGGCTGTTTTCTGAACAGGAGTTTGAGTCCCTCTAGTGGGAAGAAACAAACTTCACGAGTAGCCCAAGAATTCACAGGCAAAGAGAAGTGCCAACAGCACCATCCTGTTGGGTCCCAAGAATGGGAGGGAGCAGGTCGTATCTGGGTTGAGAGAATACTCAAGGGGCTAGGTTCTCTATTGAAAGGTGGGCAGACATGGTGGTATGTTTATGTAACTGAGCAGTGCTTGAACAGGTGTTTCCAGTTTCCTAGTGGCTGGCCTTTCAGGATGGTGGGGGTCTCTGAGGAGCGTCTCCCTTCCAGGGTTTGGCTTGGGAATGATGGATCCAATTGGTTGGATAACAACAGGGTAGACACCACCCACGCAGACAATGCCACCACCTACGTTATGGCGGGAGGGGTTGATGTTTTTGAACAGATCACAAAACCAACAAGAGCAAAGCGAACAGAATGGTGGTTTATCCGTTCCGTCCCTCACACATTTTCCATAATGTAACTCAAACTTTCTGCAACACAGAAAGAGTGTACCCTCTTTTTGACTTCATCTTTCGCCTTGGATGGTAGGGCAAAATCTTACCATACAAAACCTTTCTTACCCAAAATATTCTCTCCCATTCATCCTTCTTTTGCTGAACATCTCCTCTTTACCCACATCTGTCTCGGTCTTGCCTCTATTCCTGGCTTTCTGCTATCTGCTATATGTCTTTTTAAAATTTAAGACCCATCTGTTCTTACGGAGCCTTAAGGTGAAGACAGGCCACTCAACCTGCTGCTGCTCTCATTACTGACGTCCCTGCAGGCAAAGGCGGAGTCTGGGAAAACCAGGAATTGAAATACTAGTGCAGCCACCTGTCTGTTGTCATTCCTCACCATTGGTTACCAGCTCACACTTGAGTTGTCTGCAGGCTGGACCAGCAGATCCGGGTAAGTACGTGGGGCATGCGCGAGTCAGTTTAACAGCATCAAGACGATAAACACCCCGTGTTGTCTTCTGTGTGATTAAAAAGAAAAAAAAAGAACCCTGAGTTTAGGAGAAAAAAGCAAAGTTGCTGGATTGAGATGAGACCTTTTACATTCTCACAGGAGTGTCATTGGATGAGGACAGTGAAAATACCAAAGTTAAGAAACTCTTCTAGTGACTGGATGCAGGCAGCTGTTGTCCTGACGCATTCCAGCTGTCTCTGGGGTGCTGGGCCTGGGCTGCCTTAATAAGTATCTTACAGGCATGTTTTTTTTCCTTTATAGTCCAGGCTAGTCCCGAACTCACTATGGAGTGGGCTAGCCTTGGACTCATGGTAATCCTCCTGCCTCAGCTTCCCGAGTGCTGGAATTACAGGAGTGTGCCACTGTGCCCATTTTATGTGGTGCTGGGGAATGGAGCCCAGGGCAAGCTCTTTAACCACTGGGCTATTCCCCTAGCCCTCACAGGCCTTGGACTAGGCCTGAGGCTGGGTAAGGACCCTGATAGCCACGCCTGATGCTCAGGTGTAACCTTTCAGATTGTGGTAGAGGCTTTTGCAGGGAGGATTCTGAGTTGTCATAGGCCTGCAGTTGTCACCTGAGGCTCCATCCCATTGATGGTGACCAATAGGCTGGGAGCCCCATGCCTCCTCGTTCCAGGGCCAACAACTGGGGCTCTGGAGGGGGCCTGCAGTGTCTTGTCTTGTCCTGTGTAGGGCACAGTGACTTGGGTGGTCACCCCACATTAGGGCAGGTTCTCTTCTAGTGGCCTTTTACTGTTTGCTGACAGTTGGGGGAAGACCCTGCAGGGGACTCTTGGTCATCCCTAGCACAGGTACAAGCCTTGTGAGTTTTCTGTCCCGGCTTCCTCTCTGCTCTTTGCTCCTCGTCTGTATTTCAGTAACAGAAAACAGAATCGGGGCATTTGGTAGGTTATCAAGGAGGGCTCCAAGACCCAGAGAACATTTTCCTGTGGGTTTCTTCTATTATCTGGTAGCAAAGCTTTAAATTACACCCTCTCCCCTTTCAGTATGGCTCTGGGGGAATGGAACCCAGGGCTTTGCATACCTTAACTGAGCTACAACCCCTGCCCGCCTCAGTCCTAAATGTCCTTCAAGCTGACACGGGGGACTTCTGCCTCTTTTCCTTCCCTGTGTTCTCTCTTGGTGTGGCTTTCTCTGGGGGTGCTGGCAGGGTGGGGCGTCTGGAGCCAGATTTGGCTGTTCAGGCCCCACTCCTTTGGGAGCGGCAGGAGCTTTCCAGGCTTTTGTCGTTTTTCTTTCTTTTTGTCATCATGTTTTTCCCACTCTTCAGTGACCGCAGTGGAGGGGGTAGAGCCGGTGCGGTGCTGGGGTCTGGTTTAGGTATTTGTCATAGTTTGGAATTCTGCTGAAGGGTGTAAAAAGTTTGAAGGTAGAGGACCTCTGCCGGGTTACCCTCCTGTTCACCAGAGCTCTAACTGTAAAATAATATTACAGGTAACGCTGCCCTCTACCGGCCATTTTTGCTCATCTCTCAGGGCTGATTAGGCCAGGCTGAGTGTAGTTAAACATAAACCTGGTTTTCTTTGAATTTGGGGGCTTGTTTTGGTTTGGATCTGGAAATCCCCCCAAATGCCTGCTGCATTTGGATGTTGTGGATTATCTATGGATTTTGTGCTGCTAAGGGTTGGGGTGGATTAGAGGTGTGTGGTGGAGGACAGGCATGTGGTAGATTATAGACTGCAGGTGTGTGACCTGGAAGGGGTGGAACACTGGGGCTTGACCCGGAAGGGTATCCGCTAGTTCCGCCTTTCCTCCCTGACTTGGCTTCCTGTCCATGTCCGCCATGCTATGGACAGCCCACCTCCTGCTGTTTTTCCTGCTACGTGCTTATAACATTGCCGTCTGCCCATGTATGAACTAGGACCTACTGAAATTCAAAGCTGAAGTAAATCTTTCCCTTCTTAAAGTTTTGGATGTTGAGTATTCTATCCCAGCAATGAGAAAGAACTTTCAAATTTGTTGCAATTCTAAAGATACAATCCAAAGGAATGTAAAGGAGGATTTTCTTAAATTCATCCTTGATTCCCAATTACTGGTACACATTTGATGTTCCTTGGGAAGGATTTTGGATCAGCTTATATATATCATAAGATCTTCAGTCTTAGTTACATCCTTATTGCTGGGACAGAATACTCTGCATCCATGACTTATGGGGGGAAAGATTTATTCAGCTCACAGTTTTAGAAGGACTCATGCAGCCCACTGGAAATAGGGGTCTCAGGCTCCCTACTCCTTTAACAGTTCTGGGGCGTTCACATTGAGCTACATCTCTGGCCCCTTTTCCCCTTTGAGGAAGTTTCTTTAGAAGGCACGAAGTCGTTCCCCTGTGTGGGAAGCTGCAGTCCTCCTTGCTCAGCTTCCCGGGTGGAGGGGATTCCAGACCCGCGCTGCCATGCCCAGCTCCAGATTGCATATCTGTAAATGGCACATACTTAAATTCAATGAATTTTTCCATAAGAGCCCCCTGTAAGTCCACCACCACATCCAAGGTAAGGAACACATCTGTCACCCCTGGAAGTTCCCAGTGCCCTTCCTATCACCTTCTGTGACTGCCCTGGCTTACTTCCGACCCCAGGTGATGCTGATCTGCTCTCCACTGTGTGGACAAGTTTGCATTTTCTAACCTATTGTACACAAATGGTTTCCCGCAGCAGGTCATCCTCACGTCCATCTGAGTCATTTGCTCAGTGTAATTACCGTGAAATTCCCACGTATCGTTGCATTCTCAAAGGCTTGTTGCTTTTTCTTGATGTACAGACCAAGTCTGCTTATCCTTTTCTCTGTCAAGGGAGTTCTGGGTTGTTCTAGTTTGGAGAAACCAGGAATATTTCCCCAAGAACATCATGATTAGGCAGGAAGTCAAATGTATCAGGCCTGGAGATAGACAGCGGGAGGCTGCACGAGAAAGCAAGGGAACCTGGGTGGGTGGTGCAGACCTGTGGGAAAGTGGGGCAGGACAACCACAAATTTAAGCTCAGGCCGGACTGCTTAGTGACTTAGCTAGACCCTGTCTCAAAATTAAATGTAAAAATTGGGCTGGGAATGTAGTTCAGTGTGAAGACCCAGGGCTCCATCCCCAGTTTGGAAAAAAAAAAAAAAAGGCTAGTGTCATGCTTTTTATCAGAAATGTCCCCCCCAAAAAACCTCATGTATTTGTATGTTGTGGATTACTGATGGATTAGATTATAGGTGTGTGGTAAATTATAGATTACAGGCCTGTGGTAGATTAGGGGCATGTTGTAGATTATGATGTGTGGCATGACCTGGAATGGGCAGATCACTGGGGCTTAACCTGGAAGGGGTGGGACACAGGCTGGAACTGGAAGGGATGGATCACTGGGACATGACCCGGAAGGGTATATGCTAATTCTGCCCTTTCTTCCTCACTTGGCCTCCATAGCATGAACAGCTCAGCCTCTACCATGTACTTCCACCATTACTGGTCGCTCGTGGATGGAGTGTGTGAGACCTTCTGAAACTGAACCAAAGTAAATCTTTCCTGCCTTAAATTGTGGATGTTGGATATTTTGTCACAGCAATGGATACGTAATTGAGACAGAAACTGGTACCAGAGAATTGGGGTTGTTGCTGTGACTATCTGACCATGTGGTTTAGAAGTCTTTGGACCTGGTTTGTGGGAAGAGTTTGGAAAGGTTTGAAGATGCTGGCTAGATAACCTCAGAGGCTATGAGCTGAGCTTGGTGGGGGATTCTGGTCAGAGCTCTGAAGACCAGAATGCTGAGAGAATTGCAGATTGGAAAAGCCAGGCTCAAGAAGTTTCAGATGGGAAGGGCTTTATTGACAGTTTGTCTAGAAACCATATGTACTGTGCTCCAGCAAAGAGTGTGTTGACGCTCTGCCCTCATCCAGAGACTGCCTAAAATTGAGATTAGGGGTGGTAGACTACTTAATCTGGTGGAGGAAATCTCAAGGCAGCCTGGTGTTCAGCTCTGCACTGAGAAACAGGAGAAAACAGATGTAAAAAGTTTGCAGTTTGGAGTGAAAAGGGACGTGGTTGTTAAAAGAGATTAGCATTAAAAAGAAACCGGGTACTTAGAATCAGGACTATAAAAAAGAGGCCTTGAGGGTTGCCCCAGGCTAAGCATGACCCCCACACCCTTTGCCAATTAAAGGTTTTGACAGGAGACCCTCAGGGAATCCTACAGGGCCAGCTAAGAAAGTAAATCCCTAAAGAGTTTGACCATCTCAGAACTCTGAGGCCTCAGCAGTGGTTGTCCAAGGAGCCAGGCTGCTGCTCAAGCCAGCGGGGGACCATAGATTCATCCCTGGGGTGGTGATTTCACAGGCAGAAATAGTGTAAGAGCTGTTGGGTCATGGAGGCTTTCACCTAGATTTCAGAAGAAGGCTTTGAGACCAGGTAGTGTGCCCCTGAAAGGGTAGTGTGTGAAGTTGTGAAGGGGAAGCCAGTGGAGACCCCAGAAATCTGGAGGTAGCAGAAATATGGATCACCTGCAAAGGAAAGCCACAGGCCATGAGCAGAGCCAGCCCAAAAGAGAATCCCTGAGGGTTGTAACTGGAGGCAGTGATGCAGAGGTGGGGCCACCTGAGCCCTTTGGAGCTCACAGCATACCACAGTTTATCCCAAGGGCTAGACACCAACTACCGATTCAACAGAGCTATAGGATTTAACCCCTGCTGGGATGGGTTTAGAGCCTGTTTTGGTCAGATTGTTTTCTTTCTCTTCCTCCCTTCATTGTATGTTTAACTTTTCTTTGCCTGAGACTAAGGGTGGGGGACTACAGCAGTTCACAGCCAACAGTTTGCCTTGAGTTTCAGAGGAGATAGTGGACTTGGAGTTTTTTTATTTTTAGCAGCACTGCAACTCTTAAGACTGGAAAATCTTAGAAAAGGACTTGAACGCACTTTGCACAAGGAGGTAAACACAAATCTTTTGGAGGCAGCGGGTAGAATGTTATGTTTTGGACCTGGAATGTTGCCCCCTCAAAACCTCATGTATTGGGTTGTGGATTGCCTGTGGATTCTATGTACTGTGAAAAGGTGGGGCCCGGTTGTGAGGGGTGGATTACAGGTGGGTGGTAGAGGGCAGGCCTGTGGTAGATTAGGGGCATATTGTAGATTACAGCAGTGTGACACATTACTGGGCCTGTGACCTGGAAGGGGTGGGTCGCTGGGACATGACCTGGAAGGGCATCCACTTGTTCTGCTCTTCTTCCCTCACTTGACTTCTGTCTGTCATGCTGTGGACAGCTACGCCTCCGCCATGTGCTTCCACCATTCCAGTTGCCCATGAATTTACTGTGTGAGACCTTCTGAAACTGTGAGGTACAGTAAATCTTTCCTCCCTTAAATTGTGCATGTCGGGTATTCTAACCTAGTGGTGAAAAAGTAACCAAGACATCAATCAGGTGATTTAATTACCAATCTATAACAGTACCAGCTTTTCTATAAAATCTGTGAAATCTCCCCACATCATTATTATTTGTAATAGTAGTGTGCAAAATAGAGTAAGTACTAATTAATAATGCAACATGGGGAACTGACATAAAATCTTTTAAGAATACAAATGCATGAATATATGGATGGTTAGATGGATAAAATTATAAATAAAATCTAGCAAAATGTTAGTAATCAGTGAAATGTGAGTAAATAAGTTATGAAAGTTAAAAAATTCTTAACTAAATTTGCCTTCATATCTGTTACGTTTAGTGTATTTATGTGATATAGATTTAAGTTTATTTAATGTAGCAATGTGATATAGTTTTAACTTTGTTTTATTGTAGCAGTCCACTTGAATTACATGCTTGTAGTTATTTTCTAATGTGAACTTGTGGGTAAGGCCAGGTTTAAGAATATCAACAAAGATCTAGCAAAATATATAAAAAAAAACTTTTGGTAAATATCCCAATAAAGGGATTGGTTGGATTCAGAGAAGAGGCATCAAGATTTGACTACCGTGACCCATTTGAGGAATAGGAAGGTGAATTAGAGTGGTGACTTAAGTGAAATGATTTAGATGTGGAAGATTAATATGTTAAGTACTGTATAGTCTCTCTGACTGGGGAAACCCAGAACACAGACATTCTATAGAACCACATGATGTGATAGCTGGAGTTGGGGGAAGGGATAGAGAAGGGGTGGGAGGGTCAAAAATGGGAAAGGATTGTAAAGTTGATATGATATATATGTGCATGAAATACCCAAATTCATTGTGAACACTATGTATTGCATATGTATATTAATAAAAATAGTGGGGAAAAAAGTAAAAGTAACTAAGACAGCAAAGAGGACACAATTTCTTCCCTTTACTTTTAAAACCATTACTCCAGACAAGAACTGCTCAACCTGTGGTTTCATACTTTGGCTCCAGAGAAGGTAGAATCCTCTGAGTGTGCTGAGAAGGTCCTGGGCCTAGGACAACAGGGGTGGGGTGGGAAAAACAGAGTTGTAGTTATCAATGAACAATGACCCCAGAGGAAGGACAGGACATTCCTTGAGAAGACCCAGTGAGTCATCAAAACCCTAACCTGAGACATCAGTTGGCACTTGCCTGCCTTCTGTCTTGAAGGTGTGTCTCTCTGCCTCTCTGTCTGTCTCTGTGTCTCTCTGTCTCTCTCTAACTTCTTCTCCCTCCAAAAATCTGTCATTTTTCTCTGGGACTGGCAGGTAGCTCAGTAGCTAAGGTGTTTGCCTAGCATGCACAAGGCCCTGAGATTGATTCCCCAGCATCACATAAAAATTATCTGGGTGTGGTTAAGCATGCCTTTAATTGTAGCACTTGGGAGGCTGAGGCAGGAGGATTGCTGAGTTGGAGGCCAGCATGTGCTGCAGAGTGAGTTTAGATCTAGCCTGTCTCAAGAGAAAAACACCACAAAACGACAACAAAAATGCCTCATCACCTGCCCTGCTCCTTGACTGTCCCCGCACTCCTAGTCAGCTCCAGAGGGCTGCTCGTGGCTCCTCCCAGGGCACCCGGCGCAGGGCCTGGCGTGGGTGGGGCTCACCTCACTCACAGCTGTGGAGTGGAGAGGCCGGCGCCGCAGCCCACTGGCCCGTCCTAAACACCCCCAGCTTTGCCCGCACTTCTCTGTTTCTGGCAACTGCTCGCTCACCTCTCTTCTCAGCCCCTCTGCCCGCTCCTAAGAGCTCACCTCGACAAAGGCCAGCACAGAGGCCCACGAGCCCAACACCCTGGGAGGCTGAGGCAGGAGGATCGCAAGTTTGATCCCAACCTGGGCAACTTAGCAACTTAGGGATATTCTGTCTCAAAATAAAAAATAAGGGGCTAGAGAATAACTCAGTGATCGGAGCCCTCGCCTAGGAAGTCCAGGCCCTGGGAGAGATCCCCTAGTGCCCTATAATAGCTGGGCATGGCGGCACAGGCCTATAATCCCAGCACTCGGGAGACAGAGGAATGAGGATTGCTATAAGTCGGAGCCAGGCTGGGCTGCGTGGTGAGCTCAGAGTTCAGGAACAGCCTGGACAACAGAGCGAGACCCTGTCTCTGAATAATTCAAATAAAGGGGCCGGGGAATGCAGCTGAGCGTGAAGGCGCGGGCGCCACTCCCAGTAACACGCCCGCACCCACTCGAAGCTCTTCTCTGAGCTCACCTGGCCACTTCCTGCTCTGCTTTCTGTCCCTTTGCCGTTCTCCCTTTGTTTGGTCCCACGGAACGCCCAGCTTAGCAGCGAAGCCACCGCAGTGGAAAGCCCAGCTTTGGCTGGCCGGGAGCTCTGGGTGCCTGCCAGTCACGCGCGCTGGCGCGGGAAAGTGCAGGCTGGTGACTCCACAGTGTGGCATCTGCACCGCACACGTCGCTTCCACACCATCAGGACGTCAAAAATCCCGAAGTCCAGGAGCATTTGGAAGTGGCAGCGTTATCCTCCGGAATCTCTGGCCCGGCTCCAGGCCCAGCGCTTCCAGGCCTCTCTGGTCTAGTCTGGGCTGAGCATGCTCAGTGAGGACTTGCTTCTGAAGTGGGGAACTTCTGGCAAACTGGAGAAAGTGAAGGCATTTTTGCTGGTTCTGAATATCCTCTGGCTCCTGTGGAGGAGGCCCGGGGACAGTCCTCCCCTGTTCCCCTCCTGTCCCTCCTGGGGTGCAGGTGGCCAGGTCATGGTGGTGAATACAAGCTTGTGTTATCACAAACACTGCTGCTGAAAGCGACCATATTGTTTTGAGAACTGGTATGAGAATAATTATTTTTGTGTGGCAGTGAGGATGGAGCCCAGGACTCCACAGTGAGCTACATTCCCTGCCTGTTTATTTGTTTAATTTGACAAGATATAGCCGGGTTGCTAAATTTCTCAGAGTGGGCTTGAATTCATTGTGGCTTTCCTGCCTCAGCCTCCCAGAGTGGAGAATGATTCCTAAAGTTCACCTCTCTCTGCTGTCTTCTCTTTTTGTTTGTTTGTTTTTAAGACATGGTATCTATCACCCTGTGTCCAGGCTGGTCTTGAATTCACTATGTAACCCAGGCTGGACTTGGACTCCCAGCTGTCCTCCTGCCTCAGTATCCTGGGCACTGTGATTACAGGCATGTGGGATGCCCAGCTAATTTTTATATGGTGCTGGGGAATCGAACCCAGAGCCTTGCATAAGCCAGGTGAACTCTGTAATCACTGATCTGTGCCCTCAGCCTGTCTTCTGTTTCATGTCCTCATTCAAAATTCTACACTTCCCCTAAAGTACTTGGGAAATAACGCCTCTCTCCTTCTCCACCAAAGGAGGGCCAGGAGGCGGAGACGGTTTCTTATTATTTGCCATTTATTTGCCAGGGCCTTCACCCTGAGCTGTATCTATCTCCAGCCCATTTCTGTTTTTGATTTTGAGACAGGCTCTCCTTAAATCATTAAATCACCCAAGCTGGCCTTGAACTTGGAATTCTCCTGCCTCAGCCTCCCTGCGTGCTGGGATTCCACGCCTCTGTCACCAGGCCTAGCAGAAACTATAATCAGCTCTTTTTTGGGTCAGAAAACTGAGTCTCGGCGGGGACGTGTTATTGGTGAGCTGACGGGTGTCCTGTTTCTCAGCTGGAGCCACTGTCGGCACCAGTGATTCTCTGCATCCCCGGGGTGGAGTCCTTCTCCACCTTCCTCTGGGTCTCCGCAGGCTACCTGCACTGCTGCAAAATTGGTAACTCCAAATCTTAAGTGACCTCAGACCTTACAGCATTATTTTAATGTCAACTTAGTGGGATCAGGAGCGTGGTGTGAGCTCAGCAGGCACAGTGGCAGCCAAGTGATGAGGCCCGCGAGTATGCCGGTGTGGGTGCTGGTGGCGCCTTCGCCAGGCTGAGGGATCTGAGGGGTGGAGAGGGGCCAACCGTGGGAGCCGCAGTCTTTTTACACCCTACTCTCAGAAGTGGTGCCCGCCACTTCCGCTGTGTTTTATTCGCGAGAAGCGAGTTATTTGGAGCAGCCCACCCCGACCGGGAGGGAATGTCAAAGGGTGTGGGTACTGGGAGGCGGGCACCGTTGACTCTTGCAGCTTCTCTCTAGTGAAGGATTTGGGGCACGCATTTAACTTCTGAAAATGTAACTAGGGAAACTCGGGAGTGCCCAGTGACCACGAAGTGTGCTCTGTGTGTAGGTGTGCATGGTACTGGGGACTGACCCTTCACGCTGAATTACATCCGTGGTCCGTTTTTGATTTTGAGACAAGATCTTGCCAAGTCGCTAAGTTTCCTAGGCTGGGCTTGAACTTGCGGCATTCCTGCCTCAGCCTCCCAGTGTGCTGAGATGACAGGCTTGCATCACCAGGACCGACAGGAAGTATCCTTGAGACCGTGGTCCTCCAAGGGTCAGTTAGTTTCATGTTCCCAAAGTGAATCTAAATTTTAAAAAATTGTTGGGGCTGGAGGAAGGGCTCAGATGTTCAAGTGCTTGCTTAGCAAGCACTAAGTCAAGCACTAAATATACAAGTTTGGTTCCCCTGCACCACATAAGCTGCATGAGATGGTGCACACCTGTAATCCCAGCCCTGGGAAGGCTGAGGCAGGAGAATTGCCTTTAGTCCAAGGCCAGCTTCGGCTCCATAGTGAGTTCAGGACCAGCCTGATCCCCAGAGGGAGATCCTATTTCAAACGAACAAAAATTGTCTTGACCAACAAGGATATGCTGATAGCTGAACTAGGTAACTCTGGGAAAAAAGAGAAACCTGGACCTTCTGGTAGTGGGATATCCTGTTCCTTCCTTCTGAGGGTTATTCTTGTAAGGTAGAATGTTTCAGGTAAGTTTCTCTAAGCCACCGTAACAGAGCTCTGTGAGAACCGTTCTCGCTTCCTTGGGCTTTGGGGTAGGGGTGGGGACAGTGACGCAAATGGAAAAGCCACAGTCCCGGGCAGCTGCTTCTTCTACTGCTCTGGTGAAGTGACACTGTCACTGTGTCAGAGTTCACTGAGCATTTCTACATACTCCATGTGTATACTGACTGCTGTTTTTTGTTTTGTATTTGAGACAGGGTCTCTCTCCAAACCGGTCCTGAGCTCAGTATATACCCACGTGGGCCTCAAACTCATGGCAATCCTCCTGCCTCAGCCTCCTGAGTGCTGGGATTACAGGTGTGCACTATCATGCTTATGTGAGGCTGGAGATTCAAACTCAGGGTCTTGCGCTTGCTAGGCAAGTGCTCTAACTGCTGAGCTATTCCTCCAGCCCCTAATTGCTGCATGATTTGTTCAGACAGAACCACAAGCACTGCGTGCATGGAGCCTTTGAGGAGAATTCTGGCTACTTGGGACCACCCACCACTTCCTCTTTATTCGGGTTTCATGACCAAAAAAAGAGTCCCACTGGATTCAGATTTTTGGACTCACAGTTCTTTCCTTTCAGTACTTTTACAAGGTCCTGCTACTTCTGGCCAGTCTTCATGATTTTGGATAAATCTGTAGACATTCAGAAAACTGTTCTTTTAGCTGGTCATGGTGGTCCGGTTCTGTAATCCCAGCACTTTGGGAGGCTGAGGCAGGAGGATAGCAAGTTGGAGCCCAGCCTGGGCAACTTAGCAAATTAGTTAGACCATGTTTCAAATGAACAATAAAAAGGAACCAGGGAGGCAGCTCAGAGTGAAGGCCCCGGTTCAATTCCCTGTGGTGCCGAGGAAAACAAACACAACAGATGTTTTGGTACTGAAGGTTGGACCCAGGGGCCAGGGCCTTCACACCAGCTACATCTTCCATCCACTTTTAACAATTTTTGTTATTTAAAAAAAATTTTTTTTTAAATACAGGGTCTTGCTAGTCGCTGAATTGCCCAGACTAGGCTTGAATGTGTGAGCTTCTTGCCTCAGCTTCCCAGGGGGCTAGGGATACAGACCAACATGCCATGAGGCCCTATCCTGTGACAGGTAGGGACAGGGTTTTTCTAAATAGCCAAGGCTGGCTTCCAACACATGGCGATCCTCCTGCCTCAGTCTCCTGAGTGCCGGCATTACCAGCATGCACCCCTGTGCCTGGCAAGGAGTTTTTGTTTGTCTTTGGTTTTCTATAATTTAATGATGGGTCTGGGCCTGGATTTGTCTGGAAAGCATCCGTGGCCTTGGACGATGGATCACATGTGTATCTGCATGTTCTGCGGGGGGCTCTGTCATCAGGAATGCAAGAGCACAGGACCTGCACTGTGTTTTCGAAGGAGCCCAGGAGTCCAGGTCATTGGAAACCAGTGGCCCCCGCAGAGCTGCTGGATGGAGTTGGCTGCAGGGCTGGGGAGCTCGGGGACAGGAGGGTGGGGGTGGATCCACAATGTATTCTGATTTTTTCCCTCTTTTTCTTTGAGACAGGATCTCGCTCTGTAGCCCAGGCTGGTCCTGAACTCACTATGGAGCCCAGGTTGGCCTTGGACTCAGGACAGTCCTCCTGCCTCAGTCTCCCTAGTGCTGGGATTACAGGCATGCGCCACCAAGCCCAGGTTTATGTGATGCTGGGGAATCGAACTCAGGGCCTTGAGATTGCCAGGCAAGTGTTTTAACTGTTGTGCCGTTCCTCCAGCCCCAGCAGTGCTCTCTGAAAGGAACTGAAACTTCCTGAAGTTGTCAGTCCATTCGTGTGGCTCCAGTCACTTGGCTGGAACTTTCCTGTGGGTGGGGAGCTGGAGAGCTCATGGTCATCGAGATTGCAGGCGTCATCAGCAGCTCCGAGGGGCCTTTGGAACATAATGTAGTGTTAAGAACACGGGCTTTGAGTCAGGCCCAGTGGTACAAGTTTGTAATCCCAGCACTCTGGGAGGATGAGGCAGGAAGATCCCAAGTTCAAGTCCAGCCTGACCAACTTAACAGGACATGTCTCAAAATCAAACATCAAAATGGGCTTATGTTGTAGTGTGAAGGTACTGAGCTGTATTGCTGGTGTCACACACACACACACACACACACACACACACACACACACACACACGGCATGAGCTTGGCACCAGACGTAGGTCTGAATCCCATCTCCTGCTCTTCTGAGCTGCGCGGCTGGACTGTGTCTTCTGCCTGCATGCCATGAGGATAGAATCCCTCAGTTAACTCGGATTCAGCAAGCGGCTCGGTCTCACACACGCACCCTCAAAATATTTATGCACCTGCTGTATGCCAGGTTTTGTGTTCGAAGATTTGTGCATTCAATGACAAGCGAAGCAGACAGATAGATCCCTGCCCTCATGAAGCTGGTGTTAGCGGAAGGCAGCCGACAATCAAACATGGCGTGCACCAGACGATGGTGTTTTGGAAGGAGATACACTGTAGATGTGGGCTTGCAGTTTCTGGGTGCCCAGGGGGTGACAGCTTTCCTTGAGAAGGGATCCTGAGTGGGTGGCATCTGAACCAGAGCCTGAGGGAGTGGATGTCTTAGGAAGAGCATCTAAGGACAGAAAGAAAAGCAAGTGCAAAGGTCCTGGGGGATGGATGAAGCTGGTGTAGCTGGAGAGGAGAGAGTGAGGGTGGGAGTGAGAGATAAGAGCAGAATATGTTGGGGTTGAATCATGTGGGCCAGCACAGAGACTTCGGCCTTCAGTTTTAGTGACATAGAAACAGGATTTGTCATAGTGTTGGCAAAGCTGGTTTTGCAGGAAATAAGAATTTCTTTTTTTTTTCTGATTGGCAACTCTGCTCTCCAGGTCATGGCTCAGATGTCCCCACCACCAGAAAGTCCTCCCCGTGCCCCGCACCCCAGGCTGGGTCAAGCTCCCTGGCTCTCTCGCTGGGCTTCCTGCCCATCTGACCCCAGAGCCTTTGCTCGTGACCAGCCCCATTCCACCATGGGCTTTGATCTGTCATATTTACAGGCTGTTGGCAGTGAGCTTGGTGTCCGGCCTGGTTTTGATGACTGACGGGTCACCCACTATGATTGTCTTTATTTTTAGCACTGCTGTTGGCACACGACCTTAGTTCCTTGTTCTCAGCCTCCTGGAATTCCCTGTCTCTGTGTCAGGCTGAACAGAAAAGTGAGATGGGGTGGGGAGGCAGGGGTGGAGGAGGCAGAGTGGGGAGCACGGCTAAGGCTGATGATTCTTCTCTCCCCACCCCGCCCTGGCACCCTGGTGGACTTTAGTTTGCCACAGGGTGGGAGGGGACAGCCAGGAGCTGGCTGAGCGAGCCTGGAAGTCAGAGAGCCTGGCAGCCGAGGCCGGGGTGGGAGCCATGGTGCACGCTGACTCCTGGAGGTGCTGGTGGACGGGCAGCCTGATCTCAGGTGAGGGGCGGGCTGCGAGCCCTGGGGTGTGTGTGTGTGTGTGTGTGTGTGTGTGTGTGTGTGTGTGCACGTGCACACAATGATAGGGAGAGAGAAAAACAGGCACAGACATGCAAAAGAGATGGACAGAGAGAGAGAGAGAGAGAGAGAGAGAGAGAGAGAGAACTGGATATTGGGAGATAAGACCTAGTGAAGAAGAAATCGGGAGAGATGGGTAGGAGAAAGATGACACCAGCACACTCAGAGAGACAGAGATTAAGAGCCAAACGAGGGTGTATTGGGGGCGCAGGGGGGAGGTGGTTACGGGTCTCTAGGGTGGAGGCTGAGCTCAGCCTTTCTGTGTGCCCCTAAGGCCTGCTTCCCCATCTCTGGTCAGAGCTTCCTGGCTGCCCAAATTTAAGCTCCTCCTGGGAGGCTGTGCCTGCAGGTGTCTCTGCCAGGACAGAAGTCAGGACCCCGCAAGGAGGAAAGATGGGGAGGGCCAGGCAGAGGGGACGTCTGCAGGGTCCCTCTCTCCAGGAGAACCCCTCCCCCCATGCTCACTTCGTTTATCTTCATGACAAGTATTTGAGGTTGAAACTACTCTCATTCTGCCTTGTCTTGCAAATGAGGAAACTGAGGCTCAGTCAGAGCATGTTCTTCCCCCAAAGGGATGGCAAAGCTGGCCTTGAAATTCAGGCATTTGCTGCAAGCATAGATGGCGGCTCCTCACGTCTGGTGGCACCGGAGGTAGAAATGCAGGTGCCTCCCAGTCCTCATCACCACTGAGCCGGGTGGGAACTGCCTTAAGTATGTCACGTCTGAGATGTCACTCACTCCTCACAACGACCAGAGGAGCTAAGTCCTCTCATACTCCTCGTTTTGTAGTTGGAGATGAGACTCGCCAGGCTGGTGGCACAGGTCCAGAATCCCAGCACTCTGGGAGGCTGAGGCAGGAGGATTGCAAGTCCAGCTGAGGCACTTAGTGACTTAGCAAGACCCTATCTCAAAATCAAACTTAAGAAATGGGCTGGAGACATAGCTTAGTATGAAGGCCCTAGGGTGGATCTCTGGGACCACAAATAATGAATAAATAGAAATTGAGTCTCATGAAGCCAAAGTTCTTTCTCATGACAATGGAGCCAGTCAGTGCTGGAGTCCATGTTTGCTTCCAAACACCCCGTGATTCCCTGCCCTGCACCCTGACTGGTGGGAAATGGGGCAGCTTGTGGGCCAAACTGGGGTCCTTAGAGGGCTAGAGAGGGGTGTGGCGAGGGTAGCCTTTGTTGCGGAGAGATGTGGGTGTCCAGCTCAGCAGCACACGGGCACAGCTGCTGGAGTTGGGTCCCTGCCTGCCCAAGTCCAGAGTCTCTTCCAACCTCAGTGACCGTCTACACAATGACCACATGGGAAACTGAAACCACCGCCACCTGGTTCCCCTTCTTCTCCCATCCAGGTAGGGCAAGAGTCCCAGGGACAGGTTACAGGAAGGACAAAGGCTGATTTCTCCTCCTGAAAATTCTCACTTATCAGGATGGGCTGTGTGCCCATCTCCAGATGGACAGGAGGAATGACATCCATCTTTTTAAGGACTGGAAGGCCAGGATCAAGCTCAGCTCCTGCCACTTCCATGTGATGTGGCCTCTCTGAGCCCTGCTCCCCTTGGTGTGGACTGGGGAGGGCCACCATGGCCTTTGGCAGTGTAAACATGGCTGGAGTCCACAGTGGCGATTGGGGGCCTCCTTGAAGCTTGCCAATGCTTATTACCAGCCTCACAACAACCCGAGGATACAGGTGATCTTGGGCTCATTTTACAGCTGAGGAAATCAAGTCCTGGTTCAGATGGCCAATAACAAGATGGCAGGACAGGCTTCTAGGGATAGGACGCCAGGACTGTGACCTAAGACTTTCCACCCCTCGGACATCCACAGCTGGCCGCCACAGCTGGCTCCCACCCGTCCGTCTTCCCTCAACAACCCCTCTCTTTCCTTTCAGCTGCTCTGTGGACAGCATGGGATCCTTCAGCCACAGCCCAGCTCTCCCACAAGGCCCAGCCATTTGACACCCAAAGTGAGGAGGATGTCTTCTGTTTGGGACCCCTGGGCACCTCAGGGTCTCAGCAACTTCAGAGGCTTGGGCACAGAAAACAAGGCTGTCATCTGCTTTTTGCCTCTTCAGAGGTCATCCACCTAGGTTCCATGCCCCAAGTCCCAAGGGGACAAACCTGATTGATCCAGCCAGAACCTGACAACAACAGGTCCAATCTGGCAAAGGGGTGGACTGTACTGTCATGGCAGGGGGAGAGGAAAATGGGCTGAGAAGTGGCTGGGGGCCCTTGCTGACGTCCCTGTTGTGAGCTCGATTCTCTTTGTAGCTGGTGTGGATTGGTCCTTCCCCTAGCCCAGACCCCCTGCTTTACTTGCATATAGCCTCATTCAATGGGCTTGGAGGGGAGAGGTAAGCTGTGCTGGACCACGCCTAGAAGAAGCCGTGGTGCCGCACTGAGGCCAGGGAATTCCTCTTGGAGGGTCTTTCAAACCCTGCCTGCTCCCTCTGCATCCTTCCCTCACCATGTCTTATCCATCTTCTCTCTCTTCCACCTCTGTCTCCCTCTGCTGCTTTCTTCTTCCACAGAGTCGCTGGCGAAGCCCACCCTTTGGGCCAGGCCGGACACCGTCATAGAGCATAGGACAATGGTGACCTTCTACTGTGGCACCACGGAGGCCAATGTCACCATCCACTGGGTCTCCAACAATTCCCCCCTCGTGTTGAACGAGCGCATGCAGCTGTTTTCAGATAGCAAGGCCCTTACCATCCTCAGCGTCCAGCGGGAGGACGCCGGGGCGTACCAGTGCGAGGTCTGGGGGGCTGTGGAGGTCCAGAGCAGCGACCTCACCTTCCTGACTGTGAGCTGTGAGTCTCCCTCCCTGAGCCCAGCTGCTCGCTGGCACTCCCTTCCTCACTGCCTGCTTCACTCTCGCAGCGGCCAATCCCACCCAAACATGAGCCTTTCTACCTTCGAATCCCAGACACATCACCCCGAACTGTTGCTCCACATCACTGCTTGGAGTCTACTGGAAACTTCCTATGTAACAGATCTGAACCTGTGATCCCAAACCACAGAGCTCTTTTCTTTTTCTTTTTGTTCCTCTTTGGTCCTGAAAATCAAGCCCAGGGCCTTTACACTGAGTTATAATTCCTGTTCCCCCCAAGCCCTACTTTTTGTGGTACTGGGGATTGGTCCCAGGGCCTTTGCACTGAGCTACATTCTTAGCCTCTTTTTTAAACTTTTTTTTTTTTTAACTTTCGATTTTGAGACTGGCCCCCTGCTCTACACCCTGACTGGCAGGAAATGGTGTAAGGTGCCCAGCCTGGGCTCAAACTTGTGATCCTCCTGCTTCAGCTGCCCAGAATGCTGGGATGATAGGCTTGTGCCACCGGGCCTGGCTCCTCTGCGGCTTCTGACCCACAGTCTGGCTTGGCTAGGGCTCAGCAAAGAGCCGGGTACCTCAGGTGTGTACTCCAGTCATGCTTTAGGGACTGCGCTAACTTCATTTCCGTCGGCGTCTCACACTTCCTTTGCTACTGGCCCAGAGCTGAAGTGGGGGAGGGGGAGAGGAAGTATGGAATTTTCCGAAGCTCCCCTAAGAGAGCTGTTAGTGGTGCTATTGTTGCTGCTACAATTGTTCCTGCCCTCCCAGATGGTCCTGACCCTGTGGAGATCAAGCTGGAGTCAGGCGTCCTCAGCGGGGAGGTGGCCGAGGTGATGGTGGGCTCCAATGTGACCTTCCGGGTGGAGACACAGTGTCACCCACTGGCTGCCTATACCTGGTATCTCCCCAATGACTCCATCCCACCACCCACCACGGACACATTCACCATCTCTGCCGTGTCCCGGAAAGATGAGGGCCTGTACCGGTGCCTGGTGTCCAACAACATCACTGGCCTGTCCCGCCTGGGCGCTCTCAAAGTCCGAGTCCTTGGTGAGTCGTCTTTCTGGGTTCCCCTCCTTCTTTCTCTGAGAATCAGCAGATATGGGTGTTAGAAGGGACCAGGGGTCTCATGTGGGGCTTTTGGATGGTCTGTGGTCCCAGAATGGGTATTCACATTGGGTGCAGAGTGTTTGTGTTGTGTTGTAGAGCTAGAGTCCTCACCCCCTGGCACTCTTGGAAGGGCCAGGCTGCTGGGACAGATGGTTAGCAGCTGTGAAAGTCCCGCCTCCTGTCAGCACGGTCCTATTGGGTTCTAATACCCATGCTGATTGACAGGAGGCGGAGCTTCATCCCCTGCCATGCCCAGGCTGCTGGTGTTTGAAAGCTGTCCTCCAACAACCTACTGCATAGCAAGAACCTTGCCCCCAACACACACCCTGGCGGCGGTGTTCGACAACTAACCTGGCCCCTGGAGTCTAAGAGGCTCAGGACCACTGTTCTAGAGAAAGGGGCAGGGGCTCCTTGGCTTCTCAAGGTGGGGGGCTGGAACTCTGAAAAAAGTTAATAACCACTGAGTTACACCAACAGCCCAGAGCTGGAGGAAGACCTGGAAAAGCAGGGGTTTCCCATGTTGCTGGTGGGTGGGCATGACTCACATAACACACAGTACCACAGGCCTACAACACACAAGCACATGTAACATGAATAAGATAGATATGTGCAACACGCTCAGCACAAAGTATGTAACAGATCAAGGATACAAAACACATATACACTCAAACTCATAATGCCTACACTCAACACCCTTGTGCGTGTCCACAACCCGTACACAGAGAACACAACTACCATGCCTCACCTACCACATGCACACAGCCAACCATACCAAACACACCTCACACACTCCTACATCAGCATAGTATACACATAGCCTACCCATAACACACACACACACACACACACACACACACACACACACACACACACACACATACACACACACACACCATCTATTACGGACACGCGACACCCACCCCCTAACACTACAACCACTCAATATCACAGACACTTAAGACACTATACCCCATACATCCAACACCTTCAAGATATACATACAACTGATACAAAGAAGACACACAGGTTTATAGATATGTTGTACCCAGAGCAATCATAAACAAAGGATTCACACAATACATAACATATGCAATACTATAGACATGGAACACATATGCAGAAAATGCGTACATGTGCAACACACCCACACACAGAGTACGTATATATGTATACATATGCCACCTACATGCCTTACATTCACAAAACACATGTAATACCTACAGCAGGTATAAAATACATACAGACTATGTACACATACCATACTGTCTTCATCCACACAAAAGTCATAACATATCATTACACAACACAAACTCTCCCACAAAATTCATCTATGTACCAGACACACCATATGGTCCTATCCAAAGAACACGCATACAAATCCTGGAAAACATTTGTGGGCCCCCCCCTGGACAGGAAGGGCCCTTGAACCTGACCCTGTCTCTCCATGTGTTTCTAGAAAAATTGACCAAACCTCAGATTGTGTTCTTGAGCCTGGATCTTGTGGAGAATGTCAGCTCTGTGAACTTGACCTGCCAAACCATGTACGGGAGGGTCTGTGTCCAGTGGTTCCTGCGGGGTCAGCCCATCCTGCCCAGTGAGCGCCTGGCACTGCTGGCCAACAATAGGACGCTGGTCATCCGTGACCTCCGGCGGGATGACACAGGCCCCTACACGTGTGAGATCTGGAACGAGGGTGGCCGAGTGAGGAGTGACTCCCTGGAACTGACCATCTACTGTGAGTCTGGGCCTTCTCCTCCTCCCTCCAAACTGCCCCTCCCTCTGAGTCCTTCCTCCTAGCAGTCATCCACTGTCACCAAGCACCTGTTACACACCACACGTGACTGTGGGCAGGGGCCGAGGCCTGGTGCTGGCCCTCCAGGGCTTCTGTGCTCGTGGAGCAGATAAAGTGTAAACAGGCAGGCAGAGACACCCAAGGCAACGAGACCAAGTAAGCTGCGGAGAACCGTGGGACCTGGTGGGTGGCTGTGCGGCTGCCTTCGCGGGGCTGGGCCTTCCCACAGGCTTGAGGTCTGTGCAGACAGAAGGAAGCAAGGGCGGCTGGGAACAGTGATGTGCACCTGTCATCCCAGCACTTAGGGAGGCTGAGGCAGGAGGATCACAAGCTCCAACCCAGCCTGGGCAACTTAGCAATACCCTGTCTCGAAAAGTAAGAAAGGGGCTGGCGACATAGCTCAGTGGCAGGGAGCCTGGGGGTTCGATCCAGAGTGTTGCAGAAGGAGAAGGAGGAGGGCTGTGACAGGAAGTGAGGAAGCCCTATCGGCGGGGGGTGGGGTGGGGACGGCGCGGAGGGCTCCAGGCGAGGGCCGCACATGAGACGGAACTGTGCCGGGTGCATCCCAGGATCCATGGGGGAAGGGAATGAGGCGGGGGG
>PVKB01000401.1:0-89521 GCA_004027205.1 Ctenodactylus gundi | reverse complement strand
TACGTGCCATGTGCCCCCTCCTAGGGGGGCACCTTGCCAGTCAGCCATGATGTGAGGGTGTCCGGCTCCTGGGGACAGGGAGAGCAGTTCTCAGGCCCTCGAGCCACAGGGTGGTAAATGCTGCCCCTGGGGAAGGAAGAGAGGATCTGGGGAGCCCAAAGGAAGCCCTGTCCTCGAGGGTGTGTGGAGGCTCATGGTGGGAGGCCATGTCCACCCCAAGGAGACAGGTAGGAGCGGCGGGGGAAGAGCATTCCAGCAGAAGGAACAGAGTGTGCAGTGGCCCTGGGGCAGGAGGGCGCCGCGGGGATGGGACTTCCAAGCAGAGCTCATTCCTGGGCCTTTCTCAGCTTTGCTTCCTTGGGCCAAAGCCCCCAATCAGAGTCGAGGAGGAGAGGTTCGTGTTGACTCAGTTTCCGTCCACGTGTGGCCCCTTGGCTCCGGCAGAATTGGCAGGGGGAAGGGCGCGGTGGAGGAGAGGAGGCGTCCCATGGAGTCAGGGAGCAGAGGGGGAGGGTCCAGGAGCAGGAATTCAGCCTTCCAGGCCATGCCTCCCTTGGCCTGCCCGCTATGACTCTGAATAGACTCTCTCTCTCTCTCTCTCTGTGTGTGTGTGTGTGTGTGTGTGTGTGTGTGTGTGTGTGTGTTACTAGGGATGAAACCCAGAGCCCTAACACTTAGCTACCAGCCTACCTATGTTTATTTTTTGAGACAAGGTCTCACAAAGTGGCTCAGTCTGTGCTTGAACTTGTAATCCTCATGCCTCAGCCTTCCAGAGTGCTAGCGTTACAAGGGTGAGTCACCATGAACAAGAGGCTTTTGGGAGTCACTTTAAACAATAACACTGGGCAAGAGCAGAAAAGTGTGGAAAGGTGGGTGGAGGGGGTAGGGGGGTCCGCCATGGTCAGATTGTGAGTGACTTTGTCCCCAGCACCCTGGGGGGGGAGGGCCCATGAGGGATTCTGGGCAGAGAGGGCACCACGTTGAGTTTGTATTAGATTCCTGTGGCTGTGTGCAGAGGGTGAGGCAGGGGCAGGGAGACAGGAGGGGGTCAGGATGCGGGCGAGGGGGGTCTGTGGCTGGGGGTAAGGATGGGGAGGAACGAATGATCGGAAGAGCATCTAGGAGCGGGCAGGACTGGGGCTTTCCTCCTCTTCTGGAATGACCCAGCCAGAACCGCTCTGCCTTCCTCTTGCGGAAGTTCCCATTCATCTTAGCAGAACAAACAGCTTGGGTGGTACCCAACGCCTGCCTGCTTTCATGTGTGTCCTTCATGGGTGTGGGAGGAGAGGGCCCCTGCTGAGCCAGGTGGCCCGTGACAAGGGTGGGAAAAGAACTTCACTGACAGACAAGAGATAGAGGAAAGGTCAGTGTGCACTCTTGAGAGGAATACCAGTACCTTTCCCAGAAAGGAACCCACGGCCAGGGTTAAGGGTCGGGGCTTTCGTGAAAGCGAGGCTGTGGGAAAGGGGTCTCAGCCAATAAATGTGAACAGCTTAGAAATGCATTTTCTGGAGGCTGGGGATGTAGCTCAGGGGCTGAAGCGGTTGCCTTCATTCTCCCAGCACCACATAAAAATTGGCCTGCCAAGGAGGCACAGGCCTATGATCTCAGCACTCAGGAGGCTAAGCCAGGAGGGTGGCTGTGAGTTCAAGGCCAGCCTGGACTCTGAAGTGAGATCCTGTCTTAAAAACAGAAAAGGAAGAGAAATGAATGTATTTTCCAGGCCATCTTGTTTCTTATCAATCTTTTAGAAGCACTGGCATTCTCACTAGAGTTGCACACTAAAATTTCAGACTCTCAAGGTGTCTTGCTCGGGCCGCACCGAAGGCCCTTAAGGCTTCAGCAAAAATTTCTAAACTGAGCTGGTGGGGTAGGTCTGTCATCTCAGCACTCTGGGAGGCTGAGGCAGGAGGATTGCAAGTTCAGACTGGTCAGTTTAGCGACTTAGTGAGACTCTCTCTCAGAAAAAAAAAGAACTCATGAGAGGGAGTTGGAAGGGGAGTGGGAAGTTAAAATGATAAATATGTGATATGTAAATATAAATAAAATAAAATGAAGAATTCACTTTGGCAAAGACAGTTTTTGTTGCCCTAGTGTGGACCACAATCTGCTTGTTGGACAGATCTGGAGAAAAAGGGACCTTCTTTTCTTTTCTTTTCTTTACCTCTCTTTCTTTCTTTCTTTCTTTCTTTCTTTCTTTCTTTCTTCCTGCCCTTCTTCTGAGATTCCTGTCCATAACCGTGGGGAGAACCTGTGCTTGCCAGGCCTTAAATGCCATTTCCCTTAGTTCCAACAGAGAATGAACAACAAAAAAGGTCACACCTGGCATGTGGCACCAGAATGGGCAGAGTGGGGAGTCCGCTAGAGGGGACAGGGCCGTTACATCTGGCTTTGCATGCAGATGGCCCTGACCGGGCGGACATCAGCAGGGACTCGGCATCCGGGGTTGTCAGCACAGTCCAGGTGAAGGTCAACTCCAACCTGACCCTGCAGTGCTGGGCTGAATCCAAGCCAGGCCCCGAGTACCGCTGGAGCTGCGGCCCCACCCGGGAGTACACAGGCGAGCAGCTGGTCATCGGTGCTGTGACCTGGGAACATGAGGGCGTCTGCAGCTGCACGGCCTCTAACCCTCTGACCGGCCTGGCCCGCTCCGCCTCGGTCCTGATCAGCGTGGTAGGTGAGTGTCCAGGATGTGCTTTCCCCTGGATCCAAGGCCTTTCCCAGTGCTGGCTCCTAGCCTTCCAATGCCTGAGGCTGAACGTGACAGAGAGGGACATTATGCGAGGTTTGGGGAAGGTCCCAAGCCAGAGCCACTGAGTCCCCTGCCCTGCTGCTCAGGCCCTACAACCTCTGCTTCCGGCTGTATGCCCTACAAACTCTCCAGCATGTTCTGAGCCTCACTTTTCTCATATGTAAATAAGGTCTGTAGGCAGGTGTGGTGTTGCAGGTCTGTGATTCTAGCACTCTGGGAGGCTGAGGCAGGAGGACTGCAAGCTTGAGCTCAGGCTGGGTAAATTTGTGACTTAGCAAGACCCTGTCTCAAAAATAAAAAAAAATAAGAAAGGGCTGGAGATGTAGCTCAGTGTGAAGGCCCTGGGATCCATCACCAATGCTAAGAAGAAAAGAAAGCTTTGTGCTGCCCACTCTCAAAGTGGTGTAGAAAGCAGAGTCATGGGTCCGGTGAGTTGAAAGAATCAGGAGTCATTAATAAAACCCCGGAAAGTGACTGGCAGGGAGTCCCTGAATTTCTGCCTTGAGCCCTTGAGAGGGCAGCACGCTGCACACCCTGGTGGTGGTGCTTGTAGCTGTGTGACCTTTGCCACATCAGTCCCATACTGTGTGCCAGGAATTCACATATGTGTTCTCATTTGCATGACAACTGTGTGACAGATACAGTTCGCCTCAATGTACACGTGGGAAAATGAGGGTCTGGAATGAATTGTGGTTAGCCCCATGGCCCCAGATTGTGGAGGGGCTCTGTGTGAGGACTGGGTTTCCTGTTGCCGAAGTCCTTTTCTCTGATTCATGTGACCAGGCTCTGATCCATTGTCCTAAATCATCAGTGTCCTCTCTAGCCAACATATCTACCAAACACCTTCCATAGGTATACACACACACACACACACACACACACACACCACTTTAAAAATTATATATTCAACATGAATACATGTATGTTTAATCTTTCCTGCAACCTTAGAAAGTAGGCACTCCTGTTTCCATTTTATAGAACAGATGATTCCAACAGAGAGAGGTTAACTAACATGCCCAAAGTAACACAGCTGAGATTTGAGCACAGCTTAATTGGCTCCAAAAGTGGTATTAACACCACAAACTGTTGAGTCCCCCAACCAGGAAATAACTATCATAAAACATTTGCAAAGATAGGGTCACAAACTTGCCATGGTGGCACATGCCTGTAAAGCTAGCACCCTGGGAGGCTGAGGCAGGAAGATCTCGAGTTTGAGCCCAGCCCAGGCAACTTAGTGACTTAGTGAGACCCTGTCACAAAATCAAAAATAAGAAAGGATTGGGATGTACCTCAGGGTGAAGGCCCTCAGCACCCAAAAAAAAAAAAAAAAATCAAAACCAAAAAATAAACTCATAATCTCAGAGGTAGGAGTGAGTGTGTGTCAGGTCGGATCTTGATTTTCTCCTTGCCCAGGTCCCCACTCATCCTTCCTGTCTGGAGGAGACAACGCTGGCATCGTCACCGGGGTCCTGGCTCTCACTGCTCTGGTCGCAGGATTGGGCTATTACATCAGAAGGACCGAAAGGTAACACCGGGGATTAGAGTGGAGCCTGGCCTGCAGGGGGCGTCCTGGTGGAAGGGTTGCTGGCCATAGTGATGAACGGTGTGGTTGGCGCCTGGAGAATTCAGTGTCTGGGATCTGGAAAGAGACTGTGGAAGTGGGCTAGCTTTTATTTACAGATAATCCACTTAACATAATAAGGCAGGAAAGAATAAGGAAGGCTTTGGATTTCAAGTCTTGGAGGAAATCAGCAGAAGACCCCAGCCCCAAGTCCACACAACCCACCTCTGGGGAGCAGCAGCCTACAGAGCCCAGTCCCAGTAAGTGACTCCATGGGTGATGCTGGGGTGGGGAGTGATGTGGGCTGGAAAGCGCGGCTGCCCAGAGCCCAGGCCTCTCCTCCCAGCTCTGCCATGAGGCACACAAGCCCTGTCCTCCATGAGCCCTGGTGTCCCCATGTAAAATGTGGAGAAGACAGGAGTTAAGAACTCTGAGGGCCTCTGCCTGTTGCAGCAGCCATGGGGAAAGCGGAACAACATGGTGCCATTTTCCCATTTCCGGGGTCCAGGAAGCCTTGCTAACTGATCGCTGTAGACAGAGCACATCGATCGCAGCACCCCCTTCTGGGGACCGCAGTCCTAGAATGATCGCAGCTCAGTGCCTAGGGCCCTTCTGCTGATGGGTGGAGCTGACCCTAGGCGGTCTGAGACATTTTCAGCACCTCTGCCTGTGCAGTTCTGAAGGAGGAGCCTCATGATATGGACAGCTCGCTGGAGATATTTCAGTCCAGTTCCATTTTACGGTAGGGAAAGCCATGGCCAGGGGAGACAAAGGCCCAGACCCAGGCAGGCTACATACGACTTATTGGCAAAACTGGGGTGGCGTGGAGGTTTCTCCCATCATCTGTATCACCAAACAGTTATCCAACCCATATCCAGTTGGAACTGGATTTCCAGGACAGTCCTAGTTTAAGCTCACCAGAGATGTGACAGAGGAGTCCTGGGGAGGAAGGAAGCACTTCCTGTCTGAGGATAGGAGTCCCAGAAAATGGCTCTCTCCTTTATTTCTTCCTAACTCCAGCTCTGGGCTGGGATTTGTTTTCTGTGGACAAGCCGAAGCCTTTGTATGACAATATAGCCGGGATTCTGGAACAGTTCCAAGTCAAACAGGTGGGTGAGGGCCCCCTTCCCATGTCATGGCCCTTCTGTCCAGCTCTTCTCCAGCCCAGCAGGGCTCTTCCCATCCTAGCTGTTGGGGTGAGGGGCTAGACTTGTCTCTTGACGTCACTCAGCACTACGCTGTGTCTCTGCACCTTCCCTTTCCTGCGTTCTCTGAGGAGCTCAAGATCCTCCCTGGCTTTTCCATATCTTCTCCTGGGATTCTTGCTTTTTTCTTAATTCTTAAATTTCTGGGGGTCAAGCCCAGGGTCTTCACAGTGGGCTGCACCCCAGCCCTATTTTGATTTTGACACAGGTTCTTGCTACGTTGCCCAGGCTGGGCTTGAATTTGCAATCCTCCTGCTTCAGCATTACAGAGTGCTGGGATTACAGGCCCACGTTACCTGGCCAAGTTGAATCTTGCTCTTCAATATCACAATGCGTAGCCTTGAGCCTCTCTGGGAATCAGAAGGATTACTAGGGGATTGGATCCAGGCCCTGAGCTACGCCCCCAGCCCTCTTTTTAATTTTACATTTGAGACAGTGTCTTGCTAAGTCGCTACGTGGTTTCAAACTGCCTTGGCTTGGCTTCCCAGAGTGTTGGGATTACAGGCCTGGAGCACCAGCCCTGGCTGAAACTGCCTTCAAGGCGACAAGTATCACTGAGAATTTCTGCAGGTGGCCTGCATCCCAGGCCCTGAGATCTCTTTACAACCTTACGTTGCCCACATGCTGCTGTCCTCCCTCCCAGAGCAGTTCTGTGAGGGACAGTGACCTTGTGGCAGGGGAAATATGCCTGAGAATTTTATGTGGGACCAGCTAGAGAGGCCACCTTGTCTACACCTTTCCTTGCACAAGGCAGGACGAGGGCTGGGGGGGAAGCGGCTCCTGGCTTCACAGAGAGCTGGACTCTCGCTCCTGCTTTGTTCCTCTCCCTCAAGGCTTGGAGCTGGGTGTCATGGAGGTGGTGCTGACCCGACACATGAGGGGAAAAGGAGGTTGGGAGTAGAGGTAGCAGAGGTGGGAGACAATAAAGAGATCCGAGCCCGCGGGCTATCTTCTCGCGAGAACCTGGGCAATTCACGTCCGGCCTCTGGGTTCTGCTGAGTGTGAGTTGGGATCTTTGGTGCAGTCTCTGTAGGCCCACTCGAGCTCTCTGTTCACCTGCAGAAAGACTCACCTTCAGTTGCCCCAGAAGACTCCTGCCCCAGGAAGCTGACCCCCAACCTTCCAGTGCATCCAGTGGCCCCCACAGTGCCGAAAGGAAATGAGGACTCAAATTATGAGGTATCCTTGTGCCACGCAGTGTAACTGGACAGAAGGAACTGGTAGTGGTACTGGGGATTGAACCCAGGGCCTTCACACTGAGTTACGTCCCCAGTGTTAGGTCAAAGAAGGAACCCAGCAGAACCAAAAATATGGCCAGCAGCAGGAGAATTTGGAGTGAACATTTATTGCCCCCATGACCCCAGGCTTGGCTAGCAGGTCCAGGCAAAACGTCAGGCATGCGGGGTAAAGGGGATAAGAACATCAGAGATAAGAAGGACATAATGGATACGGAAAGGGGACACCAGAGGGCTGATTCTGGGGGGAACACAGCTTGTAGGCAGTGTGGGTGGGTTAGCCAGTGTGAGGGTCAGCGACTGGGCTATTCATCTGGCCTGTGGCTCGGGGACTGGGCAGAAGGGGGCAGAGCAGGGCTGCCTGATAGGTTGAGAGAGCAGCTGGTGGGATGTGACTTAAAGGAGACAGGTCCCCACTGGTGGGGTCAGGGTTGTTGTCATCAGTTGGCCAACTGCCACGGCCAGTGGCCAGCAACGTTGTTATGTCAGGGCACGAGAAGTCAGGGTGCCACGGCTGAGAAGGAATGAGGGGACAGCTATCTGTATGCCTCAGTCACGCACAGCCAGCCAGGCTCCATGTGTGATCCTACACTCAGCCCCCTTTTTGTTTTGAGACAGGGTCTCACTAAGTCATTAAGTTGCCCAAGCTGGGTTCGAACTTGTGATTCTCCTGCCTCCGCCTCCCAGAGTGCTGGGATTTCAGGGCTGTGCCACCCATTTCTTTCTGCCCACTGAGCTCCCCTTCATCTCCATCTCTCTGTATCACTGTGCTCCGACCACTTGTCTTCCTCCATTCGGTTTTATTCCTCTCCACTCAGCGCCTCCTCCCTCCCTCCGTTTCTGTTTCTTTCTTCCCCATCTCTCCAGTTCACTCCGCTCTCTGCCGTGTTTTCGTCCCGTCCACTCCACTCTGACCCCATGGCTTCCCTCTCTGTCTTTTCCGTATTTCATTCCACTTTTTCCATATGGAAAGCTGGATGAACCAGATGAACCTTTCTCAAAAAATGTGAATATCCTGTTAATAATAGGATCTTAAATATTAGTATTTCATTCCTTTTATGTTTTTCTTTTAGTTCCACTTCATTTTTTTCTGCATTCTGTTATTTTCTTTGAGACAAGCCCTCACTCTGTAGTCCAGCAGACTCGTTCTGAGCTCACTATGCCGCCCAGGCTGGCCTCGCACTGAACTCCACCCTCCTGCCTCAGCCTCCTGAGTGTTGGGATTACAGGCACGCACCACCACAACTGTCTGACGTGGCACTGGAAAGTTAAACTCAGGGCTTTGCGCTTGCTTGGCAGGGGCTCTAATTGCTGACATACTCCTCGAGCCCCAGTTGACTTTTTATTTTTAAATTCTTTCCTTCCATTTCTTCCCATTGCACTGACGTCCTGACGCTCAGCCCGCCCCTTCTGCTCCTACTCCCTCCCACTTCCTGACATTTGGTACCTCTGCCCTTAGCTTCCTTCGCGTCTTTTCATTCCTCTGGATGCCATGGTGCTTTAGTTTATCCCTTCTTTGTTCTTTTCCATTTCATTCCTTTGTTTCCATTCTTCGATGTGTTTTTATTATATTACTTTCTGTCATTCCCTGTCGTTTTCATTCTCTTGTTTCCTATTCGTCCATGCATTTCCCATCCTCTTTCATCCTGCCCCACACCTCAATCTCCCACTCTCCTCTCCACTCCCCTTGGTTTCACGTTATTATTTTTCCTCTACGCTAGTGTCCCTCTCTGTTTACATTTCCTTTACAAGCCTTTTTCTCCCACTCCATTCCTTCCTTTCATTTCTGTTGGATTCCTTCACCTCTGTTCTCCTCCATCTCCCTCCGTCACGCACGCCTGTCCCCTCCCTCCAGTTATGTTCTAACCAACCCGGGCCCTTCCATCCATTTCTGTGCCTACACAATCCTCTATTTTTTAAATGATACTTACTTCCCCATGTGTCTCCCACAGGTTTGAAGCAGCTTATATACCACACTATAAAATAAGGCTAAGTTAGAAATAGGAATCACTATCATAAGTGTGTCCATATGCGTTTTGTGGAATCGAACCCAGGACACTTGCCAGGCAAACACTTTATCACTGAGCTACACCATGACACTTGGAAAAATATTTTTAACAATACCTGGGAGCCAAGTTATAAGTGGTACAAGGTCAAAATTGGCTGGACCTACAGTGGTGTCTGTTTCTACCCTCACATGTGTATTTCAGCAGGAGAAGAGAGACACGATCAGTTATACTTACTCCTCAAAAGAAAGAAAACTAGCAGTTCACTGAGACCTAAAGCTTCCTGTAGCAGCTTCAGGCAACTCAGGATGAGTGTAACTACCATAGAGAACTCAAGCAGTAACATTCCTGGTGTCAGGACTAGGTAGATTGCTCCATGTCTGGGAACAGGCTTTCGATCCTACTTTCCGAAGGAGCCAGTGACTAATCAGCACATATCCTGAGGAGGCAGAAGAGGGAGGCTCTGCAGTATAAGCTCAAATCCACATCCTGTTGGCAGTGTTCCAGGTTTCGGAAAGAGAAATTGTAAAGAGAAATTGTTCCACAGGCAGATCAGAGAACCAGAAGACAGCAGGATTTCACAAATCACTGCTGGGACTCAGGGGGACAGGGATGCCAATCTCCTGTTTATTGCTCCTCAGCATAACAACATGTCGTTACAGTTTAAGGGCCAAGTTTTCCAGAGTCAGATTGGCACGAGCCATTGTATGGATTGGGTTTAGCTTTGTCAGTTCTCCAGTTGGCTATGGATTTGCATAAACTCAAGTCTCTGTCTTCACTGGGCCGAGGGAGGGGCACCACCATGTTAGTTCCTTGCTGTCACAGAGCTGAAGTTCTTCCCATAAATCCCACCCAGAAAGCTTCTTCTTCTGTCTCCTCAGCCAGAACAGAGCACAGTATGCTCCTTTGTGAGGAAGGCTGAGAAGGTGAGCTGCTGGCTAGAGCTCCCAGTCTCTTCAATAGAAGCAGGGAGACCATGTGAGGAACAATGTTGGTCAGCCACATCAGTGTCTGCTACATTCTGGAGGGATGAGGAGAGCTCGCCCTGACCAGGGCGTGGAGTATAGCATTCCAGTTGAGGTGAAAAGGCCCTGCAGTGGGTGTTCCACTTATCAGTTGATGCATAATGAAAGACCACAGACTCAGCAGCTCAAGACCACACATGTTCAGTACTGCTCTGTTTCGATGGGCTAGAAACCCAAGCACTTCTTAACCCAGGCCTCTCGCAAGGCCGTGGTCAGCATGTTGGTCATGGCTCGTGGCTCATCTAAGGCTCAAGTGGAGGAAGCTCCTAAGCTCACGTGGTTACAGGCAGCATTCAGTTCCTCGCAGGCTGTGCTAAGACAGCGCTGGTTACTGTCATCAGGAGGCCAAACTCAGCCCTCTGCCCTATGTCACTGTCCATCGGCAGCCCACAGCATTGCGTCTTGCATCTTCAAAGCCAACATGAAACTGGGTGGGCCTGGTGGTGCAGGCCTGTAATTCCAGCACTGTAGGAAGATGAGGCAGGAGGATTACAAGCCTGAATCCAGACTGGGTAACTTAGCAAGACCTGATACCAAAATAATAATAATAATAATAATAATAATAATAATATTAATAATAAAGCTGTGGATGGAGGGCCCTGGGCTCCATTCCCAGTATTGCATGCACATGTGTGCACACACATGTGCGCGTACACACACACAACCAGGATGGGTGCATGCGATCATGTGTGTCCCATCTCCTTTACCATATTCTACTGGTTAGATGTCAGTCACAGGTCTCTCCCTCAGGGGATGTGGGAACATAGGAGCGTAAATACCAGGAGGTGGGGATAACGAGGCAACCTCAGAGCCTGCCTACCATGGCGAGGAAGCTAAGTAGGTTGTCTCAGCAGCAGAGAGCTGTTGGTGTGGCCAAAGCACAGTGAAAATCAAGGAAGGTCTTTGGAATTTCCAAGTATGGGGGAAGTGGAAAGACAGTGCCAGGCAGTTGGGGCTGCAGTCTACAGGTCGACTGGATTGGGAGGGGCCATCTACCAGCCAATGGAACTCACATTTCTTCTTTTGTTTAACAGACACTTGTGAATCCAGAGCTCAACATTTACTGCCAAATTGACCGGTCAGTCTAAGGGAAGCAAAGATCCTTTCTCCGGAAGTTCTAGAGAAACCATGTTCAATCATGTATTTTGTTACATTTATTGAGTGCATATTCTAATCCAGTCATTCCCTGCCACCTGTGTAGACCTTGTGATGTTTGACTTTAATATGGGGACCATATCCTGGACTGTGGCTCCCAATAGATATTGAATTTTTGGCTCTAACTTATTTGAAAGCAATTGTTATGGTTTGTAAATGAAATGCCCCCCCCCCCCAAAAAAAAAAAGTTAATGTATTTGGATGCTTTGGATTACCTGTGGATAACAGGAAGTGGGGCCAGGTTGGGAGGGGCAGCTGACTGAGGGTGTGGCCTGGAAGGATGTACTCTTGCCTCGGCTTCTCCCCAGCCCCTGCTCCTTCCTCTTGGGATGCCATGAGCAGCTGTTCTCCACCAGACCTTTCTGCCATGCCACTCTTGCCAGACAGAGTGACAATGAGATTTGCTGTAGGTAAAGAGAATGAGGAAGCCAGGCCCAGTGGTGCAGGCCTGCCATCCCAGCACTGTGGGAGGCTGAGGCAGGAGGTCTGTAAATTTGAGCCCCACCTGGACAGCTCAGTGACTTAGTGAGAGCCTATCTCCAAGTCAAAAACATAAAATGGGCTGGGGATGTAGCTCAGTGCAAATGGCCTGAGGTTCAATCCTCCGTGTCACAAAAGTAAGAGACCAGAATAATTCTACGGTTTTGTTTTGTTTTGTTTTTTGGTGAGAACTAATGGGTGATTGGCAAGGCACTTTCTGAAGAACCAACTGAGTAAGTCTGGGATAAGAATCAGGAGAAGAATCATGTAGGTAATTGTTCACAAAATTTGAGGTAGATCACGGCTACATACATACATTTTAGTGGGACTTAAGCTTATGGTGCTGGATAAATTACAAAAATAAAAATGGACTGGGGATGTAGCTCAGTGTGATGACTCTGGGCTTGTCCCCTAGTGCCATAAATAAATAAATGATTCTTGCTTTATCAACTGCAAGACCTTATCAGATTCTTGAAGGGCTTCGTAGCTCTCTCAAGTGTAAAATGGGAATGTTGCGGCTGCCTATGAAGGGCGCCCTCCGTTCCATCCGCATTACATTTCAAGAGCTACACGCTGGCGTCAGAAAGGTCCAGGGCCAGCCTTTCCCAAATCAGTCTCTCCCCCACAAGTCACCTGCATCTGCCCGCCCTCCAATCTCTCTGTGTCCAGTGACAGTACCACGCGCATAGGTGGATAACGCCGCTATGAATAGTGCATCTTCGCTCGCGCTTCCGGAAACCCCGCCCAATCACCGCGCATGGCATTGTGGCTTCTGGGAATTGTAGTTCCAGTTCCCCGAACCCGCGCACTTCCGGGTTCGGCCAGAAGCGCAGCCATTGTCGCGCGAGCGGACGCTTTCCGTAGGCTGGCCGCGCTGCCCTTCGAAGTAACCCCGAGTGATCTTGCGGACGCTGATTAGGGGAGAGGACTAGACTAGCTCAGCCCGAGCCTGATTTGCTGTAGAATCGGGGCAGGCGTCACCTTAACCCGAGTACGTGCTATACTGTATAGCTGTGCCGGACATTGAGGATCAGCCAGGCCTGCGTTGCGGGCCCGTGGACGCCCAGGTTGGTGGGGGTTGGGGGGGGGTGGTGGCAGCGCTGGGTGTCCAATACGCGCACGCGCAGGCTCTCGGCGGGCAGCTGGAAGCCGGTGGTGTGTGGGGGAGAGTTTGACGACTTAACGCTGGGCTGTTTAGCTTTGGGTTCCTGGGGTTGGTGGACACAGTGGGCAGCTGCTTCTGTGCTCAGCACGCGTGCGTGCGTGCTCGGTCAGGTGGTCCATAGGTCTGGGGTCTGACGATGCCTGGGTTGGTGGAAGACAGGGGACATACACGCGTGTTGGGGGTGGGGGGGGAGCCTGGGAAGTGCCCGATCCAGTGTCATGCCTGTCTCTTGGAGGGCCGAGGATGGCCAGATGTTTGAGTGTGCATGAGATTCTGGACAGGTGGCTCCCGGACTCTGGAAAGACACTGCTTTTCTGAAGGCCTGCGGATGCTCTGCAGTGAAGACACCAGGTTGGGGTTGCAAGTTCTTGCCTTAGTCGAGGCACTGTTGCTTCAGCAAACTCTCGGTGGGAGTCTTCCCGCAGAGTCCCAGATTGAGGGTGTTTGGGCCTGGAGACCGTTTCTGGGTAGAGTGCTTCGTGCACAGGCTGGGCATGCCTGAATAGAAGCAGGAACTTGGACCGATAATCCCGGGATCCATGTAGGATAGCATAGAATTCTGTGGCATTCCAGTTGGGAGGTAGAGAACCTGAGCCCTGGAAGGACTGAGCCGCAGCTGCTGTCCTCAGATTGACAGTTTCATGGGCAGGAAGCAGGATGCAGGTAGCATTATGAGGTGGGTGTTGCTGAGGCCTTTGCTTGTGCTCCGCAACATTCGGGCATGGCAGAGGGACAGAGTATGGGCTGCAGATTTGTATCTGGAAGGGCATCATGTGGGGCAGGAGCAGAGGAAGAGGTCCAGATCTCATGGGAACAGCTCCCACATCAGCTTGAGAACCCCCAGGGTGGCAAGTGCCCAAATCCCTGGACTGATTCTGTGCTCTGTGCCTAGGCCACTGCTTAGGTAATCTGGTTTGATATCAGGCAGAAGTTGGGCAGCTTGTGGTTGCCTGAGGAATCCCAGGTAGCTTGAGGTATAGGGAGAGAGGTGCCTGTTTTCTCCTAGGAGCAAAGACTGCCCAAGACCCTCTCTCTCCAAACTGGTGAAGGGCCCAGGCTGAGCAGTGGCTGCTGGAATGGAGTCCTGGGCCCCCAGCGTGGATCTGCAGGCTGTGGCCTTAGGAGGTGTGGGGCTGCTCCAGCAGTGCTGTGCACCTGTGCTGCGTTTCAGCTGGAGTGGAGGAGGCACGGACAGTCTGAGGACCTGAGGATGCCTGGGTAGGGGGTGGGGGTGGGGGGAGACCAGCTGCCGATTCAGGTTTACAAGGGGGTGGAGCAGTGCGAGGCTCCCTCTGTGCCCAGGAATTTGCATGGGAAGCAGAAGGCTGAAGATGGATTTTAAAGAGTGTTGGGCTCTTTGTGCACAATCTCATGCTCATGTTAGTAGAAAAGCAGGACTGTGCTACAGCTGCCGAGGAAGGCATTAGGGCAGGAGTCTGGGCAGGTGTGCCCTGGTAGGGGCCTGTGGAAGTCAGGGGAGGGAGCTAGGTTGGATTCAGGTGCAAGATGCAGTTGCCTTAGTGAGAATCTGGAGGAGCAGAGTGGTAAGACAGAGAGCTGGGGTAAATGGGGAAGTGTACAGATAGGATTTGTCTCTGACCCAGAGACTTTTTTTTTTTTTTTTTTTTTTTGAGACAGGGTCTTGCTCTGTAGCCCAGGCTTGTCCTGAACTCACTATAGAGCCTCCTGAGTGCTGGGATGACAGGCATGTGCCACCATGCCCAGCTTATGTGGTGCTGGGGTATCAAACTCAGGTACTTAGTACTTGCCCAAACACATCTTAATTGGTACAGAGACAGCCAGGCTGTGGAGGTAGACATTCTGCCCTTGGCTGGTGGGTGCCACCATCTACTGGAGGTCCCCAGGCCTGTGCAGCTCCTGTTGCAATGTCAAATCTGGAAGCCCCAAGTGGTGAAGGATCCTGTTCAAGGCTACACATCTGGAAGCCATATGGGTGTTGGAGTGGGAGTCTGGTCCGGCCGTGTTCAGTAGGACAGTGATGTGACCAGGACCTGGCAGTTGACCTTTGCACTCGGCTTAGCTGTTTTGGCAGGAAGTAGGTTACCTCTCGTGAGTTGCTGGTGGCCAGTTCAGGCCAGGCTGATGGGAGGGAAGGTCTGCGTGATTGCTGAGTCATCCCAGGAGGGCAGGGCTGGCAGAGCTTCTGGCAGTCGGTGGGTATGATTCTGGCCCTGCGCTGGCCCTGGGGAGAGGGGCTGGCCAGGTTGTTGGATGTGGCAATGTGTGTTGCAGGTTGGGGATGGAGCTGAAGGGTGCATGGTGGGGGATCTCCTCGTGTTGTGTGTTTGTGGGGATCCCTGGAGAATAGGGGAGGGACTGACTGGTTCTGCAGATTTGCGTGGTAAGCAGAAGGCTGTGTTTGGGCACGAGGTAGCTTGCAGGTGGGATCAGATTGGAGCCACAGAGACTTGACCTGGGAGAAAGGCTGAGAGACTTGGGTGCGTGCACCGGTATTTAGGCAGAAACATCTAGAAGCACCTTTGTCGTGGGGAATGCATCTTGAGATCGGAGGCTAATGCAGAGCAGCAGGCAGGCAGGCCTGGGGGACAGCAGTGCTAGTGGACCTGTAGGAGAACACTGATCCAGTGCTCAGTCCTGTCCTCTCCATGTAGCTCAGCACCCTGCTGTGCCTGGAGGAGAGCATGGAAGGGCGGGACGAAGAGCCCCCGGGACCCCTGAAGGCCTGTGCACAGGTGAGTGGAGCCACCCTCCCCCGAGAGCTCCCGGCCTCCCCCCATTCACTCCCTTCTTTGCCTGAGCCTCTGAGGTTCGGTTGCAGTTCAGGGGCTCCAGTCAGGCTTTTAACACGTACACACTGTACTTCACGAGACTTGTACTGTAATTCTTCACCTTTTTGGTTGAGAAAATCCTGTCTTGGGAAAGCTTGCCATCTTGAGTCCCAAAGCCCTGACGTGGACTGAGTGAGGTAGGCGTGTGCAGTTGTAGGGGGGAGTGGTGTGTGAGGTGTCACTGACAAAGTCCGGTGAGGATGGTTTGCACAGATGACAGCCCTGCACGCCGTCAGCGCCTGGTGGAGTGGGGGAGTTGTCTGTGCAGGAAGCAGCCTGAGCTGGATGTTGTCACCACTGGTGATGAGGGCAGGATCCGGATGAGGTGATGAGCTGATGTGGGGGGCCAGAGCTGTCATAGGGTCAGGCCAGTGTCTGTGGGGTAGGATAACAGGGCCAGAGCATCCACAGAAGGGTACATCCCAGTGGGGGTGGTTGAGACCCACAGCAGCGAGCAGGTGTCCTTGCCAGGGCTGTCCAGCAGGGGTGTGGAGCTGGAGCAGGGTGAGGCATACCTGCGTGGTGGGCAGGGGTGCACCGAGCTGGCATGCAGGAACCCAAGCAGGCAAGGCCTTAGGGAAGCTGCGCGGGCATCGGAGCCAAGCAGGACAGAGGGCTTCCACGCAGTGGGACAGTCCAAGCCCGGGTGGCACCAAGAGTGAGCCCATCCACACAGGACCTGGAGAGTCGGGGCCCGAGCAGGGTGACTGCGGCTCCTTGTCAGGGGTGGCTGATCCTACATGGGCTGATCCTATGGAGGAGGATGTGGCTGGGGCTCAGAGATTAGTACTCACTGGGGCTGATGTCAGGAACTGTAGCAAGGGGACAGGAGCTCGTGTCACAGCAGGAAGTCACAGCCGTGAGAAGGGAGCACACGAGAGACTGTGTGCTGGGGACTGGAAGAGGGCAGGGGATGATGTGGCTCATGGCTTTTAGCATGTATAGATGTAGGATATACGTGGACAAGTGTGTGTGTACACATGTATATTCAGTGTGTCCTTTGTGATGGCATGGGAAGTGGGATGTCCCAATGCCACTGGTGTGCCACTGTCCGATTGTCACTTTTAAATATCGCATAGGTTTTGTAGACTTCCTACTGAGGGCTGTTGAGTTTTGTGCTGTTACAAACACGCACTGCAGGTGTTCTTGCCTGTGATTTCTTGTCTGCATGGGCAAGGGTCTCAGAGGGAGTGAGTTGCAGACAGAAAATTACAGCTGTACCAGAACTGCTGGCGAAAATATGTTTGATGTGACAGTACTCTTAAACTAGTGACTGGGAATTTCCTGAGAATTTGAATGGTCCTT
This sequence comes from Ctenodactylus gundi, assembly GCA_004027205.1. NCBI lineage: Eukaryota > Metazoa > Chordata > Mammalia > Rodentia > Ctenodactylidae > Ctenodactylus > Ctenodactylus gundi. The sequence goes on along the minus strand of PVKB01000401.1, from coordinate 72,822 downwards.
TTGCCACTCTCTTCACTGAAAGGTACTGAAGTAGCAATCTGTAGTAATATTGCTTTTAATATATGTGGCCATGGCTTTGAATGTGGCCCAAGACAAATTTGTAAACTTTCTTAAAACAATAGTTTGTGCGTGTGTGTGTGTGTGTGTGTGTGTGTGTGTGTGTGTGATTCTTTCTTTTTGACATAGGATCCTTGTCTGTAGTTCAGGCTGGTCCGGAACTCACTATGAAGCTCAGGCTGGCCTAAACTTTGGCAATCCTCCTGCCTCTGCATCCCAGGTGCTGGGATTGTAGGTGTGCATCACCACACCTGGCTATATTAGATACTTTATATGTAACCCAAGACAGTTCCTTTTCACTCAGTGTGGCCCCAGACAATCCCTAAGGTTGGACCTCCATGGCTCTGTTACTGTAAGTTCCTGTGTGAAGTGCTGGGAGGAAGACAAGCAGACAGCCCTGTCCTATCTTCATTCTCCCAGCCAGAAAGAGGCTTTTTATATTTTCCACGGCTGCACAGGAAAAACAAAAACATCTTTTTTCCCCCATTTTTGCTTATAGCAGCATCAGCCTTTGGTGTTTCTAGTTCTTAACGAACCAGCTCATCATGCTGTATTCCAGATAGAAATCACAAATAAGTCAGGCCCGGTAACATAGGCCTGTAATCTCAGCATTTGGGAGGTCGAGGCAGGAGGATCACTAGTTTAAGCCCAGCCTGAGCAACTTAGTGAGAACCTGTCACAAATAAATAATATAAGGGTGCTAGGGATGTAGCTCAGAGCAAAGGTCCTGTGTTCAATCTCCAGTCCTACAAAAATAAAGAAATCACAAATAGATAAAAAAATATGCCATCAAAAAGGCTTTATTAGAACTCATGCTACAGCATCATCAGGACAGCACACAGACTGAACTGCTCGGGGAATACGGAGCTTGTAAAAAAGGTGAGTGAGTGTGTGTGTATGCGCACACTGTCACACTTTCTGTTTGGTTGTGGGTGGGCGCCCTTATGGACCCACTTGAGCTGCTACTGAACCTTCTGCAGCCAAAGCAGGAAGCTGCTGGGGTGGTCGGAGCACTGGGTGTTGGTGGGCTGTGAGGCGTTTGAGGCAGCCGTGGAAGAGCAGGTTCCTCTTTTGGAAAAGTACCTTCTTTCCTGTCTCACATTTGCAGTCTTTTCAGAATTACAGAGTTTCTTCCACATACCTCAAGCATTGAGTTTACTATAATTCTGTAAGTTGATTAGCAGCTTTCATTTTGAGGGGGAGCGTTCCAGCTCAGGGCCCTGACATCGAGCTGTGTACCCAGCCCATTTTTACTTCTGGTTGTAAGATGGGCTTGCTACGCAGCAGAGTTGCCCAGGCTGTGTTCGAACTTGCAGTCCTCCTGCCTCACACTCCCAGAATGCAGGGATTACAGGCCTGTGTCACTGTACCCAGCTAGAAACTTTGTTTTTATTGCTACGAATGTCTCATGTTGGGACAGATAAACTTAGTCATCTGTGTTTATTAGTGAGCAAACAGCAAGTGGCCTTAGGTCTGACTTGTACCCTGGTCTGCTGTGAATTGGACAGGTCATTCTGTGATGGCTGTGGGTGTCCATGTTCCTCTGCTGTGGGCCACATATAGCCCCATCCATGTCACAGAGAGAACAGTTAACTTCTGCCCACAAATATTCTCTCTGGAAGCCAGCAGGCTCATCCCTTTTTTCATTCTAGAACGTTTACAAAGAGAAAGAAAGTCCTTCATGACATAGAAATGTGAGTATTGAATAAAAGATCACTTAAAATGCTCCAGAGCATAGCCAGATGTCGTGGTGCACACCTGTAAATTCTGCAGTGTGGTAGGCTGAAGCAGGAGGATCACAACTTAGTGACTGCAAAACTTTGTATCTCTGTCTCTCCCTTTTTTGGTGTTACTAAGGACCTTCACACTGGGCTACATCCCTAGTCTATTTATTTATGTAGTTATAGACAAAGTCTTACTCTGTAGTCAGGGCTGGTCCTGAACTCACCATGTAGTCCAGACTGGCTTCAAACTCACAGCAATCCTGCCTCAGCCTCCGGAGTGCTGAAATTACAGGAATGCACCACCATGCCTGGCTTATGTGTTGCTGGGGAATTGAATTCAGGTTCTTGTGCTTGCTAAGCAAATGCTCTAACTGCTGTACTATTCCTCTAGCCTTGTTTTTTATTTTTGATGTTGAGACAGTGTCTCTCTAACTTGTCCAGACTGGGCTTGAACTTGCAGTCCTTGTGCTTTGGCCTCCTAAAGTGCTAGGGTTACAGACTGGCAAAATTAAAAAAAGACTGGAGATAATAGTTCAGTGTAAAGTACCTAGGTTCAGTCCCTAATCAAAAGAGAGAGAGGTCCACAGCACACAGAAAGTTGGGTAAAGGTCTTTAATTCTGTTTGCATATCTCAAATTCTGCACTTAGCTCTAGTTTTATCAAAAATTCAGTGAGTGTCATTTGTGATTTTCAAGGGGAGGAGAATGCAAAGGTGAAAAATATGTAAGTCTGTAGATTAAAATTCATTAATTGGAAGAGATATATAGAGATGAATGTAATATGAAGAGAATCATTTTACTAAGGCTAAAAATGCACAGGAAAAATAATTCCTAGAGGAAGCTCTGTGCTGTCTGGGAGCACTTCATGAAATAGATGGCACTTGCCCTGTGGCTTCACTGACTAGTCAGCAGGACATGGGAAGGGGAGGTGTTTGTATCAGGAGATCAGTGGAGTTTTTAGTTTGCTAGACTTTGTTACCAAAGGTTGGGAAAATGGAACTACCACTCCTCAGAAGAGCTGAGGTGATGGGAGGTCTCCTATGGTAAATTATTACAAACACTAGGTGGGTGGGAGCTGCCATTCTGGGAAGGATACTGCAGAAATTAGGGTGTAAGTACAAGTGGCATTCCTAACACACTTAGTAACCCAAAGTAGCTAGAACCTCAGGAAAAGTAGGGGCGTGTGACTGTGTGTGTGTTCACATACCCTATTGTGACAGGTTGGTATTGGAGCATTGGGTTTGTGAGCATACGTGGGGAGCAGGTTTGGCAGGCTGATGCTTTGAATTTTCTGAGGAGAAAGTGTGACCAACCAAGGATTCCTCTGACTGGAGAATGGTTAAGCTCAGTGATGACTTAGTGCAACAAATGCAAAGTTCTGAGTATGGCAGTCTCAGAAGTCATAATCAGCACACCTTCACGCTGGGCCTCCTGGATGCCTATTAAGCACATCAAAACCAGGGTCAGCAGGACACATGAAATCATAGCTCTTAGGACAATGGGCTCCAACCTTTTTGACATCAAGGACTGGTTTGGTTAAAGACCAATCTTTTAAGTACCTGTTGGGAGTGAGGTGGGTTTTTTGTCCCTAACCTTTTTCACACGAGCTGTTGGTTTTAATTGACCATTCTCCCATGGACTTGGTGGGAATGAGGTGTGTGCAGTAGGTTGTTGGAGGACAGCTTTGAACAGAGAGCAGCTGCAGAAGAGAAGTGGGGAGTGAAGCTCTGCCTCCTGTCAGTCAGCACCAGCATTAGAATGTGATAGGAGCAGCTGACAGGAGGTGGAGCTTTGCACACTCAACACCTCCTGCTCACTGCTCATCTGGCCCAGCGGCCCTGTCCTTCCAAGGCCATGGCCAGGGAAGGAGTTGGATAAAAACCGATAGGAAAGGAAGGTATGCCATCTGAATAAATTATTTTAGCAGTTAGGACATATAAGGAACATTTTGGAATTCTGTTCGTGCCAAGTGCTTGCTGAGTTAGAAACAATGAGTTTTTTAGTTCTTGGCATTGCTTCATAACTGATCTTTATTATTTCTAAAAACAGAAACAGTTACTATGGTTTGGATCTGGAGTGTCGTGTCCCCCCAGAACCTCATGTACTTGGACATAATGGGAGAATATGGAACTGTGCTGGTGGGAGGTAGTATCTGGCTGGAAGGGGCAGATCCTTGGGTCTTCAGCTGGAGGGATTGTGTCAACTTGCTGAGATTGCCTGGCACCTGGGGCAGAGCATTCAGGTGTGTGATATTGACTTGTGGGCCAGGAAGTGAGGAGGAGCACACACCCTGGTGTGGACAGCCCACTTGGCAGCTTGAACTAAGGAAGGAAGAAAAAGGAAGAAGAAGCATTGTTATAGCTTCTTCCTGGGAAAGCTCTGGCCTTGCTTGAGGCTCCAAGACATCAAATTGCTCCTGCCTCCCTTGGCTCCTGCTCACTTGGGCTTTTGTCTGCAATGTTGTAAGCAGCTCTACAGCCTCTGCCGTGTGCTTCTACCATTGCAGGATGCCCATGAATGGACTCTGTGAGACCTTATAAAACTGTGAGCCAAAATAAATCTTTTTTTCCCCCATTTTATTGGTAAGTACAAGTGCAAAATTTGAGGTTTACAATGGAGTTGAGCATTTTGTGCACATATGTATCTTGTCAAGGTGACAAGGGCTTTCCCGCTCTCCTTTTGTCCCTCCACCTACCCACCCTTCCCTCCCTCCACCCCCACCCTGTCCCCCTCTTTCACTTTGTCTTTCGTCTAAAGTTCCATGAGATAGTTGTGGTCTGGGTATCTCATATCAGAGAGACCATTCGATGTTTCACCTTCTGCTTCTGACTCATTTCACTAAGCATGATGTTCTCAAGTTTCTTCCATTTGCCTGTAAAAACATCCACACTGTTGGACCTTACAGATGCATAGTATTCCATTGTGTATAAGTACCACAGTTTATGTATCCACTGGTCTGTTGATGGTTATTTTGGTGACTTCCATGGTCTAGCTATTGTTAGTTGTGCTGCTATGAACATGGGTATACATATATCTCTGTTGTATGTTGTTTTGACTTCTTTTGGATATATTCCCAGAGGCAGTTCACTCACGAAGAAGTACAAAGGGCCAATAGATACATGAAAAGATGCTCAGTATCTTTAGCCATAAGAGAAATGCAAATCAAAACAATGCTAAGATACCATCTCACTCCAGAGAGAATGGCCTATAGCAACAAGTCAAATAGCAGTCAGTGCTGGAGAGGCTATGGAGAGAAAGGAATCCTCCTGCACTGCTGGTGGGAGTGTAAATTCGTTCAGCCACTCTGGAAAGCAGTATGGAGAACACTGAAAAGACTAGAAATAAATATCCCCTTTGATCCGGCGACACCCCTCCTGGGAATATATCCAAAATAAATCTTTTTCCCATAAACTGTGGATGTTGGGTATTCTGTTCCTGGAACAAAAAAGTAAGACACCAGTTAACTGAAAAAAAATGTAATAATTCAAAATATAGGCTTTTGTTTGTAAATTTTTATTTCTTATATTTTTTTTAATCTCCCAGGTTTTTAATCTTTGTTTTGACAGGACTGGAGAAGAAACTTAGGACACTCTACCACTGAGCTATATCTCCAGTCCTTTTATTTTTTATTTTTTAATTTTATGAGTTGAGGTCTTGCTAAATGATCTATGCTGGCCTTTCACTTCAAATCCTCTTGCCTCTGCCTCCTGGGTAGCAGAGATTACACGCATTTGCCACCTTACCTGCTGTTGTAGTTTAGATATGAAATGTCTCCTAAAAGCCTCATTATTTGGATATAGTAGGATACCTGTGTGCTGTAGGGAGTGGGACCTGATTGGAAGGGGTAGATGCTTGGGGCTTGCTTCACCTTGAGGGAATATGTGACTTTGTTGAGATTAGGAAGCACCCAGGGCAGAGCTTTCAGATTTGTGCGATTGACTTGTGGGTGACTCAGTTAGCAGGCCAAACTAATACAAGGAAGGAAGAAGAAACATTGTTAGATAGACGCTCTGGCCTTCACTTTAAAAAGAAAAATCTTCAGGAAGCTACAAAGCAATGATCTGTTTTGAGGTGGTTTTTCAAGAGGGAAATACTTCTATTGGTTTTTGAATAGAAAGTAAATGCTCCTGAGAAACATAGATACACTATTGAAACATACCGGGAACTTGTTTCTTGGTTATACCCCTTCAAAGAACTGCTTTTAATGCTTTTGAGAATGTCTTTCCAGACTTTTCTGGGCATATTTATGTTTTATGAAGATTATTCACCTTCTGTGTATTAATCATCTTAATATATTATTTATGCTACAGCACATAACAGACATCTTTCTGTCATTTGTAGGTGTTAGTGCATGCACAGCTGTCTCTTTGTCTCTTTGAATGTCATTTGTCTAGTTGAAGCATAATTTATTTAGCCAGGCAGTTACTGATGGACATTTGATCTTCTCCCATTTTTTCTATGATAATTAACTTCCAGTGAGATTTCTTGTACTACACATAGATGGACTTTCTGTTATTTTTCTAGGAATACTTAGAAGTAGACTTAAGGGTATTACATTAAAAAAAGTAAAAACTATGTATACATAAACTGAAGAAATGTAAATAAATCAAGATCAGCACCTAGAACTTTAGTATTGCATCAATATCCAGTTCTGTGTTTGACAGTGTGCTATGATTTTATATGATATTATCATTAGAGTAAGCTGCATAAGATTCTGTTTTTACATTTTCTTGTGAAGTTAAGTTGTTAATAATAAAATATTATTTAGCTGGGTGTGGTGGTGCATGCTTATAATCCTAGCACTGTGGAAAGCTATGACAGGCTTGCAAGTTTGAGCATAGCATGGGCAACATAGCAAGACCTTGTCTCAGAATAAAAAAGTTGGAGTTGTATCTTAGTGCAAAAGCCCTAGATTCAGTCCCCAGTACTACAATAAATAAAGAAATAAGAAACCAAGACATTGTTTATCTTTGTAAATTCATAGCCAATCCAGGAAGGTTATTCAGTTTATACTCTGTTAAGAATATATTAAGCTCTTGGCCAGTGGCCTGTCAGAGCAGGAAGAACCCTAATGTTCCTTTGTGCGTCCCTACTCTCTAACTTACATGGTACATTAAGCTTACCAGTGGCAGGAAGCAGGAACTTGGTAGGTGGGATGTGTTTAAATAAGTTGTATGTCAATCCTAGCTGACTGGTGGAAATTTTGAAATACAACTTAGTCTTCTGATTATTTTTGTTCTTCTTATCTGTTCTGCCTTTCCAGGACTCTCTCCTTCCTCAAGAGATTATCATCAAAGTCGAGGGAGAAGATGCCGGGCCACTGGCTACCTCATCCCAGGTGAGTCAGGCAAGGTCTCTTTTTGCATATTGAAAAATTTACACAGCTGGCTGGTGGCAGAAGCCAGGTGGGCTGGGAAGTGAATAGAAAGGAAAGACGTGGAGCTGAGAGTGGGCAGCTTTTCTAGGAAATTAGATAATGTTGTGAAAGAGCAGAAGTGTGAGAGATGCAAGGATTTTTGAAATTAAGTTCTTGTTTTTGTTTTCTTAAATGATTAAGAAATTTACCTTTTATTTAAGTGGCTATGGGAAGTAGTGGGAGGGAAAAAGCAGTCAACAGTCAGGAGACAGGAAAGAAACTGTAAAACAGTTGTTTATTAGTATTGGATGAATTTGATAAATTTGTGACTAAATTGGCTCTGGATGGGAGAAGGATCCTTGTTAGAAGTTAAGGGAGCCTCCTAAAGTCTTGGAATTTGCTCTGTGAAAGAGCAGATGAGAGTGAGGATGGCAGTTAGAATGGAAATATAATTGATGAGAGTGGAAAAGGTTAACATTGTGATTTTGGATTATTTCAGGGCAAGCTGCCCTTGTGAGTAAAATAAGAGTTACTGAGCAATCTGCAAGGGTCAGAGACAGTGACTCTGAATTTATTATACTCTAGCTACATTTTTGGCTTTTTTCACAGTGGCATTTTACAACTCATTTTCTATAGATAATATATTTTCATTCAAATTCATTTGGCTTATAACTTGCCAGGTATGTTCAGATACATTCATATATTCCCTTGATCTATATTCAATAGATCTATATTCTTTTGATCTATACTCAGTAGATCAAGGGAATATATGAAAGAATATTTTTAATGCAGTAAGTAAAAAGATTAAAATGAATGATGCATGGACTTTAAGGTAAAGAATTAAGATGGAAAAGGTAAAGAGGGCCCTGAACAGGAAGGAAAAAATACAGACTGGTAGTAGCAACAGTAGACATTATGGTAGAGTAACAGCCCTAACCGTCAAAGAACAAGAAGAGTAACAGGAGAAGCTGAGCCAATAAAGATGTTGTCATCCCTCGGTATTATCAGCTGCGTTTGAAAGATGTAGTGCTTTATTCATAGCCTAGGCTGTTGCTCTAGGTGTGGACTACTGGCAAACAGGCCCAAGGTGGAAGAGTTGGGCTCACCATGTGAACTGACATTGACATGCAAACTTGAGGTTGTGTCTTACCTGACAACTGGTGGGCATGACTTCATTTCTGTTTTTCTTCTTCATGTGAAAAATGGTGCTGCTACTAATACTAGCTCACAGGAGATGTGTGACAGTTAAATGTGTGATAATCCATGTAATCTGTTAGCTCACTGCCTGATACTACACAGGAGCTTCCTACAAATTCCCAAGTATTTCATTGAGAGTTAGTTGTTTTTTAATAGGACTTCAATCAGAATTTGGACCAGGGTAATTTGGGTTTATTAAATAACATCATTGATCCACCTATCAAAATCATTTGATATTTTAAATCTACATACCACCACCTGTTTAAACACTGATCTTTAGGGTACTGTTTGTATATAGTGCATACTAAATATATTAGCAGAATGTTAAGCACTGGAGTTACTGTTGCAAACTCTAAATTCCTTCCCTCTGCCCTTGTGGATCATGGCCTTGTGACACAGATGCCAGCTTTGCACAGAAAGTGTGATGAGTCTTATGATTGAACTCCATGGAGCTTTGAGGATATACAGCTAGAGGATGGTGTGAGGGGTGCTAGTCTAGTCTACCATTGTTTATTTGATACTTGACAAGCTTTATACCAAAGAGACCTGTATTAAACACTAAAGAGGAAGCATGGATTTGAGATTGGAAAAAACTAAACTAATACTCTGAAGGTAATTGTTTAGTATTAACAGCAGTTTGTAAATTACTTTCAAATCATGAAAACCTTTGAGATTGTGGTGCAACTTATGGGCCTTGAATTAGAAAAATGTGGGATTCGGGACAAAATGTCCTATTCATGAAATACAGTGTAATAGCACCTGTTCTATTTTAAAGAGACTTGAGTGGCAAGAGATGTATGACTTCCCTGGTATTTGCTGTCTTTGGATAAGTATTCTCATCACCTCCTTTTTAGATCAAAATTCCCAGCCATAGTTCTTGGAAACAGACCCTTTTCTACTTAAAGGAGACAGCCCAGGACCTCATTCATATGGCAGTAATGACAGTGATTGTCTTCTAAAAGATTCTGCCCTCAAGCTGAGTGTGGACAGAAATAAAACTTTCTAGAGAAGACTAAAGGTTCAGAATAAAGGACCCATTGACTGTCATTTAATCTTTCAGTGCTCTCAGACCTAACAAGCACAATAGGAACTGCCAGCCTCTGTAGTTTGTTTAGTAAACTCAGCTGTAGTTTTTCATATAGCATCACAATTGATTCACTCAGCAACACAGTGAGTTGGGTGATTATGCCTAATAACAAATGGATTAAATTCACCATATTCACCATTTAAAGACAAATTGTCAACTCACACACACACAGAATTCCTTGAGAAGCAAGTTGATGTAAGTGTAGTAAATCTTCTCAAAATGCAGAATACTGTGTTAGATACATGCATTTTATAGGCACAAAACCAAAGTCTATTTTCTTCTAAATCTATACCCTTTACTTATGCATGCTGCCTTTCATTGAGTCTTATATTTCAGGTTTGGTCTCAGGCATTAAACAAAGTCCAGCCTGCATGCCTGGGCCCATTCCCTATTTTTGTAAATAAAGTTTTATTATTATATAACTATATTCATTTGTTTATATAACTTATATGACTGCTTTTATTCTACAGCAGAGTTGGGTAGTTGTGATAGAGAACCTATGGTCTATAAAGCTTAAAATATTTAATATCTGGCTTTTGACAGAAAAAAAAATCACCTACTATTGTCCTTTTGGTTGTGTGGGAGTCCAACAAGAAGTTCTAAGTGAGAATTCGTGGGTGTAAACTTCAAAATAAGATTTTCCTCAAGGAGGACAAAATAGAAAACAATTTATGTCAGTTCCTACCTCATGTTCCTCTTAGAATTGTAAAAAAAGAGGTCCATCAGCCAGGCCTAGTGGTGTAGGTCTCTAATCCCAGTACTCTGGGAGGCTGAGGCAGGAGGATAACAAGTTTGAGTCTAGCCTGGGCAACTTAGGAACTTGACAAGACCCTGTTTTGAAGTTAAAAAAGGGGAAGGATGGTTTGAAAAACAGATCCAGCTTCCCAAACCCAAAGGTTCTTTTAAACACGGACAGTCTCAAGGCTGTCAGGTCACCAGGTGTTTCTTACTCAGTCAAACGTTTTCTTACTCCATAAACAATGACTAGTTGAGCAGGAATGTGTGTCCTGTTTTAGGAAGGCCTGAACTTCAAAATTGTGACAATAGACTTCACTCAGGAGGAACAGGGCACTTGGAATCCTACTCTTTTTACCCCAGACAAAGATGTGATCCTGGAGAGCCACAGGGACCTCGTCTCTTGGGGTAAGTATATTATCCTTTATGATGAAGCCGTGTCTTCTGTCTGGAATGTTCTCACAGCCCTGTTAAGAGCTATAGGGCTCAATAAGAATGATTTTGGCCATACATAGATTAGATTTGTGTTGTTTACATGTTTAATTGAGGACTAATTTTGATTTGTTAGGTAGAAAATGTAGTTTCTTGAGCTTGAACTCATTCATTTTTTGTGGTTCCTAGAAGTCAAAGGCTAAGACCACATTCTGAAGTGATTTTTGTCACTAGTGCAAACACCGTCAGGTAATTTTCACCACCAGCTTTTCAAACCAGAAACAATCTTCTAGTTGGAGCTAGGGGAAGTCTGAAAAGAATTTCCCAACATACATGTCCAGTGGGAAATGAAACAGGGATTATTGTTACAGGTGTAAAGGTTTTGTTTGAAATTTTCCTTAAGAGATGCTGTATTTTCCTCATCTCCTGGTGATCATTTTTTCTAGTTATTCTCTTCATTGTATTACCTAATGGCTCTCAGGCTTTTTCAAGCAAATCTCTCTTTTCTTGTTTGGAACCAGAGGAATTGCCTATAAGTTATTTAGGGAACTGAGATAATTGTGTCCCTTACCTTTGGTTCACAAATGTAATTTGCTTGCATGACTTGCTTATACTGGCTGTGGAAGCAAGATTCATGCTTCTGGAAATTCCTAGAAATGTGACCAGTAATCTGTTTTGATGAACATTGTTTCCAGTGCTAACAAGGTTGGAAAGGCCTTGCTAGTTCTTTGTTCAGTATTGCAAATTTGTGTTGAAATTCTGTAGATTTTACGTAGGTGATCTTATTTAAGAACCCACAAGTTCGTAGCATTCGAAGTGTTTTACTTACTTATTCAGACAAAACCAAGTAAAAATGGTTCCATTTGAGTGTCTGTTATATTATTAGGTTATGTTACTTCTTTGTTTAGGGCTTATTTCCATCCTTTTGCTCTCTCAACCCAGGTTGTATAGATTTATAGCTAAAAGCAAACCTGTATGTTGTTGTCTAAGATATTATTTTGATCTTTTCCAGACCTGATACCTACACTTGGAAGAAGAGAATCAACCTTAAAGCAGAGTATTTCTGATGATGAACTAAGCCATGGAGTGAAGTTAGAAAAGTTGACAAAAGATGATCCTTGGTTGTCTTCCTGTGAGGAAGCTTATGACTGTAAGAACCAGTTGGAGATACAACAGAAGAGACAAGAAAGACTTCTGCAGGAAGTATCACCCTTGCACAGAAAAGCTGTACTTATTCAGGAGGGAGTCTGCAAAAATGATGAACTTGAGAAGAATGCTGTAAATTCTAATCCTTTACACCCCATGATACCCATAAGAAACCATTCTCATAAACATGTTTCACGTGTTAAGAAATCATATCCTAATTCTAGTATAAACAGTCTTTGGAAGATTGACAGCTCTGAGAAACTATGCGAAAATAATGAATGTGAAAAACTCCCTCAAAGCATACATCTAATTCAGTTTGCGAGAACTCAAAAAAGAGAGAAATCCTATGAATTTAATGATAGTATTAAGCCTTTTAGGCATAGTACACCCATAAGCATACATGAAAAACTTCCTGCAGGAGGTAAAACCTTTGATTTTAAGGAACCCAAGCAAGTTTTGAACCATAGCCTACCCTTTAAGAAACAACAGAGTATTCCTGTTGAAGAGAGTCAATATAAATGTAGTAAAACTTCTCAGAATTTGTCTCTTGCTCAAAATATGAGAGATCAGTCTGAGGAGAAACCTTTTGAATGTAATCAGTGTGGGAAAGCCTTTAGCTGGAGCTCACATCTTGTTGCACATCAGAGAACGCATACAGGGGAGAAACCTTACGAGTGCAATGATTGTGGAAAATCCTTTAGCAGGAGCTCTCACCTTGTTTCACATCAGAGAACTCACACGGGAGAGAAACCTTACAGGTGTAATCAGTGCGGGAAGTCTTTTAGCCAGAGCTATGTTCTTGTAGTGCACCAGAGAACTCATACGGGAGAGAAGCCTTATGAATGCGACCAATGTGGGAAGTCATTTAGGCAGAGCTACAAACTTATTGCACATCAAAGAACTCACACTGGAGAGAAGCCCTACGAGTGCAGTCAGTGTGGGAAGTCATTCATCCAGAGTTACAAACTTATTGCACATCAGAGAATTCATACCGGAGAGAAGCCCTATGAGTGCAATCAGTGTGGGAAATGCTTTAGTCAAAGTTATAAACTTGTTGCCCATCAGAGAACTCACACAGGAGAAAAACCCTTTGAATGCAATCAATGTGGAAAATCTTTTAGCTGGAGCTCTCAGTTGGTGGCACATCAGAGAACTCACACAGGAGAGAAGCCCTATGAATGTAACGAGTGCGGGAAATCTTTCAACCGTAGTTCTCACCTTGTGATGCATCAGAGGACTCATACCGGAGAAAAACCTTATGAATGTAACCAGTGTGGAAAATCCTTCAGCCAGAGTTATGTTCTTGTTGTACATCAGAGAACTCATACCGGAGAAAAGCCCTATGAGTGCAGTCAGTGTGGAAAATCCTTCAGGCAGAGCTCCTGCCTTACACAGCACCAGAGAACTCATACCGGGGAGAAACCCTATGAATGTAATCAGTGTGGGAAGACATTCAGCTTGAGTGCTCGACTTATTGTACATCAAAGAACTCATACGGGAGAGAAACCTTTCACATGTGCTCAGTGTGGGAAAGCTTTCATTAACAGCTCTAAACTCCTTAGGCATCAAGCAACTCATAATGAAGAGAAATCCCATAAATTTAACTAGTTTGGAAATCATTAAGCCAGAATACATCCCTTTTGTATTTATTGTTTTTAGAAATTTATTTTAAAGGAGTGTATTTATTGTGAAGGCTTAGATGAAAACAGTTTTCAGACAAACTTTTGGTTACTCAGTTTTATGGCTGATTATTTCTAAAGAAGAAAGGGGGAAGATCTGTGAAATACATTTCAACTTGTAATTCTATGTGTAAAACCATTTTTGGCCTTGTTAGCATTCCTGCAAAAAAAAAAGCAGTAAAAATTGGCACTTTTACATACTCCTTATTTAGAGGGAAAAAAATGAGGTGGATCTCTTTTCCTCCCTAAAGTATAAAGAAATGTTAACACCAGTGAGCTTTTATGTAAAGATTGAAAGATTCCTGTAGTTTTTCGAACTTAGGCTGGAAAACAGTATTTCAGTGTATTGTTCTAGTAGGTGATTTCCCCACTGGGTAGTTTGCAGTCTGTTTTACACTGCACTTTCTATTACAAGGGATCATTTTATAAAAAGTAGGGATGTGGCTGTGATGTGAAACAGAAAATGCAGGACAAGAAGCTAGAAATATTCCTTTCTAGAACCACTGTATTTGTCTATGGTTCCCAGGTCAAAGGGGTTATGGATGTATCTGCTTGGCATTTGGGTTTATATGAAGTCTCTTTCCATTTTTAACTTTCTGCTGTTTTATTTTGAGGAATAATATGATGAGTGGAACTTAGTTAAAGCTAAAAAAGAAACACAGTGATCTCTGTGGTTTGACCATTTAGGAGTGACTGAGCAGACAGATGAAAGACACCCTGGGTTCTGAGCCTTCGGTTTGACTTAGCACAAGCAGGTGACTCCTTAGGGCTCTGACTTTCTGGAATACTTCATACTGAGCATAAAATGGATCCTGAGGAATGGATAAGTAAAATTTAGATTGGAGAGGGATCTGATGAAGGCTTGAGAATGTATGGGTGATAGAGAGTATGTGGGCTCATTTTAATATATCCAAAGTAGTATAAGGGAGCGTTATGTTCAAGTAGGTTTTGTTTCATGTTGTTTTAATCTCTGTGATGTCTTCCCTAGTAGGGATGGGGAACCATTATTTTGCCAAGGGCCTTTTGGATATTTATGATATTCATAGGCCACATATGGCTCTCAGATGAGGCATTCCCCATCCTTACCCTAAACTGAGAGTTCTCTGAATGGGAGTGTGCTGCTCTGGTGAAAAACTCTTCACCAAAGTTATGCTAGCAAGAAGGCTTTTTGTGAGGCAAGCTGTGTAGCTACTTTCTGGCTTTTAAGATTTAGTTCACACGTCTTTGAGACCTTTTTTTTCTAAATTATGAATTCTGTGAATTACTGCATACCTTAAGCCTGATGGCAAAAGTTAATATGTGGAAAATTGAACTCAGAAACCAGAGAATAGCAGTAGATCCACTGAAGAAAAGGAGAACCTAAAGGGACAAATGACAAGTGTTACTTTTACCAAAACAAGATTACACTGACTGTATGTCTTTGAAGATTGAGCCCTAAAACAGGTGTGTTTAACTTGCAGCTCACCATTTTTTAGAGTTACAAGAAAAAATAGGAAGCTTGGTACTTAATATGATACATTAATTATATTATGTATTTTATATGTGACTCAAGACAGTTTCTCTTCTCTCAAAAAAAATGGCAAAAAATCAGCAGATTGTAGGTTGTACATGCCTGCCTTAGAGTACACCACCTGTGGCAGTGATGGAAGGACTTTGGAAACAGTTGCTTTTGTCTGGAAGACTGACTGCCATCTCAGGAATATCTCCCATTAGCTCATCAGTGCACAGACAGAGAATGGGTAAGGTCCTCCATGCACTAGCTTTTGGGTAGGCATGAAGTAGTGGAAAACCCTCATATAACAGTAGGGCATAATTAGCTTTTCCCAGATAAAAATGGATGCTTTTTATTGAGCACTTAAAATCTTTCTTTGGAGGGAAGGAAGTAAGATTGTACAAATAAATATAAAGTCAGATGGCGTAAAAATCCTGAAGATTACAAGGTTTGGAAGTGATTTTGTTGGGGGTGGGCAGAGACAGGGTCTCACTGTATACTCCAGGCTGGTCCTGAACTCATGATGTAGCCCATGCTGGCCTGGATTCATGGCAGTCCTCTTCTTTCAGCCTCCTGAGTATTGGGACTACATTGGAAGTGATTTTTTATCCCAAGGAGACTTCTTCAGTAAATGTTGAAGATATATCATTAAAAAAGCAAAATTTGTAAATTGCAAAAATATTTTGGTGTGAGTGTGTTGCTGCCTGTCTGACTAGGCTGAAATGTATCCGCTGTGTGTACTGTGTCGTAAATGTATCTGTTCCTTGATGGTGATTTATGGTTGTCAAGTGTTTTGAAGTAAAAAAGATCCACTTGTTAAACAAAAATGTTAAGTTCTGTCAATTCTCAATATTTTTTGTAGAAAACGTACAATTACAAAGTGGTTAACCACAAAAAAGCCAACATTCCTAATATATGTAATTAAAAATTTTTAGTCTAAAGTTTAGCATTAAAAAGGAAACTTCCAGAAGTTGCCAAGTTGCCAAGTTGCCAAGGCTGGACTCAAAGTCATGATCCTCATGCCTCACCTACCAGAGTGCTAGGCCAGGCTTGCATGTCATTTTTATTACTGTTCTTATTTTACACGAGTAGTTTTCTTGGGCTGGATCTGCAGGGTTCCTAACGGTTTCTAAGCTCCTTTATTTCCCAGCATGCACTGTGAAGATCAGTATGGCTGCACACAAATGTGATGTAACTGGGAGACACTGCTGGGCACCTTCCTGTAATCCTAGGTTGAGGTCAGAGAATAGCAAGTTCAAAGCCAGCCTGAGCATTTTAATGAAACTTTGTCCCAAAATAAGGTAACAGTCAGGCCTAGTGGCACAGTTTTATAATCCCAGCACTCTGAGAGGCCACAGCACAAGGCTGTCAAGCACCAGGACCAGTGACAAGCCACAGTTTCTTATTAATTGAATCATATTAGCATTTAATGCTTGTTAATTGGCACCCTTCCCTGATTTCAAACATAAAAATGAATTTCCTGGTAGTCACAATAGTAAAAACTGAATTTTCCTTAGGTCCAACTTCAAAAGGCCTGCTGTTCCCGACTTTACTTGCTCTCACCTCTGAATTATCTCTAACCCTACAGGAGACAAGAAAGGGAAGGGCATGGAATATTGTCTTATAGAAAAAGAATTAGGATTCATTTCATCTAAAGAGCTTGTGACTATGTCAATTTGAGGGAATCAGGAACCACACCTGGATTAGGGTTTTGAACCCTAGATTGGGAATCAAGAACCGGCCTGGATTAGCGTGTGAGTGATTTGTGGGCTGGCTAATGAGAGAAGAGCACCCACCCAGATGTGGGAGGGCCAACTGGAACTCCAAGGGTAGAAAAGGAGGGAAGAGGAAAGATTGTTACAACTTCTCCTCTGGGAAAGCTCTTGCCTTCACAATTGTCTATGGACACCGATTTGCTACATGCTGCAGATTTTCATCACAGATTCATTCCAGTCTTGACACAAATTGTGCCTGTCTGCCCGTTGCTGCTCTTCAGTCACCAATCTTCAGGCTTCGGTCTTCACCCGAATTCTACAACAGACTCTCACCTCACCAGCTGTCCTTGCAGCACCAGACAGGAGATCTACTTCATGGCTGAGCAGGCACATATCTGAAATTTCAGTACTTGGGAGGCTGAGGCAAGAGGATTGCTGTGAGTTCAAGGCCAGCGTGGGCTACACAGTAAGTCCAGGATAAAATTGGACTACAGATCTAGACCCTGTCTTAAAAAAGAAAGAAAGAAAAAAGAAAAAGAAGATGAGGTCGAAGAAGAAAAGAGCTAAAAGAGAGTTTATCTAAATGTGGAAGATGTCTATATTTGTAACAAATTTATGGTGGCACGTTAAAGAAGACACAGGCTCATTCCCATCCAGTAAAAATACTGTTTTAGGATCTGCTAAAAGCAAGGATGCCTTCCATCTCTGCAGCAGGTCTTACTTGATTTCCCTCCTAAATCCCAATAAAACAAACATCAAGACATTAAAAGATTAAAATAAGCCAAAAGGATTTCATGGTCCCTCCATGTGCCCTTGTGATGTCAAGCTGCAGTAGGATTAATTCCTGGAGCTCCATAACTTTCTTGAAAGAAACCTTAAAAGGCAAGGGAAATAAAAAGTATACGTCCCAACATGGGAGACATCTCAACAAGACTCGGATAACCACCTAGTCACTTCTCCCACTTCCTTTTTTTTCAAACTTGTTGAATTTCTGTCTCTTAGGAGAGAGCATCAGGTCTCTTACTAACACCACTGAGAGTGATGGAAAATGGTCATTCTTTCTCTGCTTCTTCAGGGACGGGGAACATCACTGCAGGTCAGAAGTGCAGGTTTTCCAGAGTCTGCTTCACTAGAAACAAAGTGTGAATTTTAACTGAAAAGTTATGTGGTTATACCATCAAAAGAGGTCTACATAGTAAGAACATAGAAAAATTTTGACTAAATTAGTGAACAGAGCTCATATCCAGGTAGTAACATACTGACTTTCACCTTTCAGGGACTTATATTATTCTAAACATCTCACTGTTAACACCGTTGTGATTGTCAATATTATTTTAGATGAATGCACACAGTCCAAGTGCCTCCAGCTGTCCAGTTAACCTCTCACCCACCAACCCTGGGGCTGCTGCCGTGCAAAGGTTTCTGGGACTGTAGTCCACAGGTTTTCTGCGCATGTGCTATGGGCCCGGGCACACTCTGCAAGCGTCTAGAAGTGCGTGTGCACTGAGGTGAGTCCTGCGGGGATGGTGCTCCTCTTGGAGACGTTGTCAGGACTGGGTGTAGAGGGTGTGCAGCCCGGATCTGGGGATCTAGGCTTGTTGCTGGAGTACAAGGTGGGAAGTGGGGACTGGTGACCAGTGGAAGAGTCTCCTGAGTAGGGTAGGCTGGCCTCCCTGGAGTGGGATGGGCTCATTTCAGGAACCAAACCATCTGATTTCAGTGTCCACTGTCTTAACAACCAGGGACTGTTGCCTTTTGTCAGAGTCAGGACTCAGTGAATGGGTCCAATCCACATTTGACCATTTTCCTTGCCTTTTTGATCTTCAGTCCATGAACTGGGCTTGATAGCTGTTCCAAACTTTGCCCATCCACTGCTAGTTACCACGTGCATATGAGTGAGTCTTGGTGCATGAGGAGTGCACATTACAGGGAAAGAAGCAGGGAAGGACCAAGAAAAGTACAGTGTGAAAAGGGTACTAATGGTTGTTGATGCAAGATCAGTGGTCTGACCATAGAAGAAGCACCATCCCCATGGGTTGGGGTGTGGGAAGGTCCCTAGAGAGCCATCCCATGGTCGGACTTCCTTGAACTGGACTGGACCGTGTTAGGCTTTGTCAAGTGCACTTACGTTTCATTGCCTTAGGTCACTGGACAGACTTGTGAGGACAGGGCTGCTGTGCACATGTGGGCAGGTTGAGCCCAGTGTTAGTACCTTGATTTAGTGAGGCCATGTCTCGAAATAAAAAATGGGTAGGGGATGTAGCTCAGTGCAAAGACCCTGGGCTCAATCCCCAATGCCACACACACACACACACACACACACACACACACACGAAAAGAAAAAGAAAAGAAAGGCATGGAAGAAAGGGTGTGTTTTTTGAAATTTCCCCAATGGAACGGTGTGGACTAACAGAGCTGTCTGCAGCCTTGCCTCAGGCCCTTAGGGTTGGGGCGGATCTGAGTCCTTCTGGCTTTTGTCCTCTTTCCAGCAGGGATTGCTAGGTACCTCTGGAAGATCCCACATTGGTGTCTCCATTCCTTCAGCTTCTAGGACTTCAGTGGGGAAGGACAGGTGAAAGGAGGAAGCCGGGCACCCAGAAGCAGGAGGAGAGTGTGGTACTGAAAATTCTAACTGTGCTTCTGGGCAAGTGTGGTTTCAGTCAGCTGTGCTTTCCCTCTGGGTCTTTATCCCCCCAGAGGTCGATGTGACCCCGTGGTCGCTTTCTGGATATGGGAACTTTGATCTGAGTGATGATGCGGGACAGAGCCAGGTGGACTTTGGCAAGTGAAGAAAAAGTAAGTGTTGAAGCGTCTGGGGTCGCACAGCTTTGGTGCCCCGCCAGCTGCCGTGAGAGGCTGCGTTGTCCTCTCCCTTCCTTGTCTTTGGCCCTTGGGAAATCCCAGCTTGAGAGTTTTGAGAGGGTTGAGGAGAGCTCCCTGGACTGCCTTTGTTCCCCTCTGGCCGTACTGGTATTCCAGCCCAGGGCTTCACACTGAGCCCCACCCGCAGCCCACTTTTATTTCTGATTTTGAGGCAGGGTCTCACTAAGTCACTAAGTTGCCTAGACTGAGCTTGAACTGGCAGTCCTTCTGCCTCAGCCTCCCAGAGTGTTGGGGTGACAGGCTGTGCCACCAGGCCAGCTGTGTTGGAGTGCTCCGCAGGGCACTGGTGAGCTCTGATTGCTGAGTGGCAGCCTCACTATGGAAAGCTCACCTTAAGGTTCTGGTTGGCAGCCCCCATCCTTAATTGCTAAGAAGAAAAAAGTTAAATATAATAATAACCTACAGATAAGGGAGGCTGGTGTGCTGCCCTGTCCAGGTGGGGCAGTTCCTGGGACAGTTGTCTACAATCTGAGCATTTGATCGCTGTGGCCTCTCTGCTCTGTGCTAGATGGTTGTGCAATAAATCTTGTCACGGGGGGCTGTGGTTCCACAGTTGGAAAGCTCTGGGGTTTGTATCTACCTGTGTGGTACTCTTGCAGGCCTGGGGTTTTTTTAGCTCATTATAGGTGTGTCCAGAGCAGAGGATGTGCCTGTGTGTGGTAGGTGTATGATCAGTGTTTGCACGAGGCATGGGGCATCAGCGGATACAATGACAGCCGGGGAGAGAGTTGTGGAAGCCAAGAGTGAAGGTCACAGCTAAGTGCAAAGTTTTAGACAGCGGGACTCAGGCATGGAGAGACGGGTTGTGCACATGGAGGAGGCGCTGGAAAGTCCTCCCGCTGTGCTGTGGTGCTCTGGGTCATCCTGTCCAGAGCCTCTTGCTCAGGGTAATGCAGATGGAGAGGATACCATGCATCTGAAGTATGGAAAAAGGACAAGAATGTGTAGGTTTTGACCCAGAAGCCTGAAGGGAAAAAATGGAGGAGTTGCACGAGTTAAACAGCAGGCTTGAGGAGGTGGGAGTGCCTCTGTGAACAGTGAGGAGACACGGGCATGCTGGGAGAGGTAAGAAGGATGTGGTCCCCAGGGCCACTTGCTGTGCCTGCCATCTCACGGGGCTTTCTTCTTTACAGTTCTACTTTTCTAGATCCTGCCCTTTCTAGAAGGCAGTTTGACTAAGTTCCAGGTAAGGTGAAGTTTCCTTCCTTTCTTTATAAATATTGTGTTTATACTGAGGAACCTGACACCCCTGTTTTCTGCAAGGGCCCCGCCCCCTCCTGGTTCCTCCTCTTTTGTGGTACTGGGAATCAAATCCCAACCTCCTTTTTAATTTTTATTTTTAGACAGAGTCTCTCTAAATTGCCCAGACTGGGCTTCAATTTGTGATCTCCTGCCTCAGCCTCCCAAGGACTGTGATTACAGGCTTACATTTTTAATCACCAAGACTTTAAAATTTTTATATGTGTTTATAAATTCAGTGTAGTTTTTAATGGTTCTTTTGCCTGTATCTGACACCAGTGCCTGGATAGAAATCCTACAAGGAGCTCTCCAACTGCAAGAATGGTGGAGAAATGGGTGTTCTGTTTTCCCAGCTCTCTAGGTGGAGTGGACAAGGGAGAAGGTGAGTAGTGGGCTGGGGCACCAAGGGTCCGGACCCCTTTGCCTTCAGTGGCACATCCTGTGGGGGTGGGGCGCATGCCTGCAATCCCTGCGTTTGGTATTCTGAGAATGAGGATTGCTGTGAGTTTGAGGCCAGCCTGGTCTATGTAGTAAATTCAGGACCAGCCTAGACCACAGAGTGAGACCCTGTCTCAAAAATAAATAAAGAAAGAAACAAAGAAAGAAAAACAGAAAGAAAGAAAGAAAAAGTATGTCCTAACAGGGCTTCAGGTGTGTCCTGAGTTCCAATTTTGTTTCCTTGCCTTAAACTAAACAAGTTTCAGCAGTATTATTAAGAATGGTACTATGACAAGGACAGTACTGCCTCCTGTCTTTTTTTTTCTTTCTTTCTTTTTTTGTGCCAGGGATCGAGCCAGCCCAGAGCCTTCACACTGAGCTACATCCTTTTATTTTTGATTATTATTTTTGATTACAGAGAAGATTTTGCTAAGTTGCCAAGTTGCCCATTCTGGCCTTGAACTTGTTATCCTCCTGCCTCAGGCTCCCAAAGTGCTGGGACTACAGACCTGTACCATCAGGCCCAGCTTAAATTTATTTTAAACTGATACATAGAAACCTAAGGAACTGTACGTATCAGTGGAGTGCCACATGATGTTTCCATACAGGTGTGCATTGTGACATGTTTAAATCGGCTTATCTGTCTCCTCACACATTTATTGTATTTGGTGTAGTCTGGGTTTTAATAATCATCAGGTCTTTGGTCATTGACCAATTGTTAGTAGAGAATCCCTTGTGAAATCCGTTGTAACTGCTTACAACATGGTTAGGAAGCTCTGCCTTAGAGGTCCAGAGTCTGGCGAGAGAGCGGACTGTACCCTTGGCTCTGAGCCATGCAGTGATGGAAGTACTTTATGTAAAAAAAAAAAAAAAAAACCCCGAAAAACAGTTTTTGTCTTCTGGGGTTAGCTACTAATACTAGATTCTTTTTCACCTCAATGTTTGATTTTGAAACAATTTCAAAAATTGAAAGAATGGTGAAACATATAATCTTCATTGAGTTCATTAGCTGTTAACAATCACACACACACACTGGCTGGGCCTGGTGGCACAGGCCTGTAATCCTCGCACTCTGGGAGGCTGAAGCAGGAAGATCACAAGTTCAAGCCCAGCCTGGGCAACATAGTCATTTAGCTAGATCCTGTCTCAAAATCAAAACTGACAAATGGAGTGGGGATGTAGCACAATATGAAGGCCTTGGCTCAATCTCTGGTCCCACAGGAAAATCACACACAAACATACACATGTTTACATACATACCTGTCAAAATTTTATTGTACTGATGCAGTTGAATGTAAATTTGATGTATTAATACGATTCTTAAATATCCCAGTATGTGGCTTCTAAGTATAAGGATGCTTTGCTACGTTTCCACATTATTGTTATCAGAGTCAAGAAATTTCATACCAAAGCCACTCTTTTTGTTTTTGTTTTATTATTATTATTGTTTTGTTGTTGTTTGTTTGAATCTAGGGTCTTTGCATAGGGCTACATACCCAGCCCTTTTTTACTTTGCTGTTTTGTTTGTTTGAGACAGGATCTGGCTAAGTCCCTAAATTGCCTAGGCTGGGCTTGAATTTGTGATCCTCCTGCGTCAGCTTTCCAAAGTGCTAGATTATAGATGTATACCACTATGCCCAGCAATGGCACATTCAAAAATAGACTTATTATCTACATGTTCCCAATGGTCCCAGTAATTTCATTTTTTCCCCTTTTTGGTTTTGTGAATCTGGGAGCTAGTGTTTTTAATGATTTTATTGTCTCAGTCCCTCTTACTCTGATAATTAAATGTATCTGTTCTTACTTTTTGTAAAAAAGTCCAAATCTTGATGTGAACTGGAAAATGAGTCCCCAACCTGCATGGCCTGTGTGTTGGCACAGCTCCTTCATAGGGCAGCTTTGTTACCATCCACCACAGTATTAAGTATGCACCCCCAAGCGATGCCCTCATCTCTGTTCCAGGAGGTTATTCTATAGAAATTGTCCTCAAAGCACTCAAGGACAGGTGCTCTCGAACATCATGTGCCATGCCCTTTGATGCCTGTGAGGACCTGTTGTCACTTTTTCATTGCTGAGACACAAATGCCTATGACAAAAGGGAAGAAAGATTTTTTGTAGCTCACATTTCAGGGGTCTTGTTCCCTCCATGGTTGGCTGGAGAACAGCTACCTACAGCATCACAAGAGGATGGAGCAAAGCGCAGGCAAGAGGACACCCTTCCAGGACATGCCCTCCGTGGTCCACCACGCCCTCAGGAGTCCGCCTCTCCTGCCCACCTCCTAACAGCGTGTGAAATCCATAGATAATCCACAGTATCCAAATGCATGATGCTGTTGGGGGAATTCCAGGTCTAAACCCTCATACCAGGTAACTTGATGGTCTCATGGAAGTAGCAACCACAAGAAGTAGCTGCAAACCCGCGAGAGGAAGCAAAGGAAACAGACCAAGTTCTTAAGACCTGGAAGTTTGGGAAAGACCTTGGGGAGCTGAAATGGAGACCCAGGAGGTGGGATTCTGGTGGCTTGTGCTGCCTTACCAGCCGAGGGCCCAGACTTCTGATGGAAACATTAGCTGACCAGTGCTGGTATTTGTGTGCTCTAAAAACTCAAAGCAGAGTTACTATTGCTGCAGAAAGAACTTGCTGCTGTCAGGGTAAAGCAGCATTTCTGGGTGATACAGGAACAGGAGACAAAAGCAGTAGCCCCCCAGCCTCCTGCAGGCTTGACGACACCCTCTGCGCATGTCATGGCCACAGCCTCTGCACAGCCCACCAGCAAAGCAGAATTTTGAAGGACAGAGTCCCAGCTCCAGCACGACAAACGATTGCTTAAAAGTGACAATTGGAGGGGCTGGAGGAGAAGCAGAGCAGTGAGAACGCGTGCCTGGCAAGCGCAGGCCTTGGGTTCGATTCCATAGCACCACATAAGCTGAGCATGATGATGCATGCCGGTAGTCTTAGCACTCAGGAGGCTGAGGCAAGAGAATTGCAGTGTGTTTGAGGACATCCTGGGCTCCATAGTGAGATCAGGACAAACCTGGACTGCAGAGTGAGACCCTGTCTCAAAACAAAACAAAACAAAAAATTAAAAAATGACAGTCTGGAGCAGAAAGACATTCAGTGAGCTACATCCCCAGCCCATTTTTTCAGTTTTGATTTTGAGGCAGGATCTCACTAAACGGGTAAATTGCCTAGGTTGGGCTCAAACTTGCAGCCCTTCTGCCTCAGCCTCTCAGAGTTCTGGGATTATAGGCTGGCATAACTGGGACAGATCCCAAATTCATACGGTAAAACCCCAACTCCTCACATGGCTTTTAGGAGATAAATCTTTATAGAGGTAACTGGGTTGAGAGAGGTCATAACAGTGGGGCTGTAGTCTAGGAGGGTTAGTGTTTTCATGAGAAAGGACATAACAGAGCTTGTGCTCACTGGGCCAGTGGAGCAGGCCTGCAACCCCAGTACTCTAGGAGGCTGAAGCAGGGGAATCATAAGTTTGAGCCTACCCCAGGCACTGAAAAAAAAAAAAATCTGGGGATAGAGCTGAATGTGAAGGCTCTACGTTCAAACCCCAGTACCACAGGGGGGAAAAATTCCTGCTCTTGTAATTCTTCTCCTATGTGAAGACCCAGGAGAGAAGCCAGGAGAAGAGGCCTCAGTGTGAGACTTATCCTTCTGATGTCTTCATCTTGGATTTCCCAGTCTGCAGAGCCAGGAGAAACACCTGCCACATAAGCCAGTCTGTGGTGTTGTAGCTCCAGCAGACAGAGTCAGGTCGCCTGTGTGGATCATTGAGATGATCTGTGCCTGATGTTTTAGGAAGGTGTGACCTGCAACGACATGGCTGTGGTCTTCACATAGGAAGAGCTGGCACTGTTGGACAAGGCCCAGATAAAGCTGTGCCAACATGTGATGCTGGAGAATGTCAGGAACCTCGTCCCCATGGGTGAGTACCTGAGCACCCACCCACTGGACCTGGTTCCTTAGGTGATGTGTGTCACACCGGATAGAATATTCCATCCAGCTAGAGCCCAAAGAAAAACTTTGGCTCCTGGAGAGAGAAGTCCTAAGAGATATGCAGTATGATAAAAAAAACTATGGTGAATATTCAAATCTAAAACATTTCTTACTACAGAAGAACTAATGAGTCTTTCTCAAAATTCCCTCCCATTGATTTTGCTATTTTCTAAAATAGTTCTAGAAGTCCTCTTTTGTGACTATCTTTTGTTGTGCTGTTGTGGCTGCTTCCATTTCTTGAATTGACTCAAATCTTCACCCTTCATGGTTATTTTAACTTTGGGTAATAACTGGAAGTTACACAGTGCCAAAGCTGGTGAAGAAGGTGGGTGAGTACCTGCCATGATACTATTCTGAGCCTTCCCACCAGATGGTCCTTGGCAGGAGCATTCACTGTATTTCTGATTATATTGCTTTTTCTTTTTGAGACAGGGTGCTGCTCTGTAGCCCAGGCTGGTCCTCAACTCACTGTGTAGCCCAGGCTGGTCCTCAACTCACTGTGTAGCCCAGGCTGGCCTTGGACTCAATGACCTTCTCATTCATGAAAGGCTGTATAAGAGGACTGAAATGTCATAAATGTGGGAAGTTGGGGTTCACTCACGAAAACAGAAGCTACTCTGTATTCCAGAGAATTGAGGCTTAGCAGCCATTGGGAGGCCTGGGGAGAAACTACAGGGCTGCACCATCTGTAATGTTAGACTGCAGTACTGGGGAAGGTCCTTAAGAACAGGCCAAGGGGCTCCTGTGGGTCCTAAGGATTTTTGTGACATGCCCATTAGCGCAGTAGAGGCAAAGGAAAGGGTTCTTGACACATGGATGCCTTGTGGCCATGGTAACAGTTATAAGTCAAATTTCCATTGAGGGATGTCTCAGGAAGGAAGCTTCAGTTTGGATGGGGATGGCAAGGTCTTTGATCCAGCCAGTATTTAAGGTTTTTTTTTGTTTTTGTTTTTGTTTCGAAAGTCCCTACTAAATAGATATCTCTGTGTAAAGAACATTAAAAAACGTGCTCAGAAATGAAACACTCCTGCTGAGAAGTGTTAAGAACATTAGTCCCTCCTCAGGTTTTCAAACCTGTTAGGTTTTCTACCCAGGAAACAAGCCCTACAGATTGGTATTCTGAGGGTGTTGTAGGGACAGGACTGTGTGCTCCTCACACGAATTTCATTTCTGTAGTATGTAAGAAGACTTTCCCAGGACCACTTGGGGCTGAGAATGTGCCCATGTGACTGAGTCACACTAGTCACACTAGTCAATGGAGTCACTTCCAGGTATGGTCCTTACCATGTGTTGTGATATCCTCCAGATTTCATTTTCCCTAATGAGCTGACATTGGAGGCCACTGTTTCAGTCTAGGTTGATATCTAACCTGTGTTGGACTTGGTTTGAGTAAGGAATAAATGTTTATTGTGTTACACCACTGAAATCTTTTGGGAGTTTGTTTGTAACTACAATATTGCCCACATGGTTGTGATTAATACAGAGAGATGTAATAGCAACATGTTTCGTAGTCACGTCCCAACCCTAGTCTTAATAAAATTAACTGAATAAAACTAATCCTTACTGGGCTGGAGGAATAGTATAGCTGTTAAAGTGGTTGGCCCAGGGCAAGCACAAGGTCCTAAGTTTGATTCCCCCAGTACCACATAAGCTGGACATGGTGGTGCATGCCTCTAATCCCAGCACTCGGAGGCTGAGGCTGGAGGATTGCTGTGAGTTTGAGGCGAGCCTGGACAACCTCGTAAATTCACGACCAGCCTGGACTGCAGAGTGCGACCCTGCCTCAAAAAACAAAACAAAACAAAAAACCCCTAATTCTTACTGAAATGAACAATATGCTTGTAAAACTCAGCAGTGTTCATTTTCAGAAGCAGACCAAAGCATTCTTCTCAACAGTCCCAGATCATAAAGGGTTTTAAGAAGCACTCTTGTTTGTGAATTTTCTTCCAAATTGGTGGCTCAGTTTGGATTATTTGGGATAAACTAGCTAGGTATTTTCCTAATGAACAGCAATGCCCTTTAAACTTGGGATGCATATTAGATAGTACCAAGATAGGACAGTAGAAGCTCAAAGAAAAAAACATCCAGATTTAGTAAAATACTTATCCCTCCAGTATTGTAACATTTTGTCGGTGGCAATTTTCCCAGCCAGTGCGTTTGCCAGATGGCAGATTGCACAGTCAGCAGCAGTTACAGCCAAGGAAATGTGGGGACATCCGCTGCTTCTGCTTTCCAGCCCAATTAGTGGTTCCATTTTTGTTAGTTTAGCTTTCTTCACACCCACTTGTCTTCTTGAGGATTCTGGAAGAAGTGCCTTAGTTTAGGTACTAGTTACTCTGTCATGAGATGTACTTACCCCCAAGCTGAATAAAAAAGGCGTTCCAGTCAAAGGTTGACATCCTGTATTCCTTAAATGCACCCCCCGAGGGCAGCCCAGCGAATTTCCTATCAGGCCAGTTTCCCATCCTCCTGCCTCGGCCTCCGGAGTGTTGGGTTTATAGGCGTGCACCACTACATCTGATTTATGGGTTGCTGGGGAATCGAACCTACGGCCTTACACTCGCTAGGCAAACTCTTTAAACACTGTGCTATTCCTCCAGCCCACATCATTTCTTCATGACTTATTTTTTTTCTTATTTTCTGCCTGTTTATGTATCATTGTGTATCAGGCTTCTCTATTTTTCTCCTTTGAAGGCATTTTTCTTGGGATAAGTAAGTAGTTTCCTTCGATTGGGTTTGTTAAGAACAAAAGGGGCTGGAGCGGGGACCTCCAAATAACTCTAGTGTTCAGATTGACTATCCAGCACAACCGACTCGCTGCCAGCGGAGATCCCAGTCTTTGCAGTCCGAAGATCCATACTGTCACGTGCCTTAAGGAAGGCGCCTTTAATACACAGGCTGCTCAGAACAGAGAGAAGTACATAACACAGCAGGGCCCTCAGTGTTTGGAAGGCTGGCGGCAGGAAAGCGGAGCTAGTGAATTCGTTCCGGACGCGCCGGCTCTGAAACAATCCCCAAATTCCAATAGCAGACACTCTACCTCAGGGTAGGCGACTGGGGACTGGGAATTCTGGGAAGTGTAGTCTAGGAACCCTATCTAGCTGCGTAATTTCCGCTATAGAAGCT
Source organism: Ctenodactylus gundi (assembly GCA_004027205.1). Classification (NCBI taxonomy): domain Eukaryota; kingdom Metazoa; phylum Chordata; class Mammalia; order Rodentia; family Ctenodactylidae; genus Ctenodactylus; species Ctenodactylus gundi. The sequence goes on along the minus strand of PVKB01000401.1, from coordinate 44,505 downwards.
CGAGGCCACGGCCTTGCTCCCGTCGGGAATTCTGGGAAACGTAGTCCAGGCGGACCCGGCCGACAGAACCACTTCCGCCTCAGGTAAGCGAGGCTTGGGCCTGCGTTGCTGTCACAAAGGTGAGCCCTCCCACTGTCGCATCCGCCCCCGGAGTCCGCCGGGATCTTTGCTGGTTTGCCTCCGGGCTTGGAGCGGCCAGGCGGGCGACCTGGGGGAGGGAACACGCCCGCGGGAAGGGGCGGGGTTTGTGTTTCATTTGAATGAGCTTTCCAGAAGCGCGGCGGCTGACGCATCCCGGCCCATCACGGCCATAGCGGGTAGCCGGGCTGCTAGGCTTCCCCACTGTCCGGACACATCCAGCCCTGCCGTCTATTTCCCAGGAATGTAACAGTCAGAGTTCACCCTTTTAAAGATGGTGTCAGTGTCCACTGCAGAGTGCTTGAGTTCGATAAAAAGACTTGGAGCCTGGCGCGCGGTACAAGCTAGATCACCTGTTATTTTTGCGTTTTGTCATTTCCAGACAAGTCATAGTTGCCTGAGAGCTTCAGTGTGCCTAGGGTGGGCTCAGAGCCCCAGCTGCAAGGTCCCTTGTCTCCTGTCTGATCACTGAAGGAAGCAGTGCTATGCCTGAAGTATAATAAAAATCTATTATATATATATTTATATATAGTGAAGATCATTACCAGCTGTTGTCCGAGGTGTCCACTGTAATTTATGATTGAGTTCTGATAAAAGGTCTGATTTCTCCCAGCCTCTTTTCCTTCCCGAGCCTTGACTTGGGGGGCTGCAGGGAAGAGGAGGAAATGCCCCTCTGGGTCCTGGCAGCAGAGCCTTGCCTGAGGGCTCCTCAGCATCGTGTCCTCCCTTCTCAGAGGAAAAGATGGTTTCTTTTTAGTCTTTGGCAAATTCTGCCATATATGTAGCTGCCTTAGTAATTATTGAGTAAGTGCAGGAAGGGATATGGGGTGCTTAGGCATAGGTAGTGTAGCACAGATACACATAAACTTTCAGTGCTCCCTATTATTCTGAGAGTTTTATACGAGTTAATGACATTAATCAAGGGCCCCGTGTACTGAGGGGACTGTCATTTCATTTTAACATGAAGGAACTGAGACACAGCCAAAGTTGTTTATGCTAGTTCTCACAGGTAGGAAGAGGCTGAGCTGGGATTTGATTTTAGATAGTTTCAACCCACTGTGGAGCTTCTTTGGGGTGCTGAGACAGGGTCCCACTGTGTAGTTCAGGCTGGGCATGAACTCATGATTATCTTGCCTCAGCCTCCCAAGTGCTGGGATTACAGGTATGTGCCACCATGCTGGGTTCTACACTGCTTTATTTCTTTAACATGTTTCAAATCAGCTTAACAAGACATTTGCATTTTTGTAGAGTTACAACAGCTGTGTTAATGAAGCTTTGACTTTTTAGAAAAATATTTTTTCTTAATCATCTGAAGTTGTATTTTATTTGAAATATGTACAGTTCACATTTTGATTACAGAAATTATTATATATTGGAGAGGGGATTAGGAGGAAATACCAAGTATAAGGAAAAGCCAAGCCAGTGGCACAGTCCTGTAATTCCAGTTTTGGGAGGCTGAGGCAGGATAATTGTGAGTTTTAGCCCAGCCTGGGCATCCTGGCAAGTTAGCAGATTGAATAACAACTCTGCAAAGATGTCCACATCCTAATTCCCAGACATTGTGATGTCATTTTTATCTGGTAAAGGAGATTTGCAGATGCATTTAGTTTCTGGATCTTGAAATGGGTAGATTATTCTAAGTTATCTGGCTGGGTCTGATATAATCACAGGCATCCTTGTAAGAGAGAAGCAGGAGGATCAGTTAAGAAAAGGTGATGGGGTATTGGAAACAAAGATTGGAGTGATGGAGCCATGAGCCAAAGAATTCCTGCAGCCCTAGAAATTGGTAATGGTGAGCACATGAATTCTCCCTTAAAAGGAACAGGACTGCTGGCACCTTGACTTTAGCCCAGTAACTGATTTTGGACTTTGACTAAACAATAGTATTTTTTTTTTTTAATTTGAGACAGGGTCTCATTTTAGGCTGGTCCTGAACTCACTATGGAGCCCAGGCTGGCCTTGAACTCACAGCAATCCTCCTGCGTCAGCCTCCCAAGTGCTGGGATTATAGGCATACACCACCACACTTGGCTACATTATATTTTTGAAGCCCAATAGTTCATGGTAACTTGTTAAAGCAGCAATATAAACTAATGCAGGAGGCATTTTTAGAATTCTTTTAAATTCTTCTCTTGATATTTGCCTTTTATTTGTAACGGAAGGTCAGGAGGATGCTGTGCAGTTGTGCAATGGAATGGATTTTGAAATGTGGAGATGCTCTATGCACTTGCATCAACATCTGAAACCAGTCCTAGAATTGTGCAGTATAGACCAGAAAAAGTGTGCCCTACTGCCAATCTGTGTTTTAGCTTTCACACACGCTGGCAATTTATAAAGTAGCTTGGCATTATATGTGATTCCAACATTAGGTGTCTTTGAAATGACATTACTACAGTATAATCGTCACACGCCATCATTGTTTTGCCTTTAATTTTAGATTGAATTCATTAGGAAACATCATGAAGTCTACAGCTAAAGCTAATTCCCAAGGCCATTCAGTACTTAATAATACTGATCAAGAGCCATTATCACTTAGAAGTACTTCAGTCTTAGCTGTGAGGGAGAAAAAGGAATCACAGTAAAACTCGACTGTTGCTCAGGCCATTGAACTCTTATGTGTTAGGTAGAGTTGGGATTCTTCTGTTTCTGGAAAAGTTCATGAAACTGACAGTGGTTAAGTCCATGAGAACGAATGAAGTTCATTGTTGACACTCCTGGTTCAGTCACACGTGATGTAAGATTGTTCACCAGGTATCTGCTGATGAATCATACAGTGAATAAGCATAGTTTTTACTCTTTTAAACAAGCCAATCTGGCCATTTTCTGCTCTAGTATATTTTTACCACTATAAATTTCAACACATTTTAGCAGATTTAGTTTGATTATACTGGTTGGGATTATACTGAAATAGTTTTTTGTCTTCCTTTGAAAATACTTATTTTCATTTATAGTTCTTCTTGGAAAGCTATTCCTAGAGTCTGATTATTCGTTCACTTCAAACTGGCATTGATTTCTTGAATAAGCAACAACTGTGGAGCATCAGTAACATCTGTAGAATCAAGAGCCAAACATAATTCATCAAAATCTTTTCTCCTGTACTTTAACAAGCTATAATGCCATTTTCATTATTCTCAATTCTTAGAGCAACTGTTCTGGCCAAGGTCCAGTAATATTAAATAGGTTTATATTTTCTGGAAACATTTCCTTGCTTGCTGCAATCAAACATGATTTAATCAACTCATCACTGGTAAATTATTTCCTTGCTTGAGTTAGAAATAGAAGCTGAGCATTTGAATGTCCAAATCTTGCTTTGATTGCAACCTCATTTTCATTATTTGTTTTTGTGAAGAAATTTTGCTCTGATTTACTTAAAACTTAAAAATTTCTAATTTTCCTGACTATTGCTGTGTTCTGGATTGAGAATATTTTTGTTGAGTGCTGATAGTGCTGACCTGTATTGTATTCATTTAGTATAGCTGCATTATCACTGCATAATGAGCAAAGGCTGTGGCATCCAATCAATAATAATATTTAATCACTTTGTGCCTTAAAAGTATAACCAATGCTGTTTTTATTTTTTGTTAGTTTTGAGACTAGGTCTTGCTCTGTAGCCCAGTCTGGTCCTTATCTCACTACGGAGCCCAGGCTGGCCTTGGAGTCATGGCAGTCTTCCTGCCTCAGCTTCCCAAGTGCTGGGATGAGAGGCATGTGCCACCATGCCCAGCTTTTGGGAACTGAACCCATGACCTTGCACTTGCTAGGCAAGTACTTTCACCACTGTGCCATTCCTCCAGCCCCCAACCAACCCTGTTTTTCTTTTCTTTTCTGGTAAATATGAAATGGCAGTAAAAAAAAAAAAGTGGTACAGAATAAGTGTGGTACTTGAACTGGTGCTTAGTTAGTAGTATTGTAACCCAGTTAAGACTGCTGTGACAAAAAGTCACTGTGGTTTGCATTGTGCTTGGCCATAGTACTGAGAAATGAGAGTGGCATGTGCGATTCCTGTCACAGTCACACTGTTCAACTGCTTTAATGCAAGAGCCGACTTAGGGAGTTCATAAATGAGTGTGACTGTGTTCCAGTAAAACTATACAGACACTGATGTTCGGATTTATTGCAATTTTAGCAAAATAGTATTATCATGATTTTTTCCAGGTATTTAAAACTATGAAAGCCATTCTTAGTTCACAGCCTATAGAAACACAAGCAGTGGGCTGGATTTGACATGGGTTGTATTTTACAAAACTTTGTTTTCAAGCAGACTTGTCCAATGCACAGCCCAGAGGCCACCTGCAGCCCAGAGCAGCTTTGCATGTAGCCCAACACAAGTTTGTAAACTTAAAAAACATTATGAGTTTTTTAATGATTTTTTTGTCACTCATATACATTAACTCTATTAGGTGTTTTTTATGTGGCCCTCTGACACTCTCAACTGAAGGGAAGAAGGGTTTATTTTAGCTCACAATTTCAGAAAATCTCGGTCCATTTCTGGCGTTGGCAGAATATTCTGGCAAAGCTGTCATGTCACTGCAAGAGGAAGGGATTGGGGAGGTGGGTCAGGAGTATGTCCTTCTGTCACAGCTCAGTAATCTGTCACACCCTGAGTGATACACTGTATCCTTAGTGATGCACAGACTCCGTCTCCTAGCAGTACAGGAAATCCATAGATAATTTACAATATCTGAATACCCAAGGCTTTTGAGGACATTCCAGATCTAAGTCAAAACGATGCTCTAATGTCTTCTGTGATTAATTTTATGATTGTTTATAATTGTGCCAATTCACATTCAGATGCATGGAGATCGCCCAGATGTCTTTTTAATTGTTGACTTCTAGTTTAGTTCTGTTATAGTTAATGAAAATGCTTTCTGTGATTTAAGTTCTTATAAAATGATTGAAATCATTGTGAAAATGCAATATCTGAAATATAAAATTCATTAGATGCGTTAGTAGCGGACTGGAGATGACAGAGAACAGATCTGTGAACGTGAGGATAGAGTGTCCATGTAATCTGAGCAACAGAGAGAAATGGGAAAAAATTAGCAGAGAGGAATTTGTGGAACATGACAAATGTCATTTAATATTCATGTTACTGGAGTCTCAGGAGGAGAGAAAAAGGAAAATTTGTGTGGAGGTCGTGGCTGAAACTTCCCAGATCTGGCGATGGAACTGAATGTACAGATTCCAGTGAATATTACACACAGTAAATGCAATGAAAATCACTTCTGGATGTATCCCGTTCAAATTCCCAACAATTAAGGATAAACAAAAAATTTTTTAAATGATACATGGTATCACCAGATATCTGCAGATCTTGCTTGGGAAAACATGGAGGCCAGACTGTGTCAGAACATCATATTTAAATTGGGTTAAGAAAAGGATACCCAACCCAAGTTTTATATCTAGTGAACATTTCTTTCAGGAAGGCAAGGGGAAAGTGTCTCAGCTGTGCTAACTGGCACGCTAAAGGAAATTCTTCAAGCTGAATAGGAAAGAAACAGAATGGAAACTAGGAACCTCAGAGATGAAGAAGGAGCACCAGAAACAGTCACTGTTTGGTAAATCCTGTTTTTATTTGTTGCAACATTGCATCTGAAAAATACATGTGACTGTTTAAAGTACAAACTGGAACTTTCTTGGCTAGAGGTTTTTTTATGTATCAAAGGGCACAGGTGGCCTAAACATAAAGGCTAGGACAAAGGGACCTATTTACTGCTAAGTCTTTTGTACTTTCCAAGTAGTAGTAAAACAGTTAACATATTGTGGAAAGTGAGATATGTGTATAGCAGCCATGGAACAACCCCTGAAACACAGCTACCCAAGAGACACAGCCCAAACTTAGAGATAAAAGGAATGAAGTGGTTAAAAAAAAATTCAGGTAACCCAAAAGAAGGCAGCAAGGAAGTAATATAAAAAGTCAGGAAAGACAAATAGGAAAAAAAATAAAGTTTTGGACTGAAATCTATCCATATTTTGATAATGATGTGAGATGCTAATGAATTGAATATATCATTTAAAAGAGACTTTTAGATTGGGCAGAATGCAAGAATCAAGTATATGCTGTTAAATAGATACATATTGTTTTGCTTTTCATTTTTTAATGTGATATAAAAAATTTTTAAAGAAATGTTTGTTTATTAAGATAGGGTCTCACTGTGTACCTTAGGCTGGTCCTAAACTCACTGTGTAGCTCAGGCTGAAATTCATGGCAGTCCTCCTGCCTTAGCCTCCCAAGTGCTGGGATTACAAGCATGCACCACCATACCCAGCTAATTCTTTTTTTTTAATGTGGTGCTGGGGAGTTGAACCTAGAGTCTTGTGCATGCTAAACAGGTGCTTTAACCACTGAGTTGTGCTCCCAGCCCAAAAGGAAGTTTTATTACTTATATACAATTTCTTTTGTGTGTGTGTGTGTGTGTGGTACTAAGTGTTGAATCCAGGGCCTTTGCATTGAGCTAAAATCCCTAGCCCATTCTTTTTTTTTTTTTTTTTTTCTTTTGAGACGGGTTCTCACTAAGTTGCTTTTTGCCCAGGTTGGGCTTGAATTTGTGACCCTCCCGTCTCAGTCTTTAGTGTTGGAATTATGGGCTAATGCCACCATACCCATCATATAAACAGTATATTATATGTGGCCTCGGGTAATTCCTCTTTGCTTAGAAAAAGTGGCAAAATAGCAGTGGCCTTCATGCTAGACCTACCCACAGATCCCCATTTTAGATATGAGCACAGAGATAGTTTAGAAGTTGGAAAAAAGGTCTTTAAAGATACACCATATTAATATATTAATATAGCCATATAGGTGTCTATATTAATCAGACAAAGCAGACGTCAGAGGGAGGTTACCTGGGTTGGAGACATAGCTCAGAGTGAAGGCTCTGAGTTCAATTCCCAGACACACAAATAAACAAAATACCCCAAAATAGTGCCATTCCTGATGGAGGTGGGTAGGGAGGAATGGAAGGAACTGTGCACTAGGGACCTGGAAGCTTTTAGATGATGTCAAGTGATTTCCCAGGGGAGAGGAGGTCTAGAGAGAAAGCCATGGAAGGTTCCTCTTCGTGTGCCTTGCTGAGAGTCTGGACTTTGCCCAAAAGGTGTTAGGCAGCCATGCTCGTGCATGAAATGTTCAGCCAAGAAGGAACACAGTAACTGTCCGACAGATGAAGAACTGTGAGATGCAGAACTATAAAGAATTTTGTAAGGTGACCACTGTTTCGACTCAGATGAAACAAGAGTTGCTTTCTTGTGTGCTCTTGTGGCTTGCAGTTCTGGGGATGGAACCCAGGGCCTCACGCATGCTGGGAAAGTGCTCGGCCCCTGAGCTGCGCTCCTAGGCTATCTTATATTTGTAGTTCTCAGAGTTCTTTGGGTGGTTTAGGAGCCCTGCTTGGAAGAGCAGGTGAGATGAGACAGGTCTCAGCCGGACTCCTTCCTGCTGAGCGTGTGCCTGCAGAGGCATCCGCAGCACCGTTGCTAGTCAACTCCTGGTGACAGCTTCAGGAGCATCTCACACTGGACACAGGGAGCCGGGAATCTGGAGTCCTGGGTCCCGGGGCCTGCTCTGTCCCGGCTTGTGTGTTCCCTGACAGTTCCCCTCAGAGGCTGTGACGCCTAGTGGTCAAACGCGTGAGCACAGTCGGCAAGCTGCCTCTGTTCGTTTGCTAGTCTGTGGTTTGCAGCTGTTTCTGCAAACTCTGGTCACCTGAGGGGATTTCACAGCCTCCTCTTCCCTAGTCCTGTTTTATGACATGGCACTGAAACCGGGGCATTGCTACTATTTCTAAGAACTTGCCTGTGCTGCCAGTGTGCTAACAGATTGGGAGCTACAGTCCTAGAAATTGGAAGCACAGACTGAGCTAATAATCCTGGCTGTTCTGCTGGCTAAATGGATAATTTTGTCCAAGCTAGAATCCTGATCCCCTAGCATTCTTGGCTGTGAAGGAAGTTAGCTTCTCTCCGCCTCCTGGGAGGATTAAGTGAGCCCTTCCTCTGAAGCACAGGGCTTTCCACTTCTCGGCATCTCTCCAGCCTCCTTTGCCCCGTGCTCTCTCATTCTTTGTCAGTTCTGATGATACCTTATCTCCGAGTGCACAGATAACTGGTCTGGTCCAGGACTAAGATCAGGCCTCGTGTTCTCCACTGAGCCCATCCATCCCTGTCCCTCATCTGACCTGAAGTGGGGCCCCTTCCGTGTTCTCCCATGAGACGCTGTACACACTACACTGGCGTTTACCTAGGGGCTGTATCCCCTTCAGAAGGTAATTAGAAACTACTAGATACGGGAAAGCTCAGTTCCTTCCCCGCCGGTGGTACAGCCTAGTTAATACCTGCTCTGGGTGGTTGTGCTGCAGGATTCTGTGGGTCCTACAGCAGTGGCTGGGGTGGAAAGGGGTTGGGGTGGGGGCTAGTGGAATGGTGGGCCTCCCTCCAAGGCAGTGCTCACGGGCTCTGCTTTGTCCTCAGTTTGTTACTAGCTTTTTTGTTGTTTTTTCTCTCGCACAGATGGACTTGAAGTTGCCTAAGAACATTGCTGAGGTAACAGGTGCTGAGAAAGCACCCACAAAGTTAAACTCGTGGGCCCAAATCCTCCCACCAGTCAGCACTGAGCCACTTCACACAGGTGAGTCCACTCAGCCCCACAGCCAGCCCTGTGAGCAGGTGTTCTTACCTTTGGTGGGATAAGAGGGTCACGTTTTTTTTGTTTGACATCAGAAATACAGCAGTGGGCGGAGACACAGCTCAGCTGTAGAGTGCTTGCAGAACTCACGGGCCCGAGGCCCTGGCCCGGCCCCTGCCTGGCCCGGCGCCAGTGCAGCAAAACAAAGCTTGTGGTGGTGGCCTTGCAGGGCTCGTGTTTTTCTCTCATCCATGAGAGGAGAGTACCAGTGAGCCTGCGCTGCCTTCAGGAAGAATAGTTACCAGCTTTTATACTTTTTGTAAGGATAGCTTCCAGAATACATCTGCAAGGGCAGTTTTATGAAGCAGAGAGCTGTCCGCTTCTCTGCAGCTGCGAGGAAGCAGGGACCTTGGTGTCATTGCAGTTGCTTCCTGCTGCTCCCAAATACAGCCTTGACAGTGATCCCGTAACATTGCTACAGGCCAGCCTGATTGCGCGGAATCCAAGTGCTGGAGGGTGAGTTTAACCGTGGTCACTTCTCAAGGTCACGGTAGCATCGGGCTCTGAACATGGCTACTTTGTCCCCAGTGTCCACTCTTCACCTGTACACTTCCCTGCCTTTCCTTTCCCACACTTGTCAGTATCAGGATGAGCAGCTGGGAGAGGGAGGCGTGAGGAATGCTGCCTGTGGCTGCGCAGTCTGTGCCGGGCCAGGTACCTCCTGCCAGGGGGCTGAAGGGCTGCTGGAATCCAGCGCATACTGCTGAGCGGAGCCTGGAGCCACATCTGTGGGGAGGGGAAGGGCGCCTGGAGCCACATCTGTGGGGAGGGGAAGGGCGCCGTTCCTACAGTGTGCAGGATGCATGAGCACTCCCTTCCTCTCCTGGCTTCCCTCTTCCTACCTTGTCTGCCTTCTTAGGTCTCTGCCTTTCCCTGGAAGGAGGAGGGGAAACGACCAAAGTCCAGGTGAGTGGATTTTAATTTCTGCTGTTGAGCATGTCTCCTCATGTCTCAGAGGGTGGGCTCGTTCCCCCGACCCCACCCACGTCATGGCCAAAAATAAGAATGACAACAGGCATTTAACACCGTATGTTGTCAGGTTCTTGCTTTTGTTTTTATGCTTTGACAGGTTTTTTTTCTTAGTTTTTAATATGATTACTATTTTTATTTCAAACTAATAGTATAAAAGAGAGTAAAAGTTAAATCTCACATTTGCTTACAAATCCCTTTTTCACATAAATATTTTAAAATATATTTTCATAAATAGCAATAAGATACAAATATTGAATTGAAATATTTTTCCACTTAAAATAACACCGTTTATTATCAGTGTTATTTCAGTGAACTTTTATTACTCCACCACTACTACTTTTTTATTACTTCCCATTCAGAAACTTTTAAGTTCCTGAGGACTCTTAACAGTTTGGCATTGCAACCTCAGTTTTCCTGTGTATGATCTTTACTCAAAGCACTTCTGACAGAATTCTGCTCTTACATGTCTTTAATGTGTTAGGGACTTAAAACTAGAGAAGCTTTTCCCTGTAAGTGATGCCTCATTCATTTATCCATTTATTTAGTTAGTTATATAACAAGGCCTTGCACTATAGTCCAGGCTGGTCCTGAACTCTCTGCAGTCCTCCTGCCTCAGCCTTCTGAGGGCTGGGATTGCAGGTCTGTGCCACCACACCCAGCTTATGAGGTGCTGGGGAATCGAACTCAGGGTTGGGCTTGCTAGGCGAGTGCTATGACCATTATGTATTCCTCCAGCCTGTGATATCTCTTTTAAAAAGAATTCTACAACATGGTTTTGCCTAACAGAATTATACTTAAGCTAAACCTGAAAGAAAAAGTTGTTTTCATGCAAGAGCAGATTGTTTCATGACAGTACCCGAAGCTTTCTAGTGTTAGTGCATGTTTACATGTGTTTATATCCTTCCTTTTCAGTATTTTATTAGACGACTCCATATGCTTAACTAAAGCATTTTAGTCATACTGTGGGATGCGTAGACACGTTCATCTACCACTTTATTCATAGCGCTGAACAACTGAGTAGGATGTTGAAAATGTTTGCATTGTTACCATAGTGATAAGAGGCTGGTTGTGTTCATACTAGAAGGCAAGTATTCAGCCAGATCCAAAACCCGTGCCTCTGGGTCAGTCGCGCCAGGCCTGCCGTGTTGGTGGAGAGACGAGAGGACACAGCACACCAAACCAGCGCTCACTCGCAGCCGAGGTTGCGACCCTCGGATTCCAGCCAGAAGGAAGGCAGTGCCTTACAGGTCCTCACATAGAATAACTACGTCTCCCTCCAGCTGTAAAATATGACAGAGGGCAGAGTAAATGAGAACTATTTACTGTGTGCCTGGGAGACAAATAGTGAGGTGTGGGGAAAAGTATATGTGTTTGCGGACCCTGGTGCCCCCCAAGTGAGTATTGATATACCACCAGTAGAGGCAAGCAGAAACTGTGTGGAGTGCCATCTTTACTTCTCATCAGTCTGTGAGAAACATTTAAATAACTAGTTGTTACTTGCCAGATTTACTTCTGATATTTTCAAAAACCCTGTTAAGTATTCAGATCGAGTATTGGACTCATACAGGATTTATAGTTTCTTAGAAAAAGACTGAGTTGGAATATTCCTTTTCTTGGAGAAAGATTTTCCCAGCTGCCATTATCTCAAAATGTTAAACGTTGTTATCCATGGGCACGGTCATTTCTGCTACTTTCTAGTGCTTGTTTTAGAGAGGTAATCAGTAGAGTTCCAGGGACTAAAGACTTTGTAAAAGGAGGATTTTTGCAGCGTTGTTTATAAGAGTCAGTTTATACTAACTGTGTACTGATCGCATCAGCTCACCATAGTGTGTATCATCAGTTCCTTGAATTACTACGCAGCCCTGAAATAACTGACAGCTAACGTTTAGTAGGCACCTACTGCACGGTAGGAACCATCCTTAAATCTTTTATGTATTGCTTCTCAATTTATTACTAGGACCTGATGGTATAGTGAAAAAATGAGAGAAGGGACTATTTGTGATCACAAGATTGAGCAGAGCACTGAGATGTAAACCCAGGCAGTCAGGCCCCAGAATGCCCAGGAATGCTGTGGTCCCAGATGGGACACAGCAGAGGAAATACTTGTACAGGAGGGCAAATGAAAGCCTGTTAGTTTGGCAGAGTAAGTACCATATGCATATAAAGAGGGAAACATCCCATCAGACACTGTTGGGACTAAAGGCTTTCCAGAGCAAATGGCCTTGTTAATAAATTTAGGTATCAGTAGCCTTGGAGGCAACAGTTTCAGGGGCTTATCTGTAGGAGTGCAACCAAAGATAGCAAGGTAAAGTGCAAAGATTTCTCCTCCCGCAGCCTTTTTTGGTGGCTGGAACTGTTACCAGATAGGTGGTGTTAGTCTCACCGAACATCCAGACTCTTTGCATCCCAAACAAAGAACTGAGCAGGACACACCGAAGTGGTAAGAAAGGCACAGATTTATTAAAGGGGAATTACACTCCCCAGAGCAGAAGCTGGCCAATGGGAAAACTCAGGTGTTTTACTTAGAGTGGCCCTATCTGCTTTAGGTTGTCAAGTATTCATTGCAACCTTTCCTGGTTCTGGGGACCTGGGATGGTACCTAAAGGGACTTTATCAAATTAGTCGAGTTTCTGCTCTCATGTTAGGAGGGAGAGTCTTTGAGCTTATATGGATATAGGTGGAGCTAGCATGGTTACGTCAGGGTCAAGACTGCAATCAGAAGGACATGGGTGACCCTAGGTTACTCTATAGAACATGCGTGCTGCTTAGGCTCATGCCAGATATTAGGAAATAGGATGACATCAGGATGCACTTGTAAGGGCTGGAAGTCATTCTCTCCATTGAACCTGAAGCCCAAGTTTTTCCTTCCTGTCTCCTGCCTAGAACCAGAAATATGAAATGCAACAGGCTGCTACTTAAATTTGATTGAGTCCCTGAGAACAGCTCCCACTTTTCCCATTTTCTCAGCTCTCTGTTCCTTCCATAAACAACCTGAGTGTGTTTGGTGTCTTAGGAGATGGTGACCTTCAAGGATGTGGCTGTGGTCTTCAGTGACGAGGAGCTGGGGCTGCTGGACTCTGCCCAGAAGAAGCTGTACCGAGATGTGATGCTGGAGAACTTCCGGAACCTGCTGTCCGTGGGTGAGGACAAGGTGCCCTTTGTAACATTGTGTCAGTCCCTGAGTATTGCTGTAGGCTTCCTGGTGTGAAGCTCTGCTACTACGGAAATCATTCTCTGAAATAGAGTGTGTACAGAGAAACCCAGTAATCCCAGTGCAGCACAGACTACAGGTTTCTGATGGTTCTTTCTAGGTAGAAGTCTGTCTTTTGCGCTGTCTTACTTACTTATTCGTTGCTCGGACAAAATACCTGACATCTAAAACTTATGGGAGGAAAGATTTATTTTAGCTCACAGTTTCAGAAGGTCACAATCTATTTATGGGCAGCTGGTAATGATGGCAATGTATGGCGGAGGGAAAAGCCGGAGAAAGAGCAGGAGACAGGGTGCTCACAGCATGGTGGACGTAAAACCAAGTGAGGGGGGAAGGGTGGAACCAGCACACGCCCCTCCAGGTCACACCCCCTCCATCCACCCTTTCTCGCCAGGCCCCAGCTCCCAACAGCACACAGCATCCGTAGGTAGTCCAAAATATCCAAATGCATGCAGCTTTGGGGGGACACTTCAGGTTAAACCATAGTATTCTCCTCTGGCCTCCAAAAGACTTATGTCCATCTATTTATGCAAAATGCATTTAGTCTTTGTCTAAGAGTTACCAACGTCTAACAGTTTTAGCACTCCTGAAAAGTCCAAGTCCAAAGTCTTCCCTGAGACTCAAAAGTTAGACACGTCTGACATATAAAGGCACAGAGTAGACACTTCCATTTCAAAAGGGTGGAATACGAGGATAGAAAGCAATCGGGCCAAAACAAGATCTATATTCAGCAGGACAAGGGTTAAATCCTGTAGCTCTGTGCCTAGCACTGGGGGTAAATGGTGGCAACCTGTGAATTCCTGTGGGCTTTGGTGGCCCCCCCTACAGTGTTGCCTGTGGCTGTAATGCCCTTCTTCTGTCCTGTGGGCTGGATCTGCCCACAGGGAGCAGATGTGGCTTTTCTCAGTTGATGATCCATGTTTCTGGCATCTCTAAATTTCCAGGGTGTCCACTGCAGCTTAGGCTTCTCCTTCACATCTTCAGGCATTGCCCTCCTGGCGACACTGCTTGGTCTCCAAGCCCTTCCTATAAATCTGGGTGGAAGCTTCCAAAACCTCACAGTTCTTGCACTCTACATACCGGTGAAATCAGTACCACGTGGATGTTGCTGTGGTGTGCCACTAGCTTGAGCAGCAGTCTGGCCCCCTGGGCAGTTGCTGCTGAGGCTTCTGAGTTCTTAGGTGGGGGCTGGAGGAATGGCCCAGCAGTTAAAACACTTGCTTAGCAAGCACTAAGTCAATTCCCAGCACCACGTAAGCCAGACATGGTGGCAAACGCCTGTAATCCCAGTACTTGGGAGGCTGAGGCAGGAGGATTTCCATGAGTCCTAGGCCAGCCTGGGCTCTATAGTGAGTTCCAGACCAGCCTGAGATAAGGAGTGACATAAAAAAAATAGTTCTTAGATGGTTGAACTGCACAAACACTTTTCTCTTTGGCCCTACAGGATGCTGTGGGGTATTATTCTATTTTTAATTTTTTTAAATTTATTTTTTTACCATTTTATTGATACATATAAGTGCAAAATTAATGTTTACAATGATCTTGAGCATTTTGCGCACATGCATATGTTGACAAGGTTACAAGACCTTCTCTCTCCTTCCTACCCACCCCAGTTCCCATTATTTTCCACTTTAAGTTCCGTGAGATAATTGTGATATGTTTCTCATATCAGAGAAACCATTTGATATTTCACCTTCTGCTTCTGACTCCACTAAGCATGATGGTCTCAAGTTGCCTCCATTTGCCTACAAAAGCCTCCAACCTATCTGACTTTATAGATGAGTAGTATTCCATTGTGTGTAAATACCACAATTCATAAATCCATTGGTCTGTTGATGGGTATTGTGGTGTCTTCCACATTTTAGTTATTGTTAGTTGTGCTGTGATGAACACAGGTATACATGTATCTCTGTTATGTGTTGTTTTGGACTCTCTTGGCAATATTCCCAGGAGAGGCATCACTGGATTGAAGGGGATACTTATTTCCAATCTTTTGAGACTTCCATACTGCTTTTCATAGTGGTTGTACCAGTTTACATTCCCACCAGCAGTGCAGGAGGGTTCCTTTCTCCCCACAGCCTCGCCAGCACTGATTGCTATTTGGGTTGTTGATATAGGCCAATCTCTGGAGTTAGATGGTACCTTAACAGTGTTTTGATTTGCATTTCTCTTATGGCTAGGGATATTGAACATCTTTTCATGTATTTATTGGCCATTTGAACTTCATCAGTGAACTGCCTCTTCATTTCATTTGCCCATTTTTCAATAAGGTCCTTGATTTTGGAGGGCTTACTTTTCTTCAGTTCCTGTATATTTTGGTATGAGCCTCCTATCTGAGGAGTTGGTGATGAATATTTTTTCCCAGTCTGTCAGTTCTCTTTTTACAGTGTTAATTTCCTTTGCTGTGCAGAAACTTAATTTGACACGATCCCATTTATTAATAATGGGGATAATTTCTTTTGCTTTTGATGTCTCATTAAGAAAGGCTTTGCCTACACCTATGTCTTTCAGATATTTGCCTAATTTGTCTTCTAGAAGGTTCAGTATTTCACTTTTAATATCTAGGTCGTTGATCCACTTCGATTTGATTTTGGTGCATGGTGACAGGTGTGTGTCTAGGTTCATTCTTCTGCATGTGGGTGTCCAGTTTTCCCAGCACCATTTGTTGGCAAGGCTATCCTTTCTAAATAGCAAGGTCCTTTGCCTTCCCACTCTTCAATTTGTAAAAGGCAGGATAAGGTTGAAGATGTCTTTTTCATAGCCCTGATTGCAAATACTTGGTTCCTTTTAATGTTAATCTCTTTAACAACCACATCTGCCTTTTTCTCCCACTTCTCAGTGTAGAGCTGGTTAAAAGGCACAAACAGAACCCGTGTAACAGCCTGAGCAGGGTTATTTTGAAATTTTCCTCACCAGATTAAGTAGTCGACCACACTTAGTTTCAGTCAGAGTCTCTGGACAAGGCGAAAATGTCAAAATACTGTTTGCCAGAGCATAAAACATATGGTTTTTTTTAGGTCAATTGTCAATAAATTCCTCCTTCCCATCTGAAATCTCTTGAGCCTGGCCTTTCCAGTCCACACTTCTGTCAGCATCCTGACCTTCTGAGCTCTGACCAGAATCTCCCACCAAGCTCGGCTCACAATATTCTGAGACCTCTCCAGCCAGCATCTTTTAGCCTTTCCAAACTCCTCCTGCAAACCAATTCCTATCATAGGGTAAAGCCCTAGCAATGACCCCACTTCTCTGGTACCAGTCCTGTCTTCATTACTTATGTGTTTTGCTAGGACAGAATACCTGACATCCACAACTTAAGGGAGGAATGACTAATTTTAGCTCACAGTTTCAGAAGGTCGCAGTCCATTTATGGACAGCTAGTAATGGTGGAAACACATCAGAGGCAGCAACTGGAGAAAGAGCAGGAGACAGGCTGTTCACGGCACAGCAGACACAAAACCCAGTGAGGAAAGGACAGAGCCAGCGCAGACTCCTCTGGGCCAAACGCCAAGCCTCCACCTTTTCCATCCTCCCAGCAGCATCCGGTAACCATAGGTAACCCATAACATCCAAATACGTGAGGGTTTTGGGGGACACTGTAGATCCAAACGCTAACAAGCCATAAATGGGCAAGCTGGGGTCCTGCTCCATTGGTTTGTCTTGAGATCAGCTTAGTAAGTTATTCCAGCTTTTTTATTTTTCAGGGCACCAGGAAAAGTTTATTAACCCAAATTCGGGGAAGTTGTTTTGTTTAACAGTATATTTGTAAGTGACTTCAGATGTGTGGAAAATTTGCCAAAGTTAAAAACCAAGAACACCTGTATGGCTTTACCTAAGCTAACCTATGGTGACATTGTATAAAATTTACTTTAACATTTATGTTTATGTTCTTTGTCTCTGTGTAATACATATGTACATAAGGGAAAATGTATATTAATATTTTTCCTGAGCCATTTGAGGGTAACAGACATATACCATAGGCCTTTCTTTCTGCATATTTCAGTGTCTATGCAGAGTTTGAGACTGTCAAGACCACCCTGACTTTTGACCCCAACTGTAAGTTTGAAGGTTCTCAAGATCATCTTGGGCCTTCACATTGCTGAAGATACTCATAGAACTCACCCAAAGGTGTCATGTTCACAGTCTCAGTATATTACAGAGAAAGGAAGCAGATTGAAGTCTGCCAGGGGAGGAAGAACTTGGGATAGGGTTGGTCGGCCCATTCCTGAAGCTTCTGGTTCTCCTCCCCTGTAAAGTTCATTAATTATTTTGATGTCAAAGTTCTTTCAATTTTGACTCTGGCCTCTCTACCTATGTAACATCCCATGACAATTTTTTGAGTACTTCCTATGGCATAGCACAATGGTCTATGCTCACCTTTTACTTTTCCCCAGCTCTGGAATCATCCATGCTGTTTACTGGACAATGCTGTTGAACACCAACATCTGGCTTCTAGGCATGGTCATTGCCATGATGGTATCTTGGTTTTTTGAATTCAGGGGATAGAACTAGTGTGTATATGTGTACTTTTATATATACACATATTTATAGATATATATGAATATGAATATAAATAAGTGTTCAGTTTTATTCAGATGTTAAAATTATACTAAAATGTTTTTTATCTATGAGATTGACAAAAATTATGAGCATTTTGGCACACTGTGGAAGAAAGCATTCTCAACAATGAAAGTAAAAACAGGTTGATCCATGAGACTGTCTAATGAAGCTGTGTATTTACCCTTCCCCAGCAGTGCACATTAAAGACAGCCAAGTGCGAAAGGGCAGTAATAATTAAGCAAAAGAGCGTGCACTGCAGCTGGGTAAGAAGGAAGGGAAGATAAACAGAAGTGTGCATGTCTGCTGTTTATCTAATAGAAACACAGGATGGAAGGAATAATTAGAAAGCCATGGGTTAATGTCTTCCCGTGAGAGGGATGTGGCAGAGTGCCACACTTCCTATGTGTACCTTATTATCTCATTTTGACAAAGAGGACGTTGTTAGACTTGAATGTTTTGCTCTCCTTACCTCATTTTACAGCATATCAACCCTTCAAACCTGACCTGATAGCTCAGTTGGAGAGAGAAGAAAAGTTTCTGATCATGGAAACAGAAAGCCAGAGAGATGGGAGAACAGGTGAGAACCGATGCAGGCCGGGACACAGAAGCCAGAGCCCTAGTCAGGCAGGAGGGAGGCTAGGACACAGCAGCCAGAGCCACTGTCAGACACGAGAGAGGCCGGGCCACGGCAGGCAGAGTCTTAGTCAGACCTGAGACAGGCAGGGCCATAGCAGCCGGAGCCCTTGTCAGAACCCAGGCAGGCCAGGACAGAGCAGCCAGAGGCCTAGTCAGACCTGAGGCATGCTGGGCCCCAACAGCCAGAGCGCATGTCAGACCGGAAAGGAGCTCTGGTTGCTGTGGCCCAGCCTGACTCAAGTCTGACACGGAAACTGGCTGCTGTGGCCTGGTCTGACAAGATGGGACACAGCAGCCCGAGCCCTTGTCAGACCCGAGACAGGCCCTGCCGTTGCAGCCTGAGCCCTTGTCAGACCTGAGACTGGCCGGGCCACAGCAGCGAGAGCCCTAGTCAGACCCGAGACCAATGGGGCCACAGCATCCAGAACCCTAGTCAGACCCGAGACAGGCCAGGACACAGGAGCCAGAGCCCTAGTCAGAGCTGACAAGATCTCTGCTTGCTGTGGCCCAGCCTGACCCAAGCCTGAAAAGGGAACTGGCTATTGTGGCCCGGTCTGACATGCCAGGACACAGCAGCCAGAGCCCTTGTCAGACCCGAGCCTGGCAGGGCCACAGCAGCCAGAGACCTTGTCAGAACCGAGACTGTCTGGGCCACGGCAGCCAGCGCCCTGGTCACACCTGAGCCCGGTCAGGCCATAGTCAACAGAGCCCTTGTCAGACCCGAGACAGGCCAGGCCACAGCAGCCAGAGCCCTTGTCAGACTCTAGGCAGGCCATGTAAGTTTTCCACTCAGCTCTGCAGTAGTCCCCAATTCACAGAGTAAAGTCAGCTGGTGGTATCTGTGTGCCCGCCGGAGCTTCTCCTCGTCCCCTGTACTATGTGGTTCTGCCAATTCCGTGTCTGTCAGCTGTGTGGCCGCATTGGTGCCTGCCTTCTATTCTCACCCATCTCAGGTTCTGTGACCTGCTGTTCTCTCTGCCTTGAGTGAATTAATTGGTTAATATTTACCTGGTCTCAGTCCACCTGAAGGTCACCAACAGGCCTGGAACCAATCAGTGCCATTGGAAGACATTCCAGAGCATTGGTGGTCATTTGTTAATGGTCATCAGATGAACACCTGTCCCATTTAGCGGCCTTTGGGTGTCTGTAGACAGGGAGTCATTATTCCTGAAAGGGAAGGATCGCCATTCACTGAAAGTTCAACCATGGTCACCCCGTGGTCCTGCAGCACCTTCATGCGAGGCACTCTTGGAGTCCTCTGCCCAGCCTCTCTTCTCCCTCTCCTGTCCTCTCACTTACAGTGTCTGGACACAGCTTCAGTCCCAAAGGGAAAATTTCAAGGTGGATGTTTATGTTGTCCCAAACATTTTGGTAATGTTTCCTGAGTCCTCAAGACACTGCTATCAAAAATCACCATCACAACGCTGTAGCTAAGGGTGTTCCTCAATGTGAAAAGATAAAATTTCAACATGAATTATCCACCTCTATAATTCCCATGTCTGCCTCAGTTAATATTCTGGGCTATACATGACATAGTGCTTTTTTTTCTTTCTTTTTGAGGGAGGGTCTCTGTCCCAGGCTGGCCTTCAACACAGGGCAATTCTCCTACCTCAGCCTTCCAAGTGCTGGGATTATAGGCATGCACCACTACACGTGGCTACTGTGCCTCTTTGAAAGCAGGGGCTGAAAAACTTTCTTTCCAGAGGTCCAGATAATAAGTGTTTTAGGCTTTTCTGGCCGTATACTCTTTGTTTCTCTTACACCATTTGAAACACCAGCCAGTTGTAGCAGTTCATGCCTATAGTCCCTGCTCCTTGGGAAAAAGAGGCAGGAGAGTTGCACCCAGAGGTTCAAAACTAGCCTGGACAACATAACAAGGCCCACCTCAAAAAAAATGAAAAAAAAAGTAAA
Organism: Ctenodactylus gundi; assembly: GCA_004027205.1. Lineage (NCBI taxonomy): Eukaryota > Metazoa > Chordata > Mammalia > Rodentia > Ctenodactylidae > Ctenodactylus > Ctenodactylus gundi. Next base: position 24,403 of record PVKB01000401.1, on the reverse strand, counting down.
AATTGGTGTTAGTTTAATGGCCGTACAAATAAACAGGCTAAGACCACAGTATCCAGACCCCCTTCCTGAGACTGTCAGTAGGAACATAGTCATCTTTTAATATATCTTATTTTTACATATACTACTGTATTATATATATTAATGCAAAATCTTGATTATGTGCATTATCAACATACTATTTTTTCCTCTCATTCACAATATTTTTTATCATATCTAGTAAGTACATTCATGAAAGAGGGCTTCTAGAACTGCTTCAGAAAGTGGCAAGGGGGCTAGAGGAATGTCTCAATGGCTAAAGCGCTTGTATGTCAAGTTCTGAGTACCCAAGTTCAATTCTTCATCACCACATAATCTGGGCATGGTGGCACATACCTGTAATCCCAGCAGTCAGGAGGCTGAGGCAGGAGGATTGCCATGAGTCCAAGGCCAGTCTGGGCTCCATAGTGAGTTCAGGACCAATCTGGGCTACAGAGGGAGACCCTGTCTCAAAAGAGAGAGACAGACAGACAGACAGACAGAAAGAAAGAGAGAGAGAAAGAGAAGAGAAGAGGGAAGGAAGAGGAGAGAATGATGGGATGGATGTATTCAAAGGGGTGGGGACTGTCTTGAGGGAGATTTATGGCAATGAATCTCTTATTGTAACAAGTTTATTATTTAAACATTCACTTTATATTTTACTCTCCCCCTGTAAGTGAAGTGACATTTTCCCTTTTCTTTGTTTAATATTATAAAAGCCACTGGCTAGAAACTTAAATCTCCTTTATGTACTGGAGTGATTATTGTATCACATACTAATTTGTATTAAAACAGCTGCTTTTTTTTTTTTTTCATGATGCTGGGGATTGAGCCCAAAGCCTTCACATGAAGCCACAACCCCAGGCATTTAAAAATTTTTTTTAATTTTAAGACAGGATCTTGCTAAGTCACTAAGTTGCCCAGGCTGGGCTCGGATTTGTGATCTTCCTGCCTCAGCCTCCCACAGTGCTGGGATTACAGGCCCCTGCCACCATGCTGAGCTGAAACAGTGGCTTCAGGGGAAGCTGCTTTCGTGTTCTCAAGCCATTATGTCAGTCCCGAAAGACTAGACATATTGAACTGTATGTTTATAGATGTTTAATGGATATTTTTTATGACACTGAACCAAAACTGTAAGTACTGATTAAGAAGTTGGAAGCTCAAGCTTCTGATTGATGAATTTATTTGATTTACTTCTCTATAATGTGTTCTTCATTTCATTGTGATAAAATAGCAATGTAATAGCAAACTGCTTTTGAGAAAATAGAAGTGTCAATAAACATGTTTTAAAAGTACCAACTTGAGCAGTTATGGATACGCTCCAAGAATCTTCCCACGGTCAGTGCCCAGCCTCAGCGCCAGACACAGAACCATCACTGCAGCCCGTCCTTCAGATGGAGATAGAGTATGTCGTACAGATAATGTGCTGCTTAAGAAAAATACACTATTTTTTTTTTTTTGAGACAAGGTCTTGTTCTGTAGTCTAGGCTGAGCTTGAACTTACTCGGAACCCCGGGCTGGCCTTGAACTCATAGCAGTCCTCCTGCCTCAGCCTAAGTGCTGGGATTACAGGCATGCACCACCACACTTATCTAATGTTTGTGTGGTTCTAGGGAATCTAAACCCTTGAGCATTGCAGGCAAGCACTTTAACAACTAAACTATGCCCACAGCCCCAAAACACTATTCTAAAAGGAACTTTAAAAATGAAAAGGCTTCAATTCTTAGTTCCTACCTTTGGGTATTTTAGGCGCCTGCTTTCACATCACCCAGCAGCAGTCCTGGTGACCTTGGCTTTCCTCACTGCAGCCTGACACTGAGTGCAGCCAGTGACATTGCCTTGGCATTTTCTTTCTCCTTAGAAAGGGCTTACCTGTACTCCAGCCCAGAGAGGGACAGTGATGCAAGCTGTGGTTTATTCACTAGCCAGTTTTTGCCAAGCAGCTACTCTGATGTAGCCGTGAGGGCGAGACAGTCCTTTGTCCAAAGTGCTGGTCCTGTGCCTAGGACGGATGGCCGCGTGGCCCGTGGACAGGGCGGTGTCAATGGAGAGATGGGCAAACACAAATAAGGAAGGGCATTATATTTGATGTTAATAGACAAGAAGAATCTTTGACTACTTTTCTTATCATAGAAACTTCACATACAGCCAAACTTTAGAACATGGTGTGATACTAATTCAGCCCTATTTTATCAGTCATGTTCACAGAGGATGCTTCTGAAGGCCTGCTGCCTGCTTATAACTGAGGCTTTCATAACTCAATGATAAACCATTTTTGCCTGGTATGCATGTCTTCCACTCTTTTGGATATCCTAGACTCTCTGAACATTGGTTTTTCAATAAAATGATGCAAGTCATGGTGGTTACTGTATTCGTGGCTGATGAAGTTAACTCATAGGGTGCTTTATAGGTGCCGTGCTGATCTCCATCAGCCCCTGGTTCTCTTGGTTGTGTGTGTGTTTTCTGATGTCTCTTGAGTTGAATTCTGTAACAGTGTTTCACATTTTGATCTTGGTAATTGTGGAGTATCTTCTGAAAGAAGTTGAAACTGGTAGTGGCTTTGAGTGGCATAGCAGAGCCTACTGTTCTCATGAAGATAAATAGCTCCTTAAAGTCAAGCAAGAGTGGAGGAGTAGCACAGCGCACCTGCCTAGCAAGATTTGATGGGTTTGATGTCTCAGTACCACAGAAACTGGATATGGCGGCATATGCTTTTAATCCCAGCACTGATTTCTATGAATGCAGAACCAGCCTGGACTGCACAGCAAGACTGTTACCAAAAAAAAAAAAAAATGCTATAATGATGTCTCATAGATTAAAGCTTTGTTTCTGCCTCCTTTACATTGGTATTTAATACACAGTCTTAGAAACAAACCAAAACATTACCATGTCCATGTGCTAGGGAAAAGAGAAAGTTATTATCTGGACAAAAACCATGTCTACTTCCAACTATATTTTTTCTAATTTAAGAATGTCCCCTTCTCTTTTCTCCTATGTATCTTCAGGCAACCCTCAATAAACACATGAAAACATGGTGGTGGTTTTACTAGGCCTTTTGAGCAGGAGCACATTTGCCATGTAGGGGTTGTATTACAAAACCCTGGAATTGGTGCATATAGATAGCCTGAATTTTGTCATACAACCAAGGAAGAGGCATTTTCTAAGGATTCTTAGAGGCAGTGACATGAACTTTCTTCTAGTTCATTCATGTTAGAACCTAAGTGTAAAATATTGAAATCTCTGAATTAAGCATCCACTTGTGCACTTGTCTGAATTCTCTTTATCCTTTTACAGGAAACAACATTTTACATAGGATGGAGAGTATTCAAGAAGTGGAATCAAGTAGCCTTTCCCCCAAAAAACTTTCCTCCTCTCAGACCTGGCAACAAGGTATAGTCAGGTTAACTAGGTGTCAAGAGCTCATGAAAAACTTTCAGGGAAAAAATTTCCAGTTGCAAAAGCAAGGTGATCCCACCTGCCATATTTGGGGAGGGATACCAATCCAGATTTCTGAAGATGGGAACTATGTATTGAATCATGGAGGGGATGATTCCAATTATATAAATCAAGAATTTCCATCTTCGAGAGCCCAGTACTTCTGGAGGAAAACATATCTGACACAGTCACATAATTATCAGTGCAAATGTCGGCAAATTCCCATGAAAAATCATTTCTGTAAGCATGGCAGTGTCAGTTGGATCTCTCATGAGGGTGCTAACCTTGGAGTGTATGGAAGTGAAGAGAACTATAGTTGCCATGACTGTGGAGAAGATATGAAGGTCTCACCACCGAATCAGAACTCAATTCAAAGAGAGCAGAAGCCCTGCCCATGTACTGAGTGTGAAAAAGACCTCGGTGATGACCACAGTTCTGAAATTCATCAGCAGTTCCACCTAAAAGGGAAGTCTCATGCATGTGGGCTATCCAAAAAAGACTGTAGTTCTAGTCCAGTTCTTTATAATCATCAAAATGTTGAGAGAGACAAAGATGTTGTTGAGAGCTTACAGTTTCAGTCCTCTCAGAGGCACTGTACAGGGGACAGTCCATGTAGATGTGGTGAATATGGCGAGAACTTCAGCCAGTACTCCTGTCGTAGCACATACAGACTTACCTATACAGGAGAAACACCCCAGAGCTGTAGCATTTATGGGAAAACCTTCAGTAGTAGCCTAGACCTTAATATTTTTAGGGTCCATAGTAGGAAGGAATCCTATGAATATAAGGAGAAGGGGAATATTCTTAATCAAAATTCACATATTCAAGGTCATCAGAATATCCACACTGAAGAGGAATTGTACCCCAATGTGGAGTGTGGAAAGAGTTTCAGTTACAGCTCAAATCTCAATGGTCAGCATAGAGTTCGCATAGAAGAGAATCCATATAATTCTGAGGAGTGTGGTAATGACATTAGCCTGGCCTCACATTTTCATGACTTTCAGATAGTCCACCCTAGAGAGCAACCATATAAGCATTATGTATGTAGTAACAGCTTCAGCCAACATGCATATGCTCAAGACCATCAGAAAATTCACACTGGAGAAAACCCTTACAAGGAGTGTGGGAATGGCTTCAACTGGAGTTTAAAAATTAAAAATCACCAGAAGGTCCATACTGGACAGAAGCCATACAGATGTAATGAGTGTGGTAAAGGCTTCAGTCACAGATCAGTTCTTAAGGTTCATCAAAGAGTCCACACAGGAGAGAAGCCGTATAAGTGTGAGGAGTGTGGTAAAGGCTTCAGTAGAAGTTCGTACCTTCAAGCTCATCAGAGAGTTCACACTGGGGAAAAACCATACAAATGTGAGGAATGTGGGAAGGGCTTCAGTCGGAACTCCTACCTTCAGGGCCACCAGAGAGTTCACACTGGAGAGAAACCGTACAAGTGTGACGAGTGTGGGAAGGGCTTCAGTCGCAGTTCACACCTTCAAGGCCACCAGAGAGTTCACACTGGAGAGAAACCGTTCAAATGTGAGGAGTGTGGGAAGGGCTTCAGTTGGAGCTTTAATCTTCAAATTCACCAGAGAGTTCACACAGGAGAGAAACCTTATAAATGTGGAGAATGTGGTAAAGGCTTCAGTAAGGCCTCAACTCTTTTAGCCCATCAGAGAGTCCACACAGGAGAGAAGCCATACCAATGTGATGAGTGTGGTAAGAGCTTCAGTCAGAGAGCATACCTCCAGAGTCACCAGAGTGTCCACTCTGGAGAGAGACCCTATATCTGTGAGGTATGCGGGAAGGGCTTCAGTCAGAGAGCTTATCTACAGGGTCACCAGAGGGTCCACACTAGAGTGAAACCATATAAATGTGAGATGTGTGGAAAGGGCTTTAGTCAGAGTTCACGCCTTGAAGCACATCGGAGGGTCCACACAAGAGGGAAACCATACAAATGTGAAATGTGTACAAAGGGCTTCAGTGAGAGTTCACGTCTTCAAGCACATCAGAGGATCCATGCAGAAGGGAGACCCTACAAATGTGAGCAGTGTGGTAAGGGGTTCAGTGGGTATTCAAGTCTTCAAGCCCATCACAGAGTCCACACTGGGGAGAAACCTTACAAATGTGAAGTGTGTGGAAAGGGCTTCAGCCAGAGGTCAAACCTTCAAGCTCATCAGAGAGTCCACACAGGAGAGAAACCCTACAAATGTGATGCATGTGGGAAGGGCTTCCGTTGGAGCTCAGGGCTTCTGATTCATCAAAGAGTCCACACCGATGATAAATTCTATAAAAGTGAAGAGTATGGTAAGGTTTATCCTTCCTCAGAGAGTTTACACAGAAATGAAGGTTTGTAAAATGATGTTGTGGTTTGTTTTGAAGTGCTGAAATGGGAGCTGGGAATTTCTAGTCACTGAATTTCTCCTAGTAGAAAAAAAAAAAAGAAAAATATAATGGTTCTCCTAACTTTGGCATTAATGATAGTCAGGAAACCAGACAGTAGAGACCTATAATGAGAGGGGATATAACAGACTTTGGCAAAACTTTAACAAGTTATTGCCTAGGAGCTAGGGCTTATAAAATACAAGAGTATGGGCAGGAACATAACAAAGTTAAAATTATGAACATGCCTAACTCTGTATCCATTTGATTGTAAGCTTGATGAGTGAAGGGACTTTATTCATTGCTGAGTCTTCAAAATCATAGCATCGTTCAACTCAAATCAGTGCTTGATAATTTTTCCTAAATGCATATGTAAATGTATACTATTTGGAGTTTATTAATGTTCTCGAAGAACTTTTAAAATTGGAATTGGAGGAGGAGTCCTGTTCAGTATGACTTTGCATAAATATCATTCAAAGTATAGAACATCAAGCAATATTGTAATCTGAAGTAACATGAATTTGGTTGCAACTCTATTAGTATTGGTTCCATCCTTTGTCCCATCTTACCAGGAATATACTGAATTTCTTAACGTGTATAGTACACTATTAATTTAAGTTTACCTCTGTGTATGTGCGTCTGTGTGTGTGCATACACATATGTGCACTTTAAATGACAGTACAAACTGATTAACAGTGTTTCTGGTTAACTTCGCAAAAAAAAAATGGAATGCTGCAATTTTACATAATTAAATTTTTACTTCTGCCCTATGTACTGAGGCATAGTTTTATTGTAATACTTGGAAAGTTTCAGAAATAGTTACTGATGAGAAGTACTTTTAAATAAATGTCAAAGTTTTAATGTTTGGGTTTTTAAACTGTCTATTTACATTAAAATCCATTTTATGGACTAATTTTTAAGTGTAATCTTTGTCCAATCCAAGCCTTCCTTGGCAAGGTGTCTAAGTTTGAAGGAGTTTAAGTTCTCCTTCTCCATACTTTTTTCCGCTCACGCAAAGTCTTAAAAATTTTAAAAGCATCCAATCAAATGGTTATATTAGTGTTGCCGTTTACTTGTCTCTATCTGAAGGACAGTACGTTTGGTTCCTGGGGATGATAAATGAAGCTCGTCCAGTACATATCAAAATCTACATATAGTCATATGTCACCTAACGACAAGAACACATTCATAGAGATGTACTGCAGTTTTATTGTGTGAACATCGTAGAGTGTACTTACCATAAATTAAGAGTTGTCATAGGCTTAACAGCTACAACAATGCTAAAAAGTCCCAAGTTCAGAGTCTCCTCTGAGACTCAAGGAAAACTGTTAGTTGTGAGCCCCTGTGGAAATCAAAGAAAAGTTAAACATTTCCAATATACAAGGACCCGGGTAAATATTCCCATTCCAAGAGAGGAATAGTAGGATAGGAAGTAATAGGACCAAAGCAAGAATGAAAACAGAGCAGGCAGCACATCCTTCAGTTTTGTGACATCCCATAGCTGTGTGTCCACTGCACCATGTGAGCTGTGGGGAGCTGTGACCTACAGAGGCTTTGAGCAGCTCACCGCCTACTACACTGCCACTGGCTGCAACCTTCATGGCTTCTTTTGGGCTGGCTTCACTCACATTTGTCTGGTTTCCTCCTGTGTGGACCCTCTGATGGGCTTCAGCCTGTAGCCTTCCTCAGCAGATGGTCCCATGGTTCCTGGCATCTCCAAATTTCTGGGGTCTCCACTACACCTTAGTAATGCTTCTTCCTAGTTCCATGTACTGCCTTCCCAGGAACACACTGCCTAGCCGCCAAGGCCTTCTAAAATCTGGCTGGAAGCTTCCATGACCCCAGAGCTCTTGAATTCTGATTGCCTGTGAAACCAGCACTATGTTCTGCCATGAGCAATAGTCTGGCCTTCTGGGGCAGTGGCTGCAGCATCCTCCAAGTGCCCGGATGGCTGAACTTCAGGCATCTGAACTCTGGCAAGTACTTCCCTCTTTGGCTTTATGGTATGCTCTGGGGTACTCAGAGTAAAGTCTCTTGTCCTTCTACCTTTGAGTCTGTGAAGGGTGAGGTCTTACTGATTTCTGAGATTCCCTCAAGGCGTCTTTTCTGTAGTTCTGATGCCAAGTACTTGGCTTTAATACTGATCTCTTCAGCAACCAAGCTCTCTCTTGCCCCACCTTTGCAATCTCTTTCACTTTAGGAAAATTACAAGCTTTTTGTATCTTTTTACTCTGCTGTTTCCTTCTGCTTTTCAGTGTAAAGCTGTCTAAAAGCTGTAAGCAGTATCCATATGATAGCATGAACATTTGGGCTGCTGTGAAATTTTTTCCAGATAAAGTAATCCACTGTCCTTAGTCTCAAGCAAAGTCTTAGGAAAGGAGAAAAATCCTGACACTTTTTGCCAGCACCTGGTATGTATGATTTCTAAGCCAATTGCCAATAAAGCCCTTCTTCCCGTCTGAAACCTCTTGAACCTGGCCTTTATAAGCTACACCTGCCATCAGCATCCTGGATTTCTGAGCTCTGGCAAGAACCTTCCATTAAGCTCAGCTGTCACCATTCTCAAGCTTCTCTAGCCAGCATCTTCAAACCTTTGCAAGCTGCTCCCACAAACCAGTTCCAAAGACTTCTAAACAACATGGTCAGGTAAAATCATAGCAGTGACCCGACTTTGCTGGTCCCAATTTCTGTCTTCATCACTGTGACAAAATACCCAACATCTACTACAGAAAGGAAAGATTTAACCTTAGCTCACAGTTTCAGAAGCCTTCAGCCCATTCCTGGGTGGCTAGCAATACTGGGAGCACATGGGCAGAGGACCAGAAGGCGGAAAAGCTGTCCGTGGCATGGCAGACAGGAAGTCAAGTGAGCAAAGGAAGGCAGAGCTAGTATATATCCTCCCAGATTGTCTCCCAGTGATCTGCCCCTTGCAGGTCAAGCCCAGTGTTCCACCTCTCCCAGCCAGGCCCCTAACCCTAACCCCACTTCTTAGCATGTGGTTCCATAGGCATTCCACAACTGAGAATCGTTCCTACCTATGATTGAAGCTCCTGTCTCCCTTTCCCTGAGCATTTTTGTCTTCTCTGTCTGCTCTTACAGGTAAGACCGTCACCACCCTCGTAAGAGTGGTCCTTTGACTACATGACTGTGGAAAACGGGTGGCCCTCAGAATCCCACAGGGCCCTGCAGTCAGAGGCACCATGGTGGTGTGCCATGAGGGGAAGTAGGAGAGGAATTTCCTGGGGCTCCTCATGGGCCTGGGACCTTTCAGCACCATTAGGGGGGAGTCTGGGATGCTTCCCAGATGCCCATAACATTCTTAGTGACTGGTTAAGGAAAAAGGTACTCCTCAAGCAGGACAGCAAGTTAAATCCTGGCCTATGACTTAATGAGACCCTTTCTTAAAATCAAAAGTTAATAATGAGCTGGGGATATAGCTCAATGTGAAGGCCCTAGGCTCAATCCCCAATACACACAAAACAAAACCAAGCTTTTGTATCCACAGAATGAAATATTACTCAACAAATACTCATCAGTGAAGCAAACCACTTGTACAGCAACACAGATGAACCCTGGAGGCTCTGTTTTTAACTAAATGAAATCAGACTTAAAATGTTATATTCTGGAAAGAAAAATTTAAGGACAGATAACAAAGTGTTTGCCAGGTGATGTAAGAAGAGGTGGTCATAAAGGATTGTCAGGGAAAATTTTTGGGTGATAGGCATGTTTGGTCTTCGTTTGGGTGGTGTATATGTTAACTAATACAGTTGTACACTGTAAATATCATCACCTGTATGTTAAAACTAAATGAAACTGACTTGCAAAATTAATGCCTGAACATTGCCAGTGGAATCACACAGAAAAACTCAACATATAAGGAAAAAAACCTGGAAAACTCAAAATTGTCACTCAGATACTGTGAATTCTTTGCTCTTCTGTACCTGAATATTTGGGCAAATACCTCTACATAATATTTTTCAAAACTGTGATTATTCCCTAGTATTCTCTAACTTGATTTCTTAATTATCAATGTATTATAAATATTTACTGTCACCAGCTATATCTTCTACCTACTTTTAATTGCTGTAAGGGTACTGTTCCTGGGGGTGGGCGTCGGACCCTCTGCTCAATGCTGCAAAAATAGTCCAGCTCATCAAAGCAGTTTGGCAAAGTAGAAACTATTTCTGCGCAAAAGGATCCATAGCTTCAAAGAGCCAGAGAGCCAGCACACCATGCTGACCACAAGAGAGCCTTGTTTTCCTATTAAGGAAGGGGAGGGGGAGGTTCACAGTCACCCATTGGCTGGGGTCAGGCATCACAATCTTTTCCAGTTGGCTAATGTGAATATATAAGACCTCTTCCCTAGTTAAAAGGCAACCAAAGACTCTAACACCTGTTGCTAGTTAGGATGAGAACAAAGAATGTAACACTTACTGCTAGTGAAAACATGATCAGCACATTCAGGGAGATACAGCCATGACACCTACTGCTAGTTAAGAGGAATGGAGAAATTGGTAAGATGGGGACAGTCAGAAAAATGGAGTCCAGAGGAGTCAGGCAGAGTACATATTTGTCAGAGAAGACAATTAATTTGTACTTAACTTTTGCCTTACTAATAAATGATATATACTCTTCTAAAAATAAGCATAATGAAAAATTTAGAATAGAAATTTTTATTTTTTCTAATTCCTGATGTAATCTATTGTCATGGATTCCCATGAATCATAGTTCTTACACAGTAGATATTATTATTCAAAGAATATAAGCAAAAAGTCATACCTAAATGTAGCTTCCCTCTCAGGAAAGCCACAAAAAACACAGTTTGCTCACTGTCCTGTTTCCTGTACTGGAATGCATTTTTGGAACGATCAGATGCATACTAAAAATGTGTGTCAATATTTGCCCAAATCCAGCTCAAATACAGCCATCTGTTTTTTTTTTTTCCCCAGAAGCCTGAAATGATGAAGCACAGCCTCATAAATACATACTGGGAAACAGCTTCACATCCACAGACGGCCCTCAACAATGTGCCTGATGCACTCAGCTCAGAGGATGCTGTTTTGGGAACTCTTACATTTGATTACTTATTCACAGGGATAAAGAGATTGCACAATTGACTGTACCCCGTAACACCATATTCCACATTTGTTTGCAGTAAGCGCTTTAGAAAGATCAGGTGTCTTAGTTATTTTTTGTTACTGGGATAGAATACTTGACATCCACAACTTTAGGGAGGAAAGGTGTATTTTAACTCATAGTTTCAGAAGGTCTCAGTCTACCCATGGGTCTGGCAAAGGCGGTAGGATCTGGCAGAAGCCTAGCAAAAGACAAGCTATCCATAGGATGGGAGACAAGGAGACAAGAGGGCGAAAAGTGCCAAGCTAGTGTATATCTTCCAGGTAACATCCCAGGGATCTACCCCTTCCGGGTCAAGCCCCAGCGACCCTCCCCTTCCGGGTAAATCCTCAATAATGTGACCCTTTTGACCAGGCACCACGTCTTACCAGCACCAGGAATTCACAGATATTCCACATGGGACTGTTGAAGGACAGTCTAGGTCTTCACCAGAAGAGGTATATTCAGTTAAAAGTTTATTCTGAAATTAGTAGCTCTTCGTTATTTACTTTCAGAGGAGTAAATATCACCATCGTCTATATGGTGTCCTGATTGACATCCACGTCCCTCAGATGCATCTAGGGAGAGGGAGTCACTTACAAACTGATATTATTTTCTTCTCAGATTTTTAAATGTGATCTTGATATTATGGCTATAAAAGTAAATGTTCTGGGGCTGGAGGAATGGCTCAGCAGTTACAGAGCTTGCCTAGTAAGCATTAAGGCAAGTGCTAAGAACTGGGGTTCGATTCCCCAGAACCACATAAGCCAGGCGTGGTGGTGCACACCTGTAATCTCAGCATTCTGGAGGCTGAGGCAAGGAGGACTGCGGTGAGTCCAAGGCCAGCCTGGGCTCCACAGTGAGTTCAGGACCAGCTTGGGCTACAGAGAGAGACTCTGTCTCAAAAAAAAATTTTTTTTTAAAACTAAATGTTCTAGCCAGGCCTGGTGGTACAGGCCTGTAATCTCAGCAGTCTGGGAGGCTGAAGCAGGAGAATCCCATGTTCAAGCTCAGCCAGGGCCATTTAGCAACTTAGGGAGACCCTGTTTCAAAATCAAAAAATAAAATTGGCCTGGAGATGTAGCTCAGTATGAAGGCTCTGGGCTCAAAAGCCAGTACCACACAAAAAAAGTGCATGTTCTATGTTGTGAGACACTATTTTTTGGAGAAATAATAGTATTTCATGGATTTATATTTACACTTTCCGTAATAAAAAGGAAGTGTAAAATAAAGTTAGCAGTGACTTCATTTTGTGACTCACACTTCATCTTGTGCTGTGCTGACCACTTGTTGACAAGCCAAAGTTCTTTTCATGAGGATTTTTACAAACTAAACTCTTGCCTAGAAAACCAGTATTATCTGAGCTGCTCTGTGCTGGATCAAGGTACTATAAGAGTAAGTTTATCCCCCAATTATAATTCTTGATACTTTATTTAATCATTTAAACTTCATCCCTTTTAAACTTTTAAAGGATCTTCTAATCCCTGCCTTCATGAGACACATTCTGTTTTTTACTGGAATCTGTGCTCCCTGAATTAAGAAATCTGAGATCCCAAACACACACCCGCTTTTACTCCACAGACTGGGATTCTTTGGATGTCAGGAGAAAAAAGTGGTAGGTAAGGAACACAGAGCAAGGTGTTGATAATTGTTGAATCTGGAAGGGGAGCTTAAGGACATTTTACTCCTCTTTTCCTGTGTATATGTTTAGCTTTATTAGAAAAATATTCTTCTCTAAGAGAAAAGTGAGAAGAGCAAACCTTCTGGGTGTTCTTGTCAGCATATCCAGACTGTGATGGACAAAACTCACCTCGGGAAAATCACCTTCATGATCATGTTAGGTATCTTCCCTGCCAGGTAAATATTTTTTAAAATCTGAGACAGAGTCTCAGTAAGTTTCCCAGGCTGGGCATGGGCTTGTGATCCTCCTGCCTCAGCATCCAGCATGCTGAGATTACAGGTATGTGGCACCAACCATAGCTGAGATTGGTTTTTAATGGCTGGAAGTTGGTTTTATCAGTGGTAACTGAATAAGAAGTTTAAGGGATTTGTTGGTGGTGGTGGTACTGGGGACTGAACCTCAGCATGTACTGGGAAACCACTCTACCACTGAGCTACATCCCAGTCATTTTCAGGTTTTCATTGGTAGCTCTTTGGGATTGTAATTTTTTTTAGACAAGGTCTTGCTCTGGAGTCCAGTGTGGTCCTGAACTTGCTATGGAGCCCAGGCTGGCCTACAACTCAAAACAATCCTCTTACTTCAGCCTTCTGTATGCTGGGAATTTGAGCATGTGCCACCCAGTTTATGTGGTGCTGGGAAATTGAACTGAAGGCCTTGTGCTTGTTAGGCAGGCTCTCTAACCATTGTGCTATCCCCCCATCTCCTGGGTATTGTTTTGAACAAACCATTTACGAGAAACAATTTGAGTAGGGTTTGTGTATTAGGAAATACTAAGAAAGTATTAGAAATTATTCTGTGCAATAATAGTATTGTTGCTTTCAAAACTATTATTTTAAAAATTTAGCAGGGTACTTAGGAGTGAAAAGATGAAGATCGAGTTTGCTTTTGAATTGTTCATAAACTAAAATATAAATGAATTAATAGAATAACCGTTGAAATCATGAAATGAGCATACAGGGTTCATTTTACTATTCTATCTACTTTTGTATGTGTTTGAAAACTTTCAAAAAAGCTGCAAAGTATATTTATTGCTTGCCCTGGAGAAAAATCATACCCTCTACGTTTTACCTGGTGTAGTCACCCACAAGCAGCTTTGTTAATGCTTGGATTAGAATTGAGATATATAATGTTTGAAGCTGAACACAAATCAGAAGCAATTCAAAATTTTATATATGCCCATGTAACAATGTTTCTTATGTTCTATGCCAATGGAACTGCTTTGGTTTGTCATGATTAGACAAAGACCTAACCAATGCTTGTGTGGCTTTTTGTGAATTCTTAGCACAATAGGATAAATCATTCACTCCACAAAACAGTCAAAAAAAAAAAAACCCTTTGGGGTGCCTTGTGGAATAGTGGGAAAGTCATTTTACATGTTACTCCCTTTTTTGACCCCCACTTTCACCCCTACCCCCAAGGACATACACCTTAAGACACTGACGACTGAAAACTTCCACAATTTACTATCAGCATGATTGTTTGTCTTCACTAGAGGCCAAAGAGGACTTCCAGAATTGCAACGGAACGGTGGGATACGCATGTTTAAAGCGAGAGGAAGTATTCTGAGAGGAATTGACGACCATGTGTGCTTTACTACAATAAAATATTTTAAACCTAAGTATTCACCGTATTTTTTAACCACACCTCATATAGGCCACATGTTTTAAAATTCACAATTATTTTCTCATGAGTTTTAAGAGATAAATAAAACTTTAATAGCGCCTGAAATGTGGCTTTGATTACAGAAGTCAAAACTGGCGCCCATTGTTGGGCCCCAAGGCCCTGCGAGCATTCTGGGAAATGTAGTTGCATCTGAGTGAGGTTACCGAGCCACTTCCGCTCAAGGATTCTGGGTAGTGGAGTCCAGGCGCCCTGGGTAGGGAGAGGCACTTCTTTCTCCGGAAGGCGAGGCGGACTTCGTTATTCGGCTGGGGCAGGTGAGCCAGTGCCGGGTCCGCGATCTCTGAGTCTCTCCGCCTGGGCGGCGGCCGGGGTGGGGGTAGACCCGGTCGGGGCAGGCAGTCAGGTTGGAGGCTGCGACGGAGCCAGCGCGCTGGGGACAGGCTCGCAGCTCGCCGAGTTTGCGGGTCTCCCGCGCTCAGCCGGCCCCCCTGGCTGCTGGGCCTTCGTCTCTCCGTGTCTCAGTTTCCCCGTGACGCAACGGGTAGTCACTAACGCAGTGAGTGCCTTCCTGGTTGTGTTTTTGGGAGAATTAAGTGCCATGCTATCCTATAGAAAATGCTCAGAAACCATGCATGGGACGTAGCAAAGCGTCACCGTTCCTCTGCAGTCCCCGGGCGCTGTGGTTGGCAGCGCCGGGAGCCTGGCATGGACTGGAACTCCCGGAGCGGCAACTGTGATCCTGACCTCCCCGGGGGTGTGGAATTCCTGAACTCGCGTGGGCCTCTTCTTTAGAAAGGGAGCGAGGACTCCCTGCAGCAGCTGCACGGGGATGCCCCGTACTCACCCCACAGAGACTGTCCACCTGCAGGATGCCTGCCACGCTGTGGGCCCCCGGAAATGCTGTGCAACACTGCTTAGCGATTTAAGCTTTTCTTGCTCATTACTTTGGTGTATATGGCGAAAGAGATCTTCTTGAGGCTCTTCCAACTTAATCACATTTGCAAGTAATTATATATATTATTGGGGGAAAGTCCATGACATTTAATGATTATTGATTGAATAAATGTGTGGGACATCCAGGCACAATTAAAGAATTTTGATGGTAATGGTTACTCACATGAAAAACATATCTGAGTTTCTTGGGGGAAAAAAACCCCTGATTTTCTGAGGTTGGGACCTCAGCTCAGTGGTTACTGCGTTTGCCCAGCATGCACCAGGCCCGGGGTTTAATCCTCCAGGATCAGGTAAAGAATTAGCTGGGCATGGAGGCACACACCTGTCATGTCTGCACTCAGGAGGCTGAGGCAGGAGGATTGCTGTGAGTTTGAACCCAGCCTGGGCTACATAGTGAGTTCAGGGCCAGCCTGGACTGCAGAGCAAGACCCTGTCTTAGAAAATCTTATGTTCTGGAAAACACATTCTATCGGGTAGTTTTATGATGCACAAAAGCACCTGCTTGTATGAAGCTACAAGACAGAGAAGATTATTGGCATTATTTCCACTTACAGGCAGTTGAGACACAGATGTAACTTGCTTAAGTTTCACACTGCTAGTTGCCAGAAAATAACTAGCAGGGGCCAATATGTTACCCTGTGTCTTAGTTACTTTTTCGTTACTGTTAGTCATTACCTGACACCCACAAATGTAGGGGAGGAAAGGTTTATTTTTAGCTCACAGTTTCAGAAGGTCACAACAGTCCACTCGGGGATGGCCGGCAGCAATGGAAGCACATGGCAGGGGCAGAGGCGGAGGCAGCTCCTCACAGCATCACAAGCAGGAAGCCACGTCCCATCAAGTCCAATCTCTCCCCAGAGGAAGGCAGCAGTTTATCTGTCCTTCCAGGTCCCATCCCAGTGATCAGGCCCCTCCTGGATCCAGGGGTGGAAGGTGTGGTAAACCCCACTACACGCCTATAATACAGTTTACATGCATATAATCCACCCCTCCAGACTAGGCCCCACTCTCCCAACAGCACATGGTTCCATCAACACTCTATAACATTCAAATACCTGAGACTTCTGGGGACGTTCCAGATCCAAACCACAATACCCTGCTTTTCATTGCCTCTGATTGCCAAGTTCAAGAGTAGTCAGGGAGCTACAAGAAGCATTTGGGTTGGGACTCTCAAATAGAACCGGGAACAATGGCAGCTGGCCGAGGGGCCCAGTGGTAGCAGGACTCCCGCTCCTATTCTCACTAAGCTGTGGGCAGCTGTATCTGCTCAGACATGGGGCACTGCCTTCTGTTCACACAGGGTGTATTGTTGACTAACTGCATTTCCAGCTTTTCTCTCACGATGACTTTCCCTTTCCCAGTTTTGCCTTCCCACTCTCTGCCTTTCCCAAGAAGGAAGAGAATAATGACCAAGTTCCAGGTGAGTTGTTTGCCTTTCAGCTTAACATTTCACAAATGTTAAATGTTGGACACGTTTTTTTATCTTGCTTGGGAAGGGGCAGAGGATATACTAAAGGTGCTTGACAGGTTATAGCAGGCACTTCTTGCTATTTCCAAATAATAGTGTAAAAATGAGGGAGCATGTGTGCCTAGATGTCCTGGTGGATGAGGCTCCAGAAATAACTGGGCTCTCACCTGGCTCTTCCTTTCTGGTGCTGGCTTCGTGCCACATCAGTCACCTGATCATTTAGTACGTGCAAGCTCAGAACTCCAACCAGATCAAATGCATGGCAGGTGGATTAATGTGCTTGATGCGAATCTTCCATAATAATGATGCCCAGTTTGGGCCAGAGAATAGAGAATCAAGGATACTTATGATTTCTTACAGAACAAGATAAGAACGAAAATTGTCATTGTATTAGTACTTTTTTTGACAATGGAATTATCACTTATTGGAATTTATCCTAATGAGATAACAGACCAATGAAGTTGGACATTAAAGATACGTTTCTTAGAGCATTGGTTAGAAATTTAAAGTTACTGAATTAGTCTAGTGTGGTGGTGCATGCCTATAATCCCAACACTCTGGGAAGTGGATCACAAGTTTGAACCTATCCTGAACAACTTGATTACTTAGCAAAACTAGGTTTCAAAAAGAATGTTTGAAAAACAAAAAAACACTGGGGATGTAGCTCAGTATGAAGGCCCTGGGTTCAATTCCCAACACCAGCAAACTAAAAAAGTTGTCGAACTGTGTGTTATTTGTAGTGATTGAATATGGTGTAGACCCTCACTTTTGTAGAATATCGTGCAGCCGTGAATGGGATGAAATAGATGACAATGAGGATTAATTTCTGGTTGACATTTATAGAGTTGTACTGCATACCAAATGCCATCCTGAGTCCTGTGCATGGTTTCACCAGTCCCTTCAGGGACCTTATGATGTAGAATAGGAAATTGAGGTATTGAGATCTTAGATAGACTCAACCAGGTGACAGAGTCTTGTCTTAGTTATTTTTTCATTACTGTAACTCAGTACCTGACATGCACAAATTTAGGGGAGAAGTTTATTTTAGCTCTGAGTTTCAGAAGGTCTCAATCCATTCATGGGCAGCCAGCAACAGTGGAAACACATGGCAGAGGTGGGGCAGCTTCTCACAGCAGTGCCAGCAGAGCCAGGTCCAGTCCCAGAAGGAAGGAAGGAAGTTCCATTTTATCCTTCCAGGTCCTGTCCAGTGATCTGCCTCTTCTGGGTCCAGCCTCTGTGTTCTCACCCCTTCCAGGTTTAAGCCCCACCACAGCCTGTAAACTGTAATCCAGTCCGCACACCTGTCTTCCACCACACACCCACAATCTACCCCTCCAGACCAGGCCCCCATCTCCTAACAACACACGTTCTGAAAATAATCCATAACATCCACAGATGTGAGACTTTTGGGGGACATTCCAGATCCAAATCATGACAGCCTTGAACTGTGCACAGGGATGGTCACTTTCCAGAGCCTCTGCATTTCACCTTGACACTGAATGCGGCCACAAGTGACAGATAAAGTATGTTCCTGGGAGCACAGAGAATGACACTGCATAACCTGCCCTACAGGGTTAGTTACTGAGGCCCGTCAGACTAGAAAGTACTGACTAGAAGTGGCACAGTGTTAAGAATCCCTTATCTGAAATACCTGGGACCGGGTCAGGTCTCAGAGATACTTGAATTTGGGACTATTTGCATAGATAGACTTTAGCATCCCTAATCCAAAATCTAAACTGCTTCAAGATCCCAAGCTTTTAAAATGCCATTGGCTCTCAGAAAATGTCAGATTTTGTAGTGTTTTGGATTTGTTTGATAAGGTACACTCAACTTGGACTGCCCAGTGAGAGAAGCATCTAGGTACGGTCAGACGCTGTCAGTACAAAATAGGCACAGAATTTCCAATAATACCGGCACTCTGAGATTGCAAAATTTGTGAATATCGTAATTGAACAATGATAAATGTAAGGATTCAACTATATAAAGGTAATTCTGTTAGGTGAACTAGGGGTTTTTTAACCACCTCCATTCAGCATTTTTTGGTGTGATTATAGAAGGAAAAGAATAAGAACTCTACTGAAATAGTTCCTTAGGTCTCAGAGGCCAGTGGCTATAAGGTTACGTGAAGTTACATGTGCTTGCTGTTGTAGGAGGCAGTAACCTTCAGGGACGTGGCCGTGGTCTTTAGCGAGGAGGAGCTGGGTCTTCTGGACTCTATCCAGAGGAAGCTGTACCGTGACGTGATGCTGGAAAACTTCCAGAACCTGCTCTCTGTGGGTGAGGACAGGCACCTTGTGTAATCTGGCACCATCCTCTTGACCAGGGTTCTTCAATCTGGGCATTATTGACCTTTGTTTTGTGGACTAGTATGTGTATGTTAGTCTGTTCAGTAGCAGTCTGGCTCCACAATAGTACAAGGGAACAGACCTGAGAGAGCAGTTTTCCTAGTCCTTTTGGAGCACCAGTACAAAATACTGTGCTCTTTTATTCCCAGGCAAACTTGCCTTTTGTAAATGAACTACAAGTAAACAATAGAGCTTCACTGCTCCTGGGCTCCTGTTTCCATCTTTTATAAATATGTAGCTCACAATCCATTGATGGGTCGTTAAGTTTCCTAAGTTACATCAGCAGATGTGTAATGACATCGAGTTGCCACTTGAGCACCAGTGAGTAAGAAAGAGCGTTGTGTATTTCAGGCATAACCGTAGGTGGGTGTCACAAAGGAGGCCGGGACAAATGTGATGGAAACAGACATTGGTTAGAAACAGACCATTTATAAGCTGGGCATGGTGGCGCACGCCTGTAATCCCAGCACTCGGGAGGCTGAGACAGGAGGATTGCCGTGAGTCCAAGGCAAGCCTGGGCTCTGAAGTGAATTCAGGACCAGCCTGGACCACAGAGCAAGACCCTGTCTCAAAAAAAATAAAAATAAAAAATAAACCAGACCATTTAATCTCTTATTTCAATAGTTTGTATGTAATATTTCTAACAATATTAAATGTATTTTTATATTATGTCTTGATAAAAAGAAATGCTTAATACTGTTTGATGGAACCTTATATTGTGGGATCAGAATTACGTTTTTTTTTTTTTCAATACTCTGTGACTTAAGCATTTTCCCTTAAGTCTTGTCTTTTCACAGGGCATCCGTCCTTCAAACCAGACGTGATATCCCAGTTGGAGAGAGAGGAGAAGCTCTGTATGATGGAGATCCAAGCCCAAAGATGTAGACCCTCAGGTGAGAGCTGTGCTACGGGAGCAGGGGCAGGAGCCCGGCTGGCTGGGGTAGACTTCTCTTTACCCTTTCAAAACTCACTCCTTAAGGTCACTCCTCTGCTTCTTCCCCTTTCCCTGACTTCCGTATCTGCTCAGAGAATCTGTCCTTCTTCAAGGGCCCGTAAGGCCACATGAGCTTTGCGCATTCCACTCCGTCTGCCGGTCTACACGCCCCTTCCTTTGGCTCTTCACTCTTGCTGGTTTTCTGACTGTGACTAAAGTTATGGTCTGTGTCAGAGCCTTTTCCTTTCTCCTCTTTGGCTAAGACACTCTTATCTGGGAAGTCTCCAGGCACCTTTTTTATTTCATTCATGTCTCCGCTCCGAAATCATTTTAGGAGAGATCTTTTCTGTGTGCTTAAAATATTATCTTTAGGGTCTAGGGACATAGCTCAGTGGGTAAAGTGCATCCTAGTGTGTGCAAGGCCCTAGGTTGATTCTGCAGTATCACATAAAAGATTAGTTGGGCCTGGTTGATTAGTGTACACCTGCAATCCCCATATCCAGGAGGCTGTGGCAGGCAGATTGCTCTGAGTTTGAGGCCACCCTGGGGCTACATAGCTCAGGACCAGCCTGGATTTAAAAAAAAAAAAAGTGTGTGTGTGTGTGTGTGTGTGTGTGTGTGTAACCTCTTTTCATTCTGTTCTTGTCTTAGTTACTTTCTCATTGTTGCTGGGACAAAGTACCCAATATCCACAATTTAAGGAAGAAAAGATTTAGTGTAGAGTTCAGAAGATCACAGTCTGTACATGGGCAGCTGGCAATGGTAAAAGCATATGGTAGAGCCATATAAGCCAAGTGAGGAGGAAGGGTGAAGTAACCCTTCCCGATCAAGCCCCAAGCATCTGCCCCTTTCAGGAAGACACCACCTCTTAGCAGCATCCAACTAAATGAGGCTTTTAGGGGACATTCCAGATCTAAACTATGACATACTACTCCCAGCCCCCAAAAAACTCATGTACACCTTCTTATGCAAAATACATTAAGTCCTTCTCTAAGAATTGCCAAAGTCTTAACAGTTTCAGCATTATTAAAAAGTTCAAGTCCAGCGTCTCCTCTGAGACACAAGGCAAACCTAGTTGTGAGCCCCTGTGAAAACCAAAAAAAAAAAAAAAAAAAACACTTCCAACATCTGATGGCACAGGGTAAACATTTCCATGCCAAGAGAGAGGAATATAAGATTGTCTTTATAGTCCTGATTATAAGTACTTTGTTTCTTTTTAATGCTAATCTCTTCTCTCTCTCTCTTTTTTTTTTTTTTTTTTTTTTTTGAGACAGGGGTCACTCTAAAGCCCAGGCTAGTCCCTGAACTCACTATGGAGCCCTGGCTGACCTTGGACTCACAGCGATATGCCTGTCTCAGGCTCCAAGGTGCCGAAATTACAGGTGTGCACCACCATGCCCGGCTTATGTTGTGCTGGGGAATCGAACTCAGATACTTAGCACTTGCTAAACAAATGTTTTAACCACTGAGCCATTCCTACAGGCCTATAATGGTAATCTCTTTAATAGCCATGTGCTCTTCTGCCTTTTTTCTCCTGCATTCAGTGTTGAGCTGGCAAAAGCTATAAATGCTGCCTATGTAACAGCCTGAACATGGGGATGTTTTGAAATTTCTTCCAGATTTAGTCCATTGCCCTTAATCTCAGCTTCTGGTGAACTCTCTGGAGAAGGGCAAAATGCCAGCCTGCTTTTTGTCAAAGAGCAGCACACATAGTTTCTAGACCAGTTGCCAATATGGTCCTCCTTCCCATCTGAAACTTCTTGAGCCTGACCTTTCCAGTTCATGCTTCCATCGGTATTCTGATCTGCTGAACTCTGACAAGTGTCCCGCAATAAACTGAGCTTCCAGCATTCTCAGGCTTCTCCCGCCGACATCTTCAAATCTTTCCAACTCCTTCCACAAACCATTTCCAAAGGCTTAAATCATTTTGCTGGTCACAGCAACAACCTCACTTCTCTGGTACCAATTTCTGTCTTAGTTACTTTCTCATTGCTGGGACAGAATATCTGGCACCCACAAGTTAAGGAAGAAAAGATTTATTTTAGCTTACAGTTTCAGAGGATCACAGTCCGTCCACGGGCGGCAGGCAGTGGTAGAGGCATAGAGTAGGAACACAGCTGGAGGAGCAGCTCACAACATTGCAGACAGAGAGCCAGATGCATGAGGAAGGGCAGGGCAGGCCCTCGGCGTCCACCCGCTCCAGTCAGACCCCACCTCTTCCCAGCACAGAGTGTTTTACAGCATCCAGATATATGAGGCTTTTAGGGACACTCCAGATCCAAACCAACAGTCCTAAACTTGCCTGAATATATGCTCAAACACTAGACCAGCAAACTTTCTAGCAGGTGTTTTGGTTGTGGAGATAAATTTATAGCTTTCCACCCATCGATATATATGTATATATATATGTACCTCATTAGCATTTAAACCAGCTTGTATGTTCAGTGGTGTAAAGCACATTCCTGTTACGCTGCAGCTATAATGCCATCTCTAAAACCTTTGCACTGATTGACTGAAACTGTATCCATTACACAATGACGCCCCATTCTCCCCACTCTTCCAGCCCCTAGAACTCCTGTTCGACTCTCTACATCTGTGAATTTAACTACTCCAGGTGCATCATATAAGTCAAGTCGTATTTGTCCCTTTGTGTCTTATTTTATTTAGCATAGTACCTTCTAAGGTTCATGTGTTACAGTATGTAAATCAGAACTTCCTTTTTTAAGGCTAATACTCTAAGTGTGTAGTTCATTTTCTTTATCTGTTTACCTACCAGATATTTGAGGGTTTTTTTTTTAACCTTTTGAATATCAGGAGTAATGTTGCTATGAAAATTGATGTACAGTGATCTGCCTGAGTTCCTGCTTTGTGTTCCTGTGAGTTTATACCAAGAAATGGAGTTGTCGAATTCTACAGTAATTGTGTTTTTTTTGAGGCAGGGTCTCTCTCTGTAGTCCAGGTTGGTCCTGAACTCACTGTTGTAGCCCAGGCTGGTCTCAGACACACATCAATCCTCCTGCTTCAGCTTTCCAAGTTCAGGGATTACAGATGTGTACCACCATGCCCAGGTTATATGGTGCTGGGAAGTGAGACCCAGGTACTTGCACTTGCTAGCAAGCACTTGAACTGCTAAGCTATGCCCCAGCGCTCTATGTTTATTTTTGAGGAACCACCATACTGTTCTCAGCCACAGTGGCACACTTTTTATATTCCTACTAGCAGTGTATGAAGGCTCTAACTTCATATCCTTGCCAATATCTGTTTATTTTTAATAATAGTCTTTCTAGTGAGTGTCACGTTTGTTAGTCATTGGGATTTTCAAAGGCGTGTACCACCGCCCTGGACCAGGAGCCCATGTTATGGGAGGGCAGATTGTGGATACTGAGGATTGAACACAGGGCCTTTGAGCTACATCCCTAGCCCCTTTTTGCTGTTTGACATGGGGTCTTGCTGAGATGCCCAAATTGCCCAGGTGAGTCTTGAACTTGTGATCCTCCTGCCTTGGCTCCTCAAAGTGCTGGGATTACAAGCCCATGCCATTAGGCTCGACACATGTTTTGATTACTATAGATTTGTGTAATAAATTCTGAAACCAGCTTGTTTTCCCAACTCCCTCGCATACACACTGCTGTGAAAAGTCTTAATTTCTAGGAGTCAGAGTCTGGCTTCTCTAAGTCTTAGACATCTTTCATATCCCTACACCCACAGTGCTTGTCCCTGAGCTCCTGCAGGTCTGGCGCTCCTGCTGTTCCCTGACCGGTGCCTGGACCAGCTGCTTTCTCATTACTGAGACAAAATACCTGACACGAGAAACTTTTAAAGGAGAGACTGATATTGCTCACAGTGTTCACGGGATTCATTCCAAGGTTGGCTGGCTCCCAGGCACGGTGGCAGGACAGAAGGGCACAGCAGAGGAAATCTGCCCCGTCCTGGGCAGCCAGGAAGCAGAGAAAGGAGGAGCCAAGAGGGGACACCCTCCAGAGACACGTGCGCACGGCCACGTCCCCTCCCTCAGCTCTTAATCCAGGGTGCAGCACAGCACTCCCCGGACCCGACACCTGGCAGCAGCCAACTCTGAGCACATGAGACGTTAGGAGCACATCCTAGCTCTGCACGGGGACACTGCCATGGCTGTTTCCTGTTGGGTTTAAACAGACTGGCCTTCATGTAGCCCACTGACAGGATACTGCAGGGAACATCTTCCTTACTCGCTCAGGTAGTGGGAGCTGAACCACGGCTCCCATCACTGACCACGGCAAGACACTGAAAAGTAGCTGTGTAAAGTGAAACACTGAATGAAAGCACAAGCCCAGCAAGACACACGCTCGGAGAAGGACGCCAAGCCTTCACCTGAACTCATCCCGATTCCTTACCAGCTCAGATGTGTTTTCCTGACTCAGCGTTCTTTATTGCTATAGACCTTTACGGTTCAGAGCTCCTGTGCTTTTTTAGCTTGT
>PVKB01000400.1:600000-780782 GCA_004027205.1 Ctenodactylus gundi | reverse complement strand
AGCCCTTTCCTCAGGCTCTTTTCAAGCTGTTCTCTTCTCTCTTTCCAGTGGCACTAAAGTGTTGACTGTTCTGCACACTTTCTCCTCCTCAAATCCTGCAGCAGAAAGCTCTCTCCTTTTTCGATTAGCTCAGTGCAAGAAGCCACATTTAAGACTGTGGATGCGAATGCCTACAGAAAAAACCACAACTGAAAGGGCCATCTGTGCAACAGGGAAAAATTGGAAAAAGCAGGAGCCTGACCTAAATGGATGGTCAAATATAAGCTGGGCCTGGTGGTACAGGCCTGTAATCCTAGCACGCTGGGAAGCTGAGCACAAATTTGAGCCCAGTCCATGTAATTCAGTGACTTAACAAGGTCCCTTCTCAAAATCAAAACCAAAGATGGACTGGTGGGTGGCTCAGTGTGAAAACCCTGGGCTCTATCAATCCCTAGTACAACTACATACCTCTGCACATGAAAGGTTAGTGTGTCAACCCAGAGAACACACCAGCTCCTAATCATTCAGGGTCTTTGTCAAGTTAGGACCAGGAGTAACTACCAGCAATTTCCATGTCCTGACAGAGCTAAGTTGCTTGAGATTCTTACTTTTCCTGGTGCCTTCTTGTGTGGGAGAGGACGGGTCCTTTGCTGCCTAGACCAGGAGGATGTATCACATGTCTCTGGGCAACAGCCTGGTTAAGTGAGTGATTGTTAGGTAAAAGCTGAGGCTGGGGCCAGTTGTGACCCAAATTAAGTAAGCCAGGGGTCAATGTGTAGGATAATATAAGAAGAGGTTAAAATCATATCTATTATCCAGATCTGGGAGGAGAGAGCAAGAAATGAAGAAATGAAGGAAAAAGGCAGTGGTGGGTGTGGAGTTGAGTTGCAAAGCAAAAACTCAAACTGTGAGCCATGCTCTATGCCCTCAGTAGGAAGCACTGCACTGTAAGATTTGTGAGGATTAGACTGTGCCTAAGGCCCTGGGCCTTAGAAGAGCAAAAGATAGATGGATATTCAGTAAATGTTGATTATAGAGAGAGTAAAAAGAAAGGACGTGGAGAAGAAAGACACAAGATGGGATGGGTAGGTTTGCCTGAACTGTAATGGAGTCTGGGTGGTTCTCTAGTACCTTTGCTAATGGTGCTAGGAGGCTGCCATAGAGATGGAAATTGAACTCCCTTACCAATGTTTTGAACGTCCTTGACTGTGACTCACTGTAAAAAATAGGCATTACATGGTGATCCAGTACACACACACACACACACACACACACACACACACACACACACACACCTCAAAAGTCTCTTAAAATATGCTCTGTTCCCACTATTTCCATTCCATTCCATTCCATTCCATTCCATTCCATTCCATTCCATTCCATTCCATTCCATTCCATTCCGTTCCATTTTGCTTCATCCCAAAATACTAGTTTATAACCCACAGACTGAAAAACTCTAGGTCCAATCCCTTCCATCTTTTCTGGGACATTATTTTGCAGTGATCATTTTCTTAATACCTTTCTTTCCTAGATGGTAATCTTCTCTTCCCAGAAACACGATCTGGTTTATTCTGTTTTATATAAAGCGAACACGGTTCTTCCTTTCTGGTGAGAACTCTGCACTGTGCCTTCTGTGTACAGGAGCTGTCTTCAAATACGTAAGCCGTGCCTGGTGCCCCTTCGTGAGCCTTTTCAGTCCTCGCCTCTCACCCTGCTTCGCCTGTGAGGTTGCCTCCTCCCTCCACTTTCTCTCACAGGATTGTAACGGCATTTGGCTACACAATTTCAAAGCTGTTTTCTTTTTATTTCTCCTTTTATTTCCTGTTCTTCCTCTTCTGAATTCCCTTACTGACTATGAATATTTTTGGACCTCATTCTTGTAACAAGGGTCTCCTTTCTTGAATGATTTTATGTATGTATGCAATCATCCATTTGGTCAGCCTTTCAACTCCATCTTAAGGAATATTTCAATGAGTGAAATATGTTAAAGGAAATATAAAGACACAGCCGATGGACCTTCAGTTACACAGAACAGCCTGAGTTGACACAGTAAAAGGCGGCAGGGCCACTGGGAAGATGGATTGTCATTAGGAACGCAATCAGGCTTTGAAGCTGGATAGATCTAGATTTAAATTTTGCCTCTAATGTGTTTCCAGCTTTTTGTTTTGGAGCGAATAATTTAAATTCTTAGTTTCCTCTTATGTGAAATAGTCATATTCATGGTACTTTTCCACAAAAAGTGCTGTGAAGATTACATTTGTTTAATATTTGTAAGATTTTCATGTGGTGTATAGGGTCATTAACTTCATGCTACAGATGAGGAAACTGAATCTTAGACCATTTTGTTTCTAAGTTGTACTGACTGAAGCTTTCTGTCTCAAGAATCTGTAATTCCAATCACGAAGATATCTTATTTTGAGGGATCTTACAGAATCTACAGCCTAGTCCCTAGTGATATAAAATTAGAATCAAGATTCATCAGCATTTACAGGGGGCACCACACACTCAGGAGATTGGTTGATGGTCCAGAAGTCTACTTTATTAATTTCTAGCTCAAAAAATGAGATTGCACATCTGTACATGCTTCTGTGTAGTTGGAATGCAAAAAATAACAATGTGTACCATCGACTAGATGTGTGCTACATGCTCTGCAATGTACACAAATTGTCTCGTGTTATCACACAACACTCTGAAGTAAATGTTATCAGCCCAGTTTTGTAGACAAAAAAACTAAGAATTTTTTGAGCATATGGTGGAAAAACAGATTATTATTATTATTAGTAGTAGTGATTATATAGTGATTATATATTATACAGTATATTATAGTATTATATATATTATATAGCATATTATACTGATTAATATTAATATATCACTATGTAATATAGTGATATATATATATCGCTATATATAATTTTTATATATCACTATATAATATAGTGATATATAATATAGTGATTATATATAATATCGTATATTATAGTGATTAATAGAGTGATTACTATTAATATATCACTATATAATGTAGTGATTATATATTATATAGTATATTATAGTATTATATATATTATATAGTGATTATATATTATATTATTAGTAGCAGTAGTGATTATACAACAAAGTTAAGAAATTTTCTCATTAGATTCTTCTAGTAGATACCAGAGGCTAGAAACATGCCCAGGTCTATTTGATTCAGAGATATTATTTTCATCATTAAACCCTACAAATTTTAGGGTCAAGGCATCTTTAACTGAGATTTTCCATTGGATGGTTCATCTGATCTGGATTGCTACTGTTCCAGAGAACTATGTCCACCAAAGAGCAGAGCCTGGTCATCAGGCACATGATGGTCTGTTTTTTATTTATTTTTGATTAGAGCAGAAAAGGGTGGGTGGAGCAGTCCTGACAGATTTCCTTTTCCATCCGCTATCCAAGACTCGAGCCCCTGATGTCAGCCAAATCACACTGTCACAATGGCTGACTCTAGATGTTTCCTTCATTGACAACAACTTGAGGTCTTTCCCTGTATTCTAAGCACATTGTTCTCTTACCTGGAACTCAAAAGTGGCTTGACACTGTTTCTACTCCATTCACAGTTAATACAGGCTTACTGCCATTCTCCTAACACCTAAGCTTTGACTTCAGTATTGTCTTATACCTCTCCTTCCTGTTCACTTGCTCATAGCAACAAAAAAATTCCTGAAAACCAATTGCCAAGCCCTTTCCATTTTTCCGTCACAGTGTCTCTCCCCACAGGAGAATATGCATCCCTCAACGTGCTCCTGTAACCCAGAGACAAAAGCTTGGCTCAGTGATTCTCTGAGCAATAGGCTTTCTACAAGACACCCCACCTGTATCATTGAAAAAATCATTTAGTTATTGAGGGAATCTACTATGATTTGGCTGATATGTCCTTTCCAAAGATCCTGTTGAGATGTAGTTCCTAGTGTATGGCCTTCTGGAAGTTAACTCATGAGCATTTTGCCTTGGTGAATGGGACTGATGGTCCCATTAAAGAGCTTGAGGTTGGAAAGAGTACTGCAGCTCTGTTCTTTGGTCATGTAAACACTCCACGTTCGTCTCCTTTCTGCCAAGTCAGGATGCCTAGATGGCATTGCATATGAGGAAAGGGACCTTGCCAGCCACTGGATCTGCCGGCACACTGATCTTGGGGTCCCCAGGCTGTGGAACTATAAGAAGTAAGTTTCTTCTGTTTATAGGTTGGCAGATCTGAGGCTATAGCAACCCAAATGGACTAGAACACAAGCAGCAAATGGGTATAGGGTATGTATAAAAGTAGAAACAGAGAGGGTGACTCTAATTTCAGACAGGATGGATTTATACAGTGGGGCTTGAGAAAGAGTGGCTGAAGGTTGTTTTATATGATGTATTTTTCAACTTTTGTGTTACTGCTAGAGCAAGCAAATTTGATTTGCATAGTTGAAAATATTTGGGCAAGGTCACGTATGGTAAGTTTGTGCACACGTGAGTTTTATATTAATGAATAAAGATGTAGATATTTATGTATACACATACGCACACACACACACACAAATCTTTAACATTAAACAAATTTTATCACTATAGTGAGAACAGGAAGAAAATGCTGTCAAAAAATTAAGTCATGTTTAAACAGCTGCAATAGAGGGTGACCATGAGCCTGCATGTATTAGCTGCCTTATCTCAGATGTTCCAGGCTGTTAATAACCTGGCTTTGCTGTCCACCATGACAGTTCCGGCATGTTTACTGACTCAGCGCTTCCTGACCATCGTGTAAGGGTTTTTCTGGTTACCTAACGTAATTGATGAAATCCAGAAGGTCCTTGCTTTCTGATGGGTGGCACTCACTAAGCCACGATTGTGTGAAACTTTCTAATAACTGCACTAAACAGTGTAACTGGGTAGAGAAGAGGAAAAGGAGTGAAGCAAGCTAGAAAGTGAGAAAAGGAAAAAAGAGCATCAATCAAGGAAAGCAGATGGAGGGACATCGAGGCAAAAATACATAATTTAACTTCTCTGCCGTGTGCTTCGCTGGATCTCAGTAAAATATAACTGGACTTCTTATATGACAGTGCTCTCGTCTCTAGGCTGGCTGGATTTGAACTCGCATCCTTTAGCCCTGGCCCCTGCCGGGTCTGACACTTGGCAAGGTTGGGCAGGAGCTGACGTTGGGCTTGGATATGACACTATGAAAGAAAAAAAATTGAGAGAAGGAGAAAGTTGAGAGGAATGAAAATGGACTTAAAAATATCTCAGCTAACCAAAGTAATTAAAATTTTAAAAATGCAGTAAAAATGTAAAACATATATGGTGAATGCACTTGAAAAATTACTCTTGAAATAGCCAAAGAAAATATTCAATGTTTTTCAGTTGTGTGACTACATTTGGGTGTCAGTGTATCTGATATATGGTGAGTTTACGTGCTTAAATGATTTATTCCACGAGAAGGAGTCAATGCTTCAGTAGAACCCACACTTGTTACAGGCATCTTCCGTGGTCAAGGGGAGTTATGAACTTGGGCATAATATCAAAATATAAAGCTTTTGTTTAGTAATAACTGTGCTTTGATCTTCCTCACATATGAGGAATGACGTAACCAACAACAAGACAGCTAAAAAACCAAAAATTTTCAGAAGAGAACCTGAAATCAAAGCTTTTTAAAACTTCTGGGTGTTTGGAAGTGCGAAGAGTCAATTTTGAGCAATGTAGGCATGTGAAGGGAGGCTTTGGGGTGGGAATGTGGGAATGAGGAGGAAAAGAAAAGAGAGCAGAAGGGAGAACTGTAGAATACTCCTACTCCTCAAAAACAGGAACAAAGTGGACAGGAATGGGGCTCTTAGAAGAAGAAGAAATGAGAAAGCATAGTATTGAAAAAGCCAAGAATTTGATGGTTCTTCAGAAGGGCCCTTGGCAGTGTTACAGTGTGGAAAGACTCACAAAGAAAGAGTATGAAACCACGTTAATGGGCCTGATCACCGGGGGCGATGCAGGTGACAACTGCAGATCTGCTGAAGGACTTAAGTGAGTGGAAGGTGAGCAATGGGAGACCTAAGGAGAAGATGATGGAGAGAGAGAGAGAGAGAGAGAGAGAGAGAGAGAGAGAGAGAGAGAGAGAGAGAGAGAGAGAGAGAGAGAGAGAGAGAGAGAGAGAGAGAGAGAGAGAGAGAGAGAGAGAGAGAGAGAGAGAGAGAGAGAGAGAGAGAGAGAGACAGAGAATTCCTTATTTTGGGTAAAGTTTCCCTACAAGCTTTGGGAAGGTCCATATTTAGTGAAGAAAAGATGTGCGTCAATGTGTGACATTGATGAATTCTCCATGTCTGAAAGCCTCAAGACAAGCAAAGCAAGGACAGTACAGAAGGTGAAAGTCCTCGACTTTGAAATTGCAATCTGCAAGCTACTTGTCTGCAGGATGCTAACAGGTGTTTGGTGAGCAGGGAACTGAGCCCATCCCCTTCCACATGGTTCAAGCTTTCTCTGTCCCTTACAGTAGTTCTCAGCATCTGCTATCCACTCTTTACACCAGGGACCAACAGACCTGTGCCTTTGGCTCTGAGCAGGGCTTTGTATTTCTGGTTCACTATGACATTTATTTTGTTTTTGTGCTAGGGTGGCTTTTCAATTTTCTCGATTGATGCTTTATCTCTCAATGTGGTTCATAGAGTGGTACAGAAGACCGCTTCCAAGATGAACCTGCTTGTGCCTGTGAGAGCATGCGTTCTGCGCTGAGCAGGTCAGGGCAGGTCAGGGGAGCTCTGTCCTGTGACTCTCCATTGCTCTTTCCCCACACCGCTGGCCATGGAATGTGCCCTTCTCCGGGCTGCTTCAGTCTCTATGGTGCCCAACACATTTTGGAAATCTTTTAAATTAGATATCTGAGACGATGTGAAAGTACGATAGGAAAACAAATAGGTGTTTGAATTAAGACTGAGGGGAAGAATAGCTGCTCTAGGGAGCTCTTCACGGCTGATTGTGTGAGGAATGGTAGGCACACCTAGAACCAGGGAGCAGTTTCAGCTCAGTTGTGCTGGGAGGGTGCCAGGAGGGTCTGCTAGCAATCTTACCCAGGAATATGGCTTGGAAGAGCATTATTTCTTTAAGTCTTAGGAAGCGAGATTGCTAAGGACCTGCAAAGGTCTCAGCTGTGACTGTGTGAAATACCTGTGACTTGGGCACCTGCCCAGAGGCACTAGGGTTCTGCTTGCTGTCGGAAAGGAGCACAAGCACCTTTAGGCCTTGAGTGAAGTACCATGATTCCAATAGTGTTCAGGGGAGAGGGTGCTCCAGTGACAGCAGTGAGTGACGTTCAACCCCAGCCATAATTCAGAAAAAAGAATTTTCTTTCTCCCTGGGATAGTGGTAGAAAAGGAAGCATTTAAGTGGGCATTTGTAACAAACATGCAACAAACATATATTAGGTTTCTATTGTGTGTTGGAGCACTCAACAAGCAGATAAGAAAAGAAGTTGGTACCAAATGAATAAAAAAGTAGTTCCAGATCTAATAAGCTTGCAGTCTAGGAGAGGATGCAAACAAACAAATCCAGTTAATGCAGTGCAATGAGACTCCCAAGTTAGAAAGTTCAGAGACACACAGAATACATAGGATGTGCACCCAACTTGGAGGGCAATCGAGGATAGATACAGGGAAGGAGCACAGGCCAGGCTTAGGGCACAAAGATGGATTAACCAGGTAGAAGGAGGGTGTATACATTGTAAGTTCAGAACATAGTGTTTTTGAAGGTCCAGAGAGAGGCGAGGGGAACTCATTGGTTGGAGGAACTGAAAGACATTCAGTGTGGCTGGAATACAAGCTCTGGGTAAGGCATCTGGGGCGGGGTGAAGAGGGAGAGGGTCGCACATACTTTTCAGGCTCTCCACCTGTCCTAGTCTCTCTGTCTGTTGAAAGGAGAAATAAATGAACTTTTCCAAATGTAGGACTTCAGTTAGATGAGTGTCACCACCATTTTTATAGCCTCAAAGCCAACTGTCTTTCTCATTCTGTGTGTGCATTTTATATTTAGATCTTGATTTCAAATCGAAATACAACGGGTTGTAGAGTTCAAAAGAACTATGTGGGAATATTCCAAAAATATTCTGTGTTCACCACATTGCTTGGGTCAGGTCATATTGCAAACATGACCTGCACTATGAAAATGGTCGGCTATGTGAACTAGAGTGAATGGGCCCATTGGTTCTGAATTGTACCACGCCGCCTTTGGGGACATGCATACTGCCTGCTTCCCAGAACTCTGACAGAACTGCTGTGCTCAGGTGGAGGTGATGCCAATGACGCTGGTGCCCTGTGCCGCTGCGTTGGCAAAAAGTGATTTCCTTAATAAGGCCGCAAAATGCATCAAAATGACTACTGCATTCAGGCCAGCACATGGAGCAGACGATAATGCTGGAAGAGCTCTTTGTTTCTCTCTGGCATGTGGATGCACAGTCTTTGATGTTAGAATTTTGGCTCATTAATAACTAATTTACATTTCCCAGACAGCAAATTGTGATCTGACACAAATTTATAAAAGAACTCCAAATGGTGTAACTCTCTTCTACAATGAGTCCTTTGTGGGCTTATTTTTTTTTACCCTCCTTCCTAACTTAAGGAGTTTGTGATTAAAATTTTAATGCAACCATTGAAATCTCCAGGGCTACTTAAAAATAAGACACCATCCTATTTTCTTCCTCTAAAACATCATGACAACTGGCGGTTCCTATGTGGATGCTGCAAATGCTACAATTGCTTTTTCATCTGCGTTGATGTCCTCAGTGGGCCAGAGGAAAGACGCAGCCAGCGAGTTGGCAGTGGTAGAAGAGGGTGCTGGTTAGCTTCTCAATGTGTCCCTGCAGGTTACTGGCTAGTCTACTTTTCATAAGATGGTCCATCTTGTCTTTGGGAAAAGCTTTGTTTTTCTGTGTGCTGACGACTACCTACTCAGTGAGGCTGAGTGCCTTGTGCATCCAGCCACCTGGGAACACCTTCTCTGACTTACAAAAGGAGGTCTGTGGCTGGAAGAGAGGAGGTAGCCCAGAAAAGTGAATCAGAGAGTTGACTGTGGGCGGGAAGAGGGTGGGGCCAATGAAAGAGATGTTGGGTAGTGTTGACTGCATCCATCTTGGCCAGAAGCTTGGCTCTGCTGAGTTTCTCTTTGCTTGGAGAAGTGTTTAGGCAACAGCCATGGGCATGTCATGTGGAATGGAAACATACCCAGAATGAAAAGATTTTTAAACTGGTACCACTTGAGGTCAGATTTTTAAATAGTTACACAGCTTGAGTCAAATTGACTGCATGCAGAGAAGCAACAAGCCACCCAATTTCCTATATTATTTTAATAACAGAAAGAATGCATTAGGAATTCCAGGCAAGACTTCCACCTGGACGCCATCCCAGATTCTAGCTCATCTGTGTATGCCTTCTCAAATAAGCCTTTCACAAAGAGGCTTTTTTATGTTGGAATGCCTTTCCTACTGATGGAGAAATTTAAGGTTCCCTCTGTCAGCTTCAGATAAGAGGAAACGAGACAGTTGAGAGAGCTCCTTTGAAAGGGGGTGTCTCCATGGAAAGTTTCTAAAAGAACTGCTCTGCCTTTTGGGGTGATTCAAATAACGATGACTTCCAAGAGATGGCGTAAGGCACACGTAGTCCCCTTACGTCTTTTTGGTTTGGGCATTAGGGCTCATGGAAAAGAAAGAGGACCTACTTAACTGTGTTTTTTTTTTTCCTTCTCTGTCCGAGTCTCTGTATTATGTCACACATGGCTCCAAGTGACGTTGGAGTCCACCAACCCCATTGAAGTGGCAGGACGCTGACGATAGTGACTATTTTGAGAGCCATAGGAGAAAAAGAACACCTTGTGTGTGGCCTGATCCACGATTAGGGCCTTCCTCAACACCTAAAACATTGCTGGCATTTAGAAAACGACACCACTGTCATGCTTGTTAATTTTACTCCCTTGGATCCCAAATGGCTCATCTAATACCCTACTATTTTTCTAAGTCACAGACAGCAGACTAGACTTTTTTTAAAGAAGGAAGTCAATTCTGTTCTCAGACATAGACGGGCCAAAACAGGAAAACCTCTTTGCTGTAAATACAATGGCTTCTCTGGGCCATGTTGCACGCACTTTCTTCAGTTTATGGGAGTCTTTGGAGTCTGTTTAGGTTTGAATTCTGGCTCTAGCACTTTCTTCCAGTGAACTTGGGTTTGTTACTTACTCTCCTCCTCTGTACAGAGCAGACACTAGCAGTTGTTAAGAGGATTAAACGCAAAGTTCTCAGCATATAACCTGGCACACAGCAAATGTGGGGAGGAACTGTTGATACACCTGTGCGGCTTTCCACAGGGCCAAGTATAGAAGCCTCTGGAAGTGGATCCTGGGAAGAGATGAGGCAGGAAGACCGTGAGCTATTCCCCCAAATGGCTCTTCTGGGAAGATGTCACTAGTGTTGTGTGGCATTCAACTTCCTGATCAATTAGGGGTGCATGCTAGGTTCAGGCTCAGACACCAACAGGAGGTGGCTTTTTCTTCTGAAGGTGTTTATTACAACACTGTGGCTGTAGCCCTGTTAGTGAGACTGCAGGCTCCTTAGCAAACTGAGTTGTGGCGTATAAACTTGAGATGACAAACTTCCTCTGTGTGTGTGTGTGTGTGTGTGTGTGTGTGTGTGTGTGTGTTTTGGCATGATTTCACTTCAAGCAGAGAGCTTGTGGACACAATAAGTACCTGTAGAAGCAAGTGATAATGGAGGACATGGAGGCGACAGCTGCTGCTTTACTGTGGACGATTGTACAGGTGCAGATTAGACTCTCTATCAATTAAGATAATATCCTACAGCAGAGGCTTCTCAGGATATGAAGATATAAAATATGGGACCAGAGAGCTGCACCTTAGATGTCAATACCATGGCTAAGCATTATTGCTTGTTTCTTAGGGAAGAAAATTCAGGATCAGGTTCTGCTGCCTAAGACTAATGAACCAAGTAAATTTCATCATAAATCATAAGCTCAGTCTCCATCAATCTGGCTGTCAATTTAATAAAGTCTTCATTGAAAGACCTCCTTCAGGTACTTAGACTAGAACCAGATTCTGGTGCTTTGAGTGGGAAAAACTAAGAGTGTTTAAAAAAATACAATCTTGTTCCCATGTGATATGTGATACAGTCATTTATTTGTACCCAGTAATAATATCACGTGTTATATTTTTGGCTTTGTTAAACAACATATGTATTTCTCCTTGAATTTTATCCTCATTTTGCTCATGAGAGGCCAATAGAATACGCATGGTGACTAGCGACCTTTGATTTTGTAATCGAAGAATTCAGGCTAGAGTTTACCTTCACTATGAAGGGAAGGACTTAGGATTTGGTGGAAAAAAGAATCTAGATTCCACAGATAAAGGGTGTTTTGGCTGATCCCATTAAATTCTGGCTTAAACTGTCCCCAAGGACCCTGTGCCTTCTGTAATGTCACTGGTCAGATCACTGTCTTCTAGCCCAGGAGGATGATTGGGAGGTCCTAACGATGAGAAAGAATCTAGGAAGGAGCTGTTGTAAGTACAGGTGAAGATGAAAACAAGGAAGAAGGAAAAAATTTTATTTACACATACATGACTTTCTTAATCAGTGATCCCACCATCTCGCAGGACTTGGGGCATGGGGAGGGTTTGGGAATGGGGTCTTGTAAATAGCACATGAAGCATCTGTGGCTTGTCTAGTGTGCTCACACAGCCATCTAAAGAATCTGGGACCATGAGGGTGATGGCGAAGGCCTTGGCTGACAAGTATAGACATCACACGCCTCGACTTTTATCAAGAGACTCACACTCTTCTAGACTGAGACATACATGCCTGTCTGTCTGGACCACTTAGGCAATCCCAGAGGGCTGGCCAGTGGAGAGTCAGCGTGAAGTTTTGATGGGCTCCTTCCTGCAACTCTGGCCAGCGTCAGCCTTCTACCGAGGATCAAGGATTCATTTCACGTCTGGTGGCTTCCGGGATGCTTATGGATGGTTTAAGCCCGATTTGGGTGGAACCAGGTGGAGAAATTTTGCATGAGTTCTTTGAGAACATGGAAACAGGGCAGGCCAAAGTTTCAGCTACAGTTTCCATTGTTCTGTGAGACGACATGCAAGTGCTTTTAATTTCATGTAAAATCCTTCCTTGTGGTACATGATAGATATTTGTACCTTCTGTTGTTATCAATCTTGGACTGACTTAGGGTTAGAGTCACATACAGAGTCAGCCTTTGATTCTGCCCAGCAACCGGGGACAGCTGTGTACAGCCCTGGAGGAACATAGGCCTAGTGGCAATTTGGTTCATGGACTTCAAGTAGGTTCTTTCTATAATTGTTCACCTACCTTCCTCCTCCTAATGTAAAATTTAGGTTATACTACTCTTTGATTTGGTACCTTTGAAGAAGATCTACTTACATACTAACAAATATAAGCAGTTTACTGTCTCAAACAACTTCTACTCATTAGTTGAGAGTGGTGGGTGTTTTTTTGTAAAAGATCAATTCAGATATTCTAAAACCTGAGAGTTCTTGTGTGAGAGCTGTGGGACCCTCCTTTCTCTCGAGCTGTGACTTAGCAATGTGAAGTCAGAGAACACAGTGACAAAACTGTCTCTGTGGGCTTCCGTGTTGTCTTGTTATCTTGGAGGAAGATGAGGCAGTTTCGAGGGTGAGGGAGAGAAAAGATGAAGATGTACTGGGACATGTTGGTTGTAACCAAGAGATGGCCATCAGGAAGAGTCTGGACTGGGGACACTTGTTATTATAAATACCAAGGTTTGGTCTTGTTTTTGAAATTGGATCTCTTAGAAATCTGAAAGACTATTTTATTTTATTTCAGTTTTTTGAAACTGAGTCTTGCACTATAGCAGACTGGTCCTGATCTCACTATGTAGCACAGACTGGCCTTGAACTCATAGCAATCCTCCTACCTCAGACTCCTGAGAACTGGAAATACAGGTATGTACCACCATGCAGAGCTTATGAGGTGCTGGAGAATCAAACTCAGAGCCTCCTGCTTGCTAGGCAAATGCTCTAGCCCCTGGAAAACATTTACAGTGATTTTTGAAAAAATGTATTGATACTTCTTTGTGCAACAGTTCTGATAGATTTCCTTGAACATTTTATGTATAATGAAGAGAATTTGGGGCTAGTGGAAAAATGCCTAGCTGGGAGTCATAGAGGTCTTGCTTCGGAAGACAATACAGTATGACAGAATGAGTGGGGGCTTGGGACGAGGACAGATCTTAGCTCTCCAATTATGTGAGTGGGCAAGCTTTGGTTTCTTGACTATCAAACAAGGCTAACAACTGCCTCCTAGGGTGTAAATAAGGTCACATAGCTATGGTACTTCCTGGATCCTTAATTCTAGTATCCATAGTCCAGGCCTGTCTCCTGTGTTTTCACGTAACGGCGATCTGTTGCATCCAGCACATCCTACTCTGTGTTCATTTTTCTCTCTTCTTCCAAACTGCTACTTCCTCTTACTTTTTGACTTTAGTGAAAAGTTTTTCTCATTCTCTCTTGTCCAAGCCAGAAGATTGAAGCCACCTCCACGTGTGCCCTCTCCCTCCACCTGGAAAATTCTACCAGACATTTAACCCTTTGCATTCTGTTTCTCCTCTATCATTGAATTCAAAGGGAGTTAAGTTTGTTTTACATAGGAAAACATGCTTCCTCTGAGCCAAGTCCCTTCATTCCCTGCAACTCCATTCCTCAGGGTGTCTGTTTTTTAACCCTGTCTGACACCCAGTAGAAACACTTGTTTTTTGGAGGGGAGCCAACCCCTGACTTTGCTCCAGGAGTACATGTTCTGTGCCCGAAATGATTTTCTATTCCTCGCGCACCTGAATAACCCCTTCCCACCATCCAAATGTCAGCTCTGGTGTTTCTTCCTCACAGAAGAAGTTCTTGAATTAGATTCCCCCTCTCTGTATATACGTCTGAATTTGCAGCCTTTGGGTTTTAAGGTCTAACTTCACTTGAGGGTGGGGACTGTTCAGCTGGCCATACCAAATTCTTGCCCAGTGCCAAGCATTGATAGACATCCAGCCCTGATGGACAGACTGAAACAAACCACAGTGATATTTGGAGAACACTGAAGGTAACTCATAAAGAGCCTGGCTAATAAGAAAGTTTCAGTGAAAAGGTGCTTTTTTATTCTTTCTCTGATTTTTGCCATTAGATAGCTAGACAGACATGGCTTTCCTTAGCCTCAGGATGAGATTCATACATAATTTGATTGATAGATAATTTGACATAAAACTTCAAACATCCATATAATGTAAACATTTAATGGTAAGAAAGTAAATGAAAAGTCATTTATAATAAAATTGTAAGTATTCATTAAGAAAGTGTATAAAAATATAACAAAGAGGTCAGAGGCTCACACTTGTTTATAATGAATTAATCTTGTTATCAGAGTAGTATGTGCTTGCATATTCCCTTTAAATTTATATGTTTGAAATAAGGGCTAAATAAAAATATTTGTCACTTTGAGTGGAAAAACTGAATAGGGCAGCTGAAAGTATTGGCTGACAAAAATGTTTTCACATTAGTGACTCTAGTACCATGAATGACAATATTATTCATGACATGACGTTATAGGCAGCTCGTGTAAAAGTTCCATGTAAGACATCACGATTGTCCTTGGATTTTCAACATACTTGTGTTCCTGGAAATTTCAGTATATATCTTGTGTGTGGAATAGAGTTAGGCTCTGGCTGAGTTAATTGTGACTATTTAACCTACATGAATGTCTAGTGTGCTGTTTAAAGTTCACACAAGATAAGACATACTTGTTTGTGGCTAGGGATATTCTACATATTGCAGAATGGCCGGTATTCCTGGACCTCCCACAATGAAGGATGGTGCCTACTTCATCAACGGGATGTTAAAAAGTACAAACAAGTTTCTAAAATGTCTTCCAAGTATTTTCTAGAAACCTAAATAAACTGTAATGTTCAGCAATAAAATGTTCTGTAAATATCTCTTCACTATGAAGAAAGTGCGCTTAACCTACACTTGCCTAAAGTTAATTATTGTAAATTTATCTCCTACAATTAAAAATTTGCAGCATTAGGAGGAAAGTCACTAACTTTCCTTTAGAAAGGAATTAAATGTTAATTGCATATACAAATGTAAGCAATTTTATGATCAAAGAGATTTGGATTGCATGTTCTCAAATGTTAGTTTGTAAATTGAAATTCATTTGCTATCCACTCTTAATCGCCTCTCAGTATTGGGAATTGAACGCAGGGACTTCCCACTGAGATACATCCCCAGCTCTCTTTATATTTATTTTATTTTATTTTTACAATTTTGAGACAGTGCTTCACCAAGTCGTGAAGTTGCCCAGGCTGGCCTCAAACCTGTGGTCCTTCTGCCTCAGGCTTCTAGACTTTTGGGCTTGCAGACAGATATGTACCATCACTCCTGGCTCCGTTGTCCGTTCTGACCTTAGTAACACTTTCCTTGCCCTGAAAGTCATCTGTTTCCACACTTCCAGTGCTGAAAAATTTACTCTTATTTTTATTACTTATAATTGCATTATTATTGGGTAGGGTAGGATTGCTTAGTAGTTATTGGTTGACCATACCATTACTGTACCATGAACCCATTTGCGATTTACTTTTTGATCTCCTTTAGTTAGGAATTTTTAGTCTTTCAAATCTGTTTTTCCTCTTGGGACTTCTTTACCAAATTTACTAATGTTTGCTTTAAGAACAGCTCCCTATCTTCAGATCCTACTACAGTAAATAGCAACTAAAAGAATAAAACTCTGTTGAGTGAAAGAATATATGTAGTACCTGTGGGGGAAGAAAGAACATTCTATCCACAAAAAGAAACAATGTTTACACAGCCTGAATAGATGGCAACCATGACTCTGTGTCTCAGCTGCCTTATCTGAACTGCCTTCCTGTCTGCTCGGTGAGGACTTTCTGGGCAGGTCTGGCTCATATCCTCAAATTGGTCCACCATGACAGTTCCAGCTTGGTAACTGATTCAGCACTTCCTGTCTGCTTGCATGATGTCCTCCCTTCCTAGTTACCGAAAGTGCTCCTGTGTGATGTCACTGTTGATGACTGGAGGGCTCTAGGCACTATTATGTGACGCTTTCTGCTACTGCACAAACAGAACAGCAGTGGAGGAGGAGAGGCAGAGACAATGCAGAAGCAGGTAGAGGCAGAAGTAAAGCTTGAGCACTGTGTACTTTGCTGAAACTGAATAAACTATGGCTGGGCTTCCTGTAACGCCTCACTTTTCTGTCCACGCCGGTTGGATTCGAAACTGTACTCTTCAGTTCTACTCCATGGGCCTGACATTTGGCAGAGTTGGGCCCGATCTGACAACACTTTATTTATTTATTTATTTTTTCTGGCAACATTTTAATTAGCTTGCAAATCTCATAAATAGAAAATTTGAGGCCTATGTAAAGTAAATTAGTCTTCAATTCATCATTTTTATTATTTTCAGGTGTTGCTTAATGACAGAGACATGTTCTGAGAAGTATGTTTGTAGGCGACTTTGTCATGTCAATATAATACAGTATATCTGTACAAGATAAGGTGGCTACAATATGGCTAGTGATAGAATCTGTGGGACCATTGTGGTAGATGTGGTCATCACTGGCCAAAATATTCTCAGCATGTGACTGTATGTGATATTCTGGAACACTGAACTTGAACTTATTTTAAAAATATATAAATGCTGAGGACAGGTGGGAAAGGTGTTATTGTTTAGTTCGTCTAGAGTTTTAGATTTGCAAGATGTGAAGGTTTTGGAGATCTGGTCCACAACAACGTGGATCTACTTGATACTGCTGAGCTATACACTTAAAAGTGGCAACGATGGAATATTTTATATTGTATGTTTTTCCCCACAAAAAAGAGCATAGGTAAAAAAAAAAGAATTACAAAATATGTCTTTGTAAGTTGGTTTTTCCTTCATGTCGACGGTACCACAGTTCTGTCAGTCTCCTCAGCAGGAAACTTTGGAAGCTTCCTCTGCTCTTGCAGTCCATTTTATGTCAGGTAGACTAGTCACTGAGTTTTGGCTTATGAAGTGTCTCTGATCTGATCTGCCTTTTCCTCTTTCCTTTTGCTGAAATAATTCTGTCATCCTGTCATGCTTGAATTGTAGCAAAAAAGTCTGATTGAGGGTGTGGTCTGTAACCTCTTTTTTTTGAGACTGCTTTTATCACGTGGTGGCGGAGCTCCCTCAGCTGCCACGGCTTCTAACCTTGCCAGGTCCACCTCCACTAGAGGCAGATCATCACACTTTCTCCCATGGTCAGACCCTACACCTTCAGTTTCGCTTCCCCTGTACCCTGTCCTGAGGTTTGTTCTGTAACTGGGCTCGTTTTTCTGCTGATCACTATGCCTTTTCTTCCATGTGTGACTTTCCTCTTCCCCGTCTGCCTGGAAAACTTTGCTTCTTTCTCATTCATGCTGCTTCTACTCTCCTTAAAAGTTTAACTCCCCCCTCAACTCCTCTGGGAACATTTTCTCAGCACACCCACCGATCTTGCAGTCTCTCACCCCGGGATTCGTGTGTCATTTGCAGATTCTGTTATGAAGCTGGGCACTTGCTTTGTCATGTGCTGTGAATTTCTTCTGGCTTCCTGAACTCCACTCTTCTTCTAAGACTTGGTCCAGACAGTGACTGGTGCCTATTTCACGTATAAAGAATACCAAGCTTACCACAACGCTGTGGCTGCAAAACGTGCTCCACTGATAAATGGAATATAATAATATGCCTGTAATTTGAGTGTTTAAAGTAGGGCTCAGAAAACTTTTTCTATAAAGGGCTAGATAGTGACATTCTAGATTTTCAGGACATATCATTCTGTTAAACTTAGTGAACTCTGCTGTTGTTGTTTAAAGCAGCCATTGACACTGCATGCAGGAGCCAACGTGATTTTGTTCCAGTAAATTTTTATTTACAAAAATAAGTTCGGCCAAAGTGTTGTCTCCTGATCTTTAATTTGAAGTAAGGAGCTAATCAACCTAATATCTTTTTGAGCTTCTGTAAGTAAGCTTAGTTAGATACTAAAATCTACCACCTTGGCCATTAACCTTAGCAGCGAGTGTGCTGTCATTGCTGAAGAACTGAGCCAAGCGAGTGCCTCCACCTGGGCAGCGCAGGTGGCACATCGCCCAACTTCACGACTGCCACTAACAACTCTTTGGAAACCCACATTCACTCTAGGACAGATGAGCCAGGACACCTCCGATGGGTAGGAAACACAACTGCCATGAGTTAGTGTCTGCCGTGCACCACGTATGCATACTTTGTATGCCATTGTGTCGAATGTAATTACCCTCGGAATGTGAAGGTTGACATTTCCATTTTTCAGGTGAAGAGACTGAGGTTCGGGAAGTTAAAGAACTGGTCCATCACCACGATGGGGGGTGGCGGATCCTGGATTTGCCTTTCTGGCACGAATTTCATGTGTTTCCAATTGCTCCATTGATTCTCATACTAACTCTGGGACTGGAATATGAAAAAATACAAAATGTAATGTTTCTGGTGGGGCGCACTTGTGAGCAGGTTCATAGTTAGGGTTTTAGTTGAATTTCTACAGTCAATTTATTAATTATTTTAGCTCTTCTCTAATAGACATTAAATCATTCCAGTGTATAATAAACTTGTGTTAAATGTAACTAAATGTCTTCTGAAATGTCTTCTTACTTTGAAAAACTACCTGTAAATGTACCAGTATTTCTATATAGTATCAACTATAATGCAAATTGTGGTTTTGTATTGGAAGCTTAAATGGAAATTAAAATTAGACACACACACACACACACGCACACACACACACACACACATGCACGTATGTACTTCATCCTCATGTGGCTAACCCATATGAAATGTCATGGATTTCTTTAAAAAATGGTTAAATATCAAATGGTTTCTCTAAAATGAGAAATCAAGATCACAATTATTTCCTAGGACTTATTGTGGGGAACAAGGGGAACTGGAGGGGTGGGGAAGGGAGTGGGAGGATCAAAAAGGGAGAAGAGAAGGATTTGTAATTTTGTCAAGATATATATATATGCACAAAATACTCAAGATCAATGTAAACTTTCTGTATTGCATTGATACATATCAATAAAATGGGGGACATGGTCATCATTCAGTCTACTTCATTTGCTGCCATCCCTGTTTGGAGAAGATGTTAAAGGAGATGACAGGTGTATTGAAAATCCCCCTTATCCCGTTTTTACTAATAAGGCGGGAGGGGAACCAAATATAATCAATTAAGAATTTTAAAGCTTAAGTTTCCTAAGGACAAATAAACTAAATCCACTGTTTGGTCTATATTTTAGTCAGACCAAAGATAATTTCAGATTCTTCCCAATTTTTTTCTTTTTTGCTTATTTTTCCTGTTTTGTCCTTCTTTTTATCTTTTACTTCCTTGTTCTCGTTCCCCCCTTTCTTTCTTTTCACGTATCTACCTATCCACGTGCCATCTGTCCACATACCCACTTAGCTAGCTAGCTGTCATCTCTAACTGCCTGCGCATCTGTATCTATCTACCTACTTCCCTATCTCTTTTTCTCTCTTTCTAGTACGTATCCACCCATGCATCCACCCATCTGCTCAGTGCCAGGCTGCAATCCTGCTCTGTGGGTCACATCCTCCTGTTCTCACTGTGCCTGTGTTGCTGCCGAGTCTGAATTGACCATACTGGATTTTCTTCCCTAGTACTTCAAATTACCTGCGTTCTCAAAGAGCCAAGGTTATCATTCTAAATAAAAAATAGAAAGCATACAAACAACTTATCTTTTATATTTATAGCTATTATTATAGCTATTATTTGCTTATCTAGGCATTTCTGTTATAAAGATTATTTATTTTTAGATGGAAGATCCCAGGAGGCATGCAACAGTGGGAAACGAATCCCACTGCATTTGGTGCCTCCATATTAGTTTCCCCAAATGCCAGATTAATCAGCATTCATCCCTACTGGCACATAAAGACAATATGTCACAGCCATCAGCCATGGAGGTTTGCAAACTAAACAGAGCGTTTTCCACCAGGTGCTGAATACATACTCGTGTATTGTACTTTTAAAAATCAGATGCTTGCTGGGCGATGCTTTAGTTTCTGACCACAGGGCTTCAAAGACTTACAGCCCACTGCATGAAGCTTTGAAGTGAGGTGGATGTCGTGGTGATGAGAGGAAATTCACCCCTCCGTGTAGTCCTGTATCGTTCCAGGCCTTTGATTTCCAGCTGCA
Source organism: Ctenodactylus gundi (assembly GCA_004027205.1). Lineage (NCBI taxonomy): Eukaryota > Metazoa > Chordata > Mammalia > Rodentia > Ctenodactylidae > Ctenodactylus > Ctenodactylus gundi. Next base: position 760,546 of record PVKB01000400.1, on the reverse strand, counting down.
AAGCAAACAAAGCCCGCACCCGCTCCCCAGAGCGGACTTACCCAGGTTATCTGTACATGCAGAAAGGGTCAACTTTCCGATGAAGCCCAAGATGGAGCTAGCGGATCCAGTTTGTTGTATATTCAGGCACCTGTGAACGGGCTCTTATTTTGATTTGGTTATAACGATAACGCCTTTGGCGCTGTTGTCTTTAGTGTTGCGAACATTGAAGCCTGCAGAAATGGAGCTTGCTTACACCCTATGGTGGAAATCATGGTGCGGTGAGCTTCACGTGTTCTCTGAAAATTCCTTCTCCTTTTTCCTTTTATGATAAAAAGGTTGACCCATACTTTCCCAGCAGATCGGGTGGTGATATGACCCAATTTTAGCCAATGAGGTGGCGGTCCTGGTGGGTTTTATTTTCCCAGACGAAGGGGACCGTTGAGCTGATACACCACGCCCTTCCCCTCTTTTTCCTGTCTTGTATGTAGAAAGGTGATTGGTGCTGCTGCAGCCGTTGTTTTACTTCCCAGTGACAATTATAAGATGAAAAGTAAACATGATAAGAATGCTGGAAAGAGTGAAAGAAAAGAGAAAGAGCCCAGGTCCTTGATGGTCTTATGGATTGCAGAACCAATATTATTTGCAACTAGTCTCTGGATTCCTTTGGTACATGGAAAAAACAAATCTCTATTTGTTTTAACTGCTGCTTTTTTGAGTGTCCTATTATTTGCAGATACACACATTGCTAGTGGATACAGAGAAAATAACCAGTCAGATGAGACCAGCAAGAAAACTTCTGATTTCTTTTAGCTGTGTGATCCTGGCAAGTCACTGGTCTTTTATTTACGTAACCAATAAACATAATTGTAAAATAATGAATCAGCCTTCAGAATTTGTAAGCTCTGACCTTTGCGAGGTATGTAATGCATTATTCTGTAATTGACAATACCCCTTAGGTACACACACACACAAATGTAGCACTTACATTAAATAATTTCTCATGAACTTGTTTAAGGTTCTGCTGTGGTTTGGATCTTAAGTTTTCCCCTCAAAGCCTCATGGATTTGGAACTGTGTTTTGGTGACGTGAGGGCCAGGAAGTAAGACGGACACTCACGGTGGTGGTGGTAGTAGGGGGAACTGGAAACTCGAACTAAGTAAAGGAAGGAAGAAGAAACATTGCTACCGATTCTTCCTGGGTAAGCCCTAGCCTTTGCCTGAGTCTTCACGATCACTTAGCTTCTGTGTGTGATAGGGTGAGAAGATCTCTGGACTCTGCCATGTACTTCCACCATCATCAGCTGCCCCATGAATGGACTGTTTGTGTGTGAGACCTTCTGAAACTGTAAGCTAAATAAATCTTTCCTCCCTTAAATTGTGAATGTTGGGTATTTTTGTCACAGCAATAATAAAGTAGCTAAGACAGGTACTTTGTTTAAAAATGTATACTATTCTCTCTTCCTTTTCCAGACGTACCCTTTCTATAGGGAAGAACCCTTATCTGTAAGTTATGAGAAATTGTAACAGGAAATACTTCACAACACAATGCATATTAGTGAGACCTACAAATGATGAAAAATTCTGGGTGGTTAAACTTCGTAAACTTGCATACTTTCTCTATAACCAATAAATTTTTTTTCACATGAATCAGACATGTGAATTCTGAGTTGCAATTCTTTTTATATTAAGCGTTCATAGTTCCTAAAGAATTTAGAAGGAATGCCAAGAACTAGAGGAAGCCAAGAATCCTCTCTCAGTCTTGCACCAGTAGGACAATTTATTATCTCTTCTCTTCCCCACTTTTGTGGGGCTGGCAATCATTTCTCCTCCAAAGACAATAATTCACCAAATTCATTTTTTAGTTCAGTACAAGGAATGAGCTTTGCTACTTTTGCTTGGTGTTCCCAGAAGAATAATTAAATGTGATCAACTCGGCCAATTTAGGAACTAAACAAAAGAGATTTCAGCTTCTAGCACCACCTTCTTTTTTATGTGCTTCTATCTTAAAGAACTACTGACTTAGTTTAGAGATGAAGTGATTCCACCTAATAAGAATAAAACACCAATATAAAAAGCTGTGCATGAAGATCAGTGAGAATTCAATTAAAGTTTAAATGGGTTTTTCATCTAATTTCCAGAATGTGCCTCCTTTCCATGCTCATGTTTGCGCAACCTTTCATGAATCCTCATTTCTAGAATGAGACGCTTGTGTATGTGACTGCCTCCCTGTCTAGATTGTGAATTCCTAAAGGACACAAGTAGGGTTTGATTTGTCTTTGCATTTCCTCAGATTATCTAGTACAAGGTCGTATATTTGTGTAACAACTGAGGACTATTGAATTGAGTTTTATCAGTGAAGTTGTGTCTTCACAATATCTTGATCTCTGAGGTTGGTGAACTCTGAATCAAATAGTGAATGTTTCCTAACTAGGCTTCTGAGATTATCTTGGAGATCAGTTTGTTAGTATCATCGAGCTCTGATTACTTGATGTTATATAATTATGCTGCAATTAAACTAAAAATAAGCAGCATATTTAAACAACTCTTAACAGAATTAAGGTGACTGGTGATTCATATAAATGTCCCTGCTTTTCTTTCTTGGACAGCAGAATTAAGCACATCATAGGCAAAGTTTGAATCTCCCAATATTGATTGGCCTTGCTTGAATCAAACATACTTACTGAAAATTTGGGTTGATATGGAAAATAAAATTAAGGTGTTGATATGGGAAATAAAAGAAAATAAAATTACAGGCCTTTAAAATATGTCTGTAGATACGTCTTTAAAGTCTGACTCAATTTTTAAAAATTCAATTATAATCTCTGAAAAATTAGACAGTAAGAGACTTCTCAAATAGCCTCTTTTAGGGAGGAAAACTAGGCTCCAAACGTCATGGATACTAGAATCCAAGCCTTATTTCTTACTGAAAACTCCCTTTTTGACTTTTTTATTGCATATTGCATCCCTTTGTCTTTCCTACTCTCTCAGAAACCCCTGCTTTCTCTTTTCCTCTCCACAAAGTACATCTTCTTACTCTGAAAACCCCTTTGTGTGCATATATTACCTCTTCTAATATAAAGATAGGCACGATAAAAGAATTACATTCAAAAGAGTTGTTGCAAAAGATCAAACTTGGAAGACTCGCAGAACCTGATTCTGAAGCTAACGCATGTAGACAGAGAAGTAGGTAGGCAAGGAGATGACAGACATTGCAGTGGGACAGGTACAGGGTCCAGAAACAGACCCCAACACCCATGGACAGATCCTTTTTGATAAGATGCAAGGTTACCTTACTTTAACTACTAAATATCTGTGGGGGAAAGAATGAAATTTGACAATAACCTAACATGATACACAAAAATACACAAAAATCAATGAATCACAGAGCTAAATATAAAAGCTAAAGTGATAAAACTTCTCAAAGAGAAGATTATTGCAACCTCGTGAGGCTGGCCTTTGCTCCCTGCACTCCTCTCAGTGTTCTGATCTTCTAAGCTCTGACAAGAACCAAGTTCAGCTTACGCCACCGGAGGACATCTCTAGCTCGCATCTCCAGACCTTTCCAAGTTCTTCCTGTACATCAGTTTCAAGGGCTTCTGAACCTCAGGGGCAGGTATATCCACAGCAATAGTAGTACCAGCTACTATTTACTTTCTTAATTCCAGCTTAAAGAGGTTCAAGATTTCGGTGGATTTAGTTCATGATTGGGTGACCCCAGGCAGACACAGCTTGGCAAAATGTCACCATGAAGGAAAGTTGCTTCCTGCATGGCAGCCAGAACTCAGAGAGGGAAGAGTGGGATGGAGGGCTAAAGTACACTCTCCCAAGTCGCTCTCCCAGAGGACCCACCCCTTCCGGCCAGACCCTACTCCAAATGTTGGATTTTTGAGGGACATTTCAGATTGAAACCACCACACGTGCACAGTGTGAATTATTCTTAAGAAACTGATATTTTGCTGAATGCAAGAAACCCCCACAAAAGAGTTTCTGTTGTACTATTTCATATACATGAAATTCTAGAAATGAGTAATCTGAAATAGAAACATAGCAAACATTAGATTAATATTCGTCTGGAGTGAATCAAGGAAGTGTAGGATTGTTGGATTGCTAGGGTGTTTTTGTAGATATGCATATTTCTTAATCTTGATTTTGACAATAGTTGTAAAAGTATATGCTTGTTAGAACTCTTTCAACTGAACAGTGCTGAACACATTTTATTTTATATAAATCAAGTTTCTTTAAAGATAATTACAAGCAACTCTGTATTAATCTATGGCATAAAACCAATCTCATCTTTGTGAACATTTTCCCTTTTTTACAATTATTTTTAATATAATTTGATAGTAGCATAATTGGAAGATATAAGATTGCTCCCTTTCACCCCTGGGGTGTGAGGAAGATGGTTATGTTTTGACTTTCCCAGTGCACTTCTACCCATTTCCTGGAAAGAATATGTCCTCTTTTCATTCTTTGGTGAACTCCTCCTTCCTCATTCAATCCACATAATTTTGGGGGTCCTGCAATTCCAGCAGACTTCATGTAGATATCCCACTCTTCAGTGTTCCCACTTCACTGTCTCCATCTCTTCCCTCCCACTCTGCCGGTGGGAGCACATGGAGAATGACCAACCACAGTAGAAGAGAGTAATGCTGAAATGGAGTAAAGCCTTGATAACGAAGAGAGAGAAATATCACGAAGCATGAGGTCTTTGGCTTCAGAAATCAAACAATCATCTCCGATCTCTGTATCTTATCATTCATGATTTTTTTGAGCCAACAACACAATCCTATTTCCGTTTTTATTAAGTGAGTTTAAGTGAGTTTAAGTTTCTTCCAATTCCAACCAAAGAATTCTAACAAATTTGTACGTAAAAATTCAACTAGCTGAATTATGGATGAAGTATCCGGTGGATACAAAAAATGTGGTGTTTGTACACAATGGAATACTATCCTCCGATAAAGACAGGTAGGTTAGAGGCATTTGTTGGTAGATGAATGCAACTTGAGACCATCATGCTTAGTGAGTTAAATCAGACTCAGAAGGTTAAATCTTTCATGGTCCTCTGAGAAAGCCAGCACACAGGCTGCCTTACTCGTTGTCTTTATTGGCCATGAAGACAATGAATTATAACTAAAATTCGACTTAAATTTAGATTGCTACCACGATGTGTATCTTAGCTTCTCATTGCTGGGACAGAATATCTGACATCCACAACATAGGAGAGGAAAGGCTTGTTTACCTCAGCTTCAGAAGGTCTCGGTCCATTTATGAGCAGCTGGCAACGGAGGAAGCCCAGGGTGGCAGCCTCGCTGGAGGAAGCTGTTCACAGCATGGCATGTATGAATCTAAGTCGGGGGAAAGGGTGGAGCTAGCACATATCCTTCCAGGTCATGTTCTTGTTATCTGCCCCTTCCTCGTCAGGACCCATTGTCGTGCCCCTTTTGGGTTAAGACCCAGTGACTTGCCTCTTCCAGATCACATGGCCAGTAACATGCCACAAGCCCAGAATCTGCTACGCACCCCTAATCCACCACATGCCTGTAACCTACTCCTCACGCCCAAGCCTGACTTCTTATAGTGCACAATTTCCATAGATAATCCACAACATCCAAATACATGGCTTTGTGAGGTCTCTCCAGATTCAAGCCATAATAATGGGTCTTCTTCATTTAATGCTTTTGTAAGTGATTGTTTCAACCCTCAAATAAAAATTATACTTCATGCCATTCAATTTAGCTTTGATATATTTTTTACTTTTCAAAATTTAAAACACATTTTAACCTTTATTCTGTTATCAGTAGTAATCTTTTCACTATTGTTTCATCTATTAGTTTAACAGGCACTAAAGTGATAAGATAACTTTTAAAAAGGTCTATTAAAGGTCTATCTATTAATGTATCAGCCAATCTCTCTGATGTGAGAGTCCCAGAGCACAACTCCTATGGAACTTAAAACGAAAAACAAAGTGAAACAGGGGGGTCTGGTAGGAGAGGAGGGAGGGAGGGGGAGTAGGGGAGGAACAAAAGGAGAGTGGGAAAGCCCTTGTCACCTTGACAAGACACATATGTGCATAAAAGGCTCAACTCCATTGTAAACCTTAAATTTTGCACGTATACATATCAATAAAACAGGGAAAAATGTATCAGCCAAAGTGCTCTCTTAAAGAGATTACCAAACTTTGCTCAACATCAGTTTGGGAATTTCCCAGAAAATCAACAGGAAGCTTGTGGATTGGCAGCTCTCTGCATTGCTTTGAACAACCAAATCTCCTTTTATGACCATTAGGAAACCGTTTGCTATCTTTAGCCTTTTGGCATTTCCTGCGTTCTCCAGGGAATTTCGAAGACCAATAATGTGGGTTTCTGATCACTTCTTCAGTGACTTTGGTGGTAATTTTTGGGACCTAAAAGATTATATGTGTTTTTGCTACCTGATGTTGTCTGAACGTGTCCTCATCTCCCTGGGGCTCCAGCTACTTTCCAGTTTGAGTCTGATTTTCATTGGTGCAAAGGATAGAAAAAAAAATGAAAATGAAATTATTAACTTCCCAGATTTTGTATATTAATGAAACCCTCCATACTTTATTTTTCTCTTGTGGGCTTGTTGTAGGGGGTAAAAGGAGGTGATGCAGGAGAAATGCCTGGCATAAGGTAAGATACTCATAAAAAGTTGGGCCCAGCCCAAGGCCTGCTTTGTCATGCAGGGAAATCCCTAAGGGTGGGCATCACTATTGGAGAGGTTTCTGGCAATGGGTAAAGGATATAGCACTTCCTCTTTAATCAACTGATGATGTCTCTGTACAAGCGCCAACTGCCTATCCTATTGTTGCCGACACATGGTGGTGGTGGTGGGGCTGTCAATGACACAGCTTCAGTTCCTAAGGAAGAGAAACACAAAATTCTGGTTCTCAATGGCTTCTTGGACAGGATTCTGGCTTGGGCTTCTGAGTACCAAAGTGTTGCCCAAAGGGAGGGAAAAGAGAGATAGAATTCAGGGACACCATGGTTAGCAATGGAGCTTTGTATCCTTGATGCAATACATTTGGGACGACATTGGTGGGCATGGGAGTGACTTAAGATAAGAGCAATGAAACTCAATCTATCCCCCACCTCACCACAGAGTAGGCAATTTGGCTAAACTCTAGCCTGTTTTTTGTTTTTGTTTTTGTTTTTGTTTTTTGAGACAAGATCTCACTCTGTAGTGTAAGCTGGTCCTGGACTTATTATGTAGCCCAGGCTGGCCTCAAGCTCACTTCAATCCTCATGCTTCAGCCTCCCATGTGGTAGGATTATAGTACACTACCATGCCGGCTTATGTGGTGTTGGGGGTCAAACTCAATGCCTGTGCTCTCTAGGCAGGTGCTTTCACCTCTGTGCGACTCTTCCAGCCCCACTCTTACATGATTTTTATCAGCTTAAGTCCACATCCTTAGCATGAAGACCCTACCTCCCTTAGTTCCTACCTGGGAAAGTTCAACGCTGGCAAAAGAATTTATTGTTTGTTCCTACCAAAACTTGTCTGTGAGCTCCTGACTTCCTTTTTTTTTTTTTTTTTTAGAACTTTAATCTTAGAGAACTCAAATGTAATCTCCTTTCTTGTTTCTTTGAGATGCATATTCAATAACCCAAAAATGACCTTCTTAAGGACCCACCAGGCATCTACCTCAGTGTCACCATCAGGAGAATAGAGCTGTTACCTCCCAGTCTCTGCAGGAGAGTAGAATCAGTTGACAGACACAAAGAGCCTCATCGCATTGGCAGATTTTCCCTGAGCATCTTTCAGGACTTTTCTTTACCATACTCTCGCGTTTGAAAGACCTCTTGCCTTTTATTTCATCAGCGTTAACTTTAATTTATGCTACAGTTCCCCCTATTCCCATTAATTGTAACAGACTGAATAAAACTTGAGTTGTCATTTTCAAAAAATTTAAGAAGGAAAGGTTGATTTTAGCTCACAGTTTCAATAGATCTCAGTCCATTCACAGGTGGGTGGCTGGGAAATAGTGGAACCAGAGCCACAACTAGAGCCTGTGCTCTAGAAACAGACATCCTCACAGCATGGCAGAACAGAGAAAAGACTGGGAGAAGACTGGAACCAGCACACATCCTCCAGCTCAAGTCCCAAGTGTCAGCCCCTTCCAGCCAGGCCCCACCTCCCAGCACTACACAGTAGCCATAGGAACAAGAGGTTTTTGGGGGACACTTCAGATCCAAACCATGACAGGATGTATTTGTGATACATAATAATTATATTCAACTTGGGGGGGATACATCTGTATGCCTCTCTCTTTGTTATATCATCTTCATAAGTGTCCAGTGAATAATTTTTTGGCAAAAATTAAAATCATTATTGTTCAGTGTACTGGGGTGCAATCAAATTTCAGACACAGGAAGTTCAAATAGATCCCTTGGAGGGCTGTGGGTGGCAGAAAAGGAAGGGAGGAGATGTCATGTCATGATAATTTTTCTTTAGAACAAGAGGAATAGATGATTGCTAATGATAATACAGTCCCCATGCCAGGTCAATGAATTGACAGCAAGAACTGTTCATTAGTTGATACAGTGAACCTACAGGAGACTTTGAATGGCTTTACAGAACTCTGCCTTTGGCTCTGACAACTTTTACATCAATAGTTTAGAGGAATGTTTAAAAGGCCCTTGTATATGACACTCATGGTAGTGTCATTATAATTCTGAATAATATGAATAGTTTGAATAAAGAGCTAAGATTATCACAAAGAATTTGATAGAGAAGTATAGGCAATCTACTATTCTAGACAGAATTGATCTCAGTTCTGGCTGTATAACAAAATACCTTAGAATGGGTAATTTCTAAATGCAGAAATCTATTGCTCACTATTCTGGAGGCTGGAAAGTCAGTGCAAGGCCCTGAGTTTGGTTCCCCAGAACTACATAAACTGGGAGTGGTGGATCACTTGAAATTCCAGAACTGGGGAGGTTGAGGCAGGAGGGTTGCCATGAGTCTAAGGCCAGCCTGAACAGTGAGTTCAGGACCAGCCTGGGCTGCAGAGTGAGACCCTGCCTCAAAAAAAGGCACCTCCTATACGTAACCTCACATGGAAAAAGAGAGAAAGAAGCTCTCAGGACTGCTTTGCAAGGGTACTAGTCTTATGAAGGCTGTACCCTCAGGCCCTAGCTACTTTCTAAAGGCCCTGCCTCTTAGTACTAACACATTGGGGATGAGATTTTGACATGAGAACTGTAAAGGGTTATGAACATTCAGACCCCAACACGATGAAATCTGAAGGGCTCATGTAAAATGAAAATCTCCCTTACACAGGCGTACTGCCTCAATCCACAGTAGCGGTCGACCCTTGGGATACTGCAGTCTCTAACATGTCCTGTGGAATGGACAGTCACAGGCTTAAAGGCAAACTTGGTGCCTCTGAAGCTGGTACCTTTCTACTCTGCCTTTTCGTTGTTTTCATACATAGAAACTGAAGGAACACTCTTTTTTGGATCAAAGAAGGGCAGTTGCCTGGAAGGCCTCCTACACCCACTTTTTCTTCCAGTTCCACGCACAAAACCTGCTGGAACTTTTGACATTTTGCTCTTCCTTGCCTCTGGATTTTAATGCTAGCAAATTAATGTGTAAGATGTTGGCGGAAAACGACTTTCACAGGACAGTGTGACTTTGCAATTTTGGTGGGGAGAAGAAGAAAGCAGCAGACACACGAATTGCTGAATTATAATGAACCTTTGCACAATCCTCAGCGTGTTTCAGGGGAATCAACATTAAAAAAATTGGAGCAATGATATCAAACAACTAGCTTTGTAGGCAGACAATAGGTGAAGATAAAAGACAAACTCTTCTCAAAGTATCAGAAAAATGCTACTTCTGTTCCAAAAGAATTGGTCATTATTTTTATCTGTGTTCCTCCAGGCAGTAAATTTTTTTACAGTGCATCTTTTTAAAATTTTTTATTTGAATATGAATGAACCACAGGTTCAATCACATGTTAGTTACATACAACTTGGGGAATTTGTGTGGGTTTATATGACTTTTGACCACCTTTTCCCTCCCTCTTACCTTTCCTCTCCCCTCCTTCCTCCCACTCTGTTTCTCCTCTTCCTAGCAGTCCTTTGCCCCCTTCCTATCTTCTCTCTTACATTAAGATCCTTTTATGCATACATCTATGGCAAATCTCATATAAGAGACACCAGTTGATACCTAGTTTTTGTGCATGGTCCATTTTACTGAGCATGATTAACTCAAGGTGACTCTGTTTTCTTTCAAATATTCCATATCTGTCTTTCCTTATGGCTGTATAATATTCTATTGTGTATAGACCATAGTTACATTTTCTTTATCCATCAGTCTGTCGATAGGCATGTAGTTCGTTTCCAGGATTTAGCTAGTATGAATTGTGCTGCTCTAAAGACGGATATGCATGTCTTTTATGACATGATGACTGTAGTTCTTTGGGAAAATACCCAGTAGAGCTGTAAGTGGGTCAGATGACATTTCTAGTCTCAGTTTTCTAAGGAATCTCCAAACTACTTTCCATAGTGCAGTTCCACCAACATTGCAGAAGCATGCCTCACCCCCTGCCCACCGCAGCCTCACCGACAATTGTTGTTTTTGAGTTCTTAATGTAAGCTGTTCTCATTGGAGTGAGATGGAATCTTAATGTTGTTTTGTTTTGCATTTCTCTGATGGCCAAAGATGTTGAACACTTTTCAAGTGCTTGTTGGCTTTTTTTTTTTTTTTTACTTCTTATTCTGAAAATTTTCTTCTCATTTCTTAATGAGATCATTTATTTGACAGAATTTTAGGTTTTTTTTTGAGTTCTTTATAAATTCAAGGTATTAATCCTCTACCTGAGGCATCATTGGCAAAACTTTTCTCCCATTCTGTGGACTGTCTCTTCACCCTGTTTATTGTTTCCTTTGCTTGCAAAAACTTTCTAGTTTGTGGTTGTCCTGTTTGTTAGTTCATGCTGCTGATTCTTATGCAGTTGAAATCTTGTTCATGTATTATCTTTTTATGACTTATTGTATTCCTTTTGAGAGTATATCATTGAGTATTTCTGCATCTATGTTCGTTAGTGACACTGGCCTGTAGGGTTTTTTTTTTTTTTTTTTCCTGTTAAGTCTTTGGCTTTGGTGTCAAAGTTATGCTGGCTTCGAGGATGATTTTGGCAACTTTCTTTCCTTTTTGGTCTCTTGAAAGAGTTTGCTAAGTATTGACATTAAATCTTCTCTGAATTTATGGTATAATTCTCCCATGAATCCATTGGGTCCTGGACTCTTCTTAGTTGGAAATGTTTTTTATTACTTCCTTGTTTTCATAGCTGGTTATTGATCGATCTAAGTGTTTTATTTCTTCTTGCTTCCATTTTGGAGATTGATATGTATTTAGAAACTTGTCCATTTCTTCTAGACTCTTAAATCTACTAGAGTATAAATTTTCAAGGCATCTTCTTATGATCCATTACCATTTGTCTCTTGGAATTTTTAAATTTCTTCCCTAATTTCTTCTATGACTCAATGTTTGTTCAGTAGTGTCCTATATAGTTTTTCTTTGTTTCAGTAATTCCTGTAGCTTGTATTGTTGTTTCCTTCTAGTTTCATACCACTATAATCTGACAGAATACATGAGATTATTTCTTCATTTTTGTATTTTTAAGCACATTTTGTGGCCTAGAATATGCTCTATTTTGCGGAATGTTTCATGAGTAGCTGAGAAAAATGTGTATTTTATTTTTGGATGAAAAACTATCTATATTTTTCCAGTCCATTTTTCCATGGTGTTCTTTAGATCTGCTATGTCTTTGTTAGTGTTTTGTCTAGTTGATCCCTCAACTAGAGTGTTAAAATCACCCACTATCATTGTGTTGGGATTTGTCTGTTCTTTTATGTCTGGTAGTTTTTGTTTTATGTAGTTGGATGTGCCATTGTTTGGTGAATAAATGTTTACTATTGTTAGCTCCTCCTGTTGAATTGTTCCCTTTATGAGGATGAAGTGACCTTCTTTGTTTCTTTTGAGCAGTTCTGAGTTAAAGTCCACTTTATCAGCAAAGAGCACTGCTACCCATTGATTGTTTTCATCTACCTGTTGAGCGGAGTACGGAACGCCTTCCTTTCTCCTTTAGTCTGTATTTGTCTTTATGGGAAAGGTGGATGTCTTACACACAACTAATAGTTATATTCCTTTTTATTTATTTATTTATTTTTTTGAGACAGGGTCTTGCTCTCAAGCCCAGGCTGGTCCTGAACTCACTGTGGAGCCCAGGCTGGCCTTGGACTCATGGCACTCCTCCTGTCTCAGCCTCTTGAGTGCTCAGATTACAGACATGCACCACCATGCCTGGCTTATGTGACACAGGAGAATTGAACTCGGGTACTTAGCCCTTGACTTACTGCTTGCTAAGCATGCACTTTAACTGCTGAGCCATTCCTCCAGCCCCTCTTTTTTTTTTTAAATCCAGTTTGCCAATATCTGTCTTTTGATTGGTGAGTTAAGACTTTGGCACTAAGTGTTATAGTTGTCATATAATTATTGAGTCTTGCCATTATCTTAACCTTTGGACGTTGAATTCTTTTTATTTTCCTGTTTATTTAGATGTTCTCTTTGTTGAAGATATACCCCCCACTCTCTCTCTCTCTCCCTTTCTGATATGCTCATCTTCCCTGTCTCTATCAGGCAGGCTTCTGAGAAATTTTTCTAGTGCTGGTTGAGTTATCATAAACTTTTTCAAATTTTCTTTGTCATAGAAGGTCTTTATTTCATTGTCAATTTTGAAGGGTAATTTTTGCAAGACATAGGAGTTTTGGTTGACAGTTGTTTTCTTTTAGGACTTTGAGGACTTCATGCTCTTTTGCCTTTTAGAGTTTGTGTTGAGAAGTCTGCTCTTATTTTGAAAGGTTTGTCTCGGTATGTTACTTGGTGGCTTTATTTTATAGTTTTTAAGATGTTCTCTTTGCACTGCATGTCTAACTTTTATTGTGATGTGTCTTGGAGAGTTTTGTTTTGATTGGATATAGTTGGTGTGCAAAATACTCAATCACTTGCCAGACCATTTGTTTTCCTATATATGAGAAATGTTCTCTTATGATATCACTGCATAAATTTTTTATTTCTTTAGGTTGGATATCCATTTTTTTCCTGGACTTGTGTACTTCTGAGATTAAGCTTTTCTGAGTCATTTAGCATCTGTTGCTAACCATTTCTGTATTGGTGTAGTGTTATTTGAATATACTTAAGTGTTTGGTCTGTGATTTCCATCCTGTCCTCTAGATCTGAAGTTCTGTTCTCAATCTGGACCACTCTATTCCTCCAGCTTTCCAATGAGGTTTTCTTGTCCTGTTTTTGAATTCTCTGGTGAATTTGTCATTTGTTTCTTGCATTGACTTGTGTGGTTCTGCCAGCCTTGCTCCTTATTTCCTGACTATTTTGTTATTTCTATCCTTGAGCTCTTTAGTTATATATATTTAAAACTCATTAGCCATCTTGAGAAAGTTGTTGTTTGATTCTGTCTTATATTCTTCCATAAGATTGATTATTCTGTTCTCATAGTTATTTTTAAAAGCAAGCTTTTCCATGACATGCACTCACTCAAGCACGCAGCTTATATTTCATGTGAGTACACCCAAAATCTGCATGCAGGCAGGTCCAAATACAACACGTGTGCACTCCATAATCACTTACCCAACATATAAGTAGTTGAAGGTGCCAGAGAAACAGGGATGTGGTTTGAACAGTAGTTGTTGAAAGGACTAATATTGTAAGAAAGCATACTCCACTAGCATGATTTTTAGTAAGCACTTTTATAATACTAAATGCAGCTAGCAGAAAAGATGCTGTGGGTCTTGCTGGGAGCAGAAGCAATGGTGTAAACTGGGAGTAGAAGAACTTTGTGTTCTCTGTGTCATTCCAGTACTTGCATTACTGGTCTTGAGAAGACTTCGTTGCTTTTCAGTCATGCAATGACTCAGGGGATGAGAGAGTTGTTTCCTCAATTTTTCAGTAAGTGTCAGCCACCACGGACCTTATTCCACCCTGCTCCCCACTTGTCACACTTGTGTCCCCCTTTCCTTGGTTTTGTGCTGTCTAAATGCTCTCCATATTTTTCAAGTTTTTGTACATTTTCCTGCATACATACACTAAATTCTAAAGATAACATCACTGCGTCTTCATTATTGGCTACTTTTCCATTGGAATGGCCTTTCTGTGGTAAAAAGCAGATCAACAGTGGTGCAGGCTGACCTCAGACATTTAATCTATTGACAGTACCACAAAGTTTTAAAGGGAAAATTGCCACATACTGAGCACTATATCATGCTAGTGTATGACTAATGAGGTCAGAAGTCTATATACACGACTTTTTGCCTGGTGTCTTTGCTTCTTGCCTGAAACTCAGATGGTTGTGACTTGCTTCAGTTAGGTGTGCTTGTGGGCTAAGATTCCTATTCCCTTGTTTGATGTGCGTTAGCACTACTTGTAGATCCCAAAATCCACCATCATTCCTTGGCACATAGTCCTCTGATCTTTGCATCGTCTGTAGAATCCTTCTCAGGTTTTGAATCTCTTTAATCAAGAGGAGCCCTGTCCCTTAAAAAAGTCACTTGATTGGTCACCTTCCTTTCTTAAATTCAGCTACATTATAGAACATAACCCAGTACCCTGAGAAATAGCCACACACTCCTAGGCATAGCTCTCCTACACTTAAAGAAAGTTATTCAAAGGCCCACATCATGGAGGGGAGGTGACATTTTTGCATGTCACATTCCCAACATTTTTAACTTCAGGAGTCCTGTTTTTAAGCCTCTTTTATACCTCTTATCTATAGCTCACTTTTTCTACTTTTCCATAATTATAATAACATTCTGACCTCAACGGAACCTATGATTCATTTATCTCATCATATTTTCATGTTGCTCACTCTCATTGTCCCTTTACTGCCTTCCAGTCTCAGCGTTTGGTAAATCATTGTAATTATGCAATGAAATCAGCCATGAACTCTCTATTTTTCTCTCCTTTTGTTTTGCTTGGCAAAACCACAATATAATTAAATTTCATTCTCATCTTCTGCATGCCAATATCCATGTGGAGATAGGTAGCTAAAGAAAAATATATTCACATGCTAACTATCCTTCCTTCAAATCCATGAGTACTAATTTAAGTAGATCTTTCAAGTGGCGTGTCACTCATGAGATATTTTATTACAATTAGATACCCAATCAATATTTTTTGGCTTGGCATTCTCTAAAATAAGTTTAAAAAATAATGTACTTCCTTACGTATTTTAAGTTAATATTTAAATTTTCATCAGAAATGTAAATAAAGGTTTTGTTTATAAGGCAATGTAAGTATTTGTATTTTTTAGAAGGCGGAGATACTTCTCATTGGTAGAGTGATTACCTAACATGCAGAAGGACCCAGGTTCAATCCCAGGACTTCCTTACTTCCCCCAACCAATAAAAATTAAAATATTTGTATTTTTAAAAGTTACAAACTCTTTTAAATGACTTTGAGAATCTTAATATCATTGCAGATTTATATTCCCATTGTTTGAATATGCATAACAATAATTCTTTGTCAACTAGAAAATTTATATGAATTATTCCTGAACTCATATTTTCATTGCAATTGTAACAGAATTTTATAACACTTTTTATAGTTAAACTGTCTCATTTTTCACCTTTTCAAACTTTATAGCAATCAAACATATACATGGCTACATTAAAAATGGGCTAAGCACCCTGACTATAATAGTTAAATATTTGTCTTGTTCTGATTTAGAGTTTCATTATAATCACTGGTTAGTAAATGACCAGACAGAATTATGTAAACATATATCTTGGTAAGAATCAGTGACATGAAAGAATAAAACTTTTAAAATACATCCTATAGTAAACACAGAGTTGTAAGTCTTCCAAATTTTATTTAGAAAAAAAAATGAACAGAGTTGCAAGGATGACACAATAAACATCTATGTGTTCCTCACTTATATTCAATGACTCTTAAAATTTTTCTGTTTGTTCTCTCTCTCTCTCTCTCTCTCTCTCTCTCTCTCTCTCTCTCTCTCTCTCTCTCCCGGAAGCATTTGACAGTGAGGACACGCACTCACTACCAGAAGGGGAAGCTGACAATACGGATACTGCGCAGATTGTGAGGAAGATGTGGTAGAGGCCTATGGAAAGAATTATAAATTTTTTGTGTGAAAAAGGAACCAATAAGAAGGTGAGGTATTGCTGAGTATTTACGGAAGGGGGAGAAAGCATACACCTCACGTGGGACAGTGGGCTTCAGTCAGGAGCTATGTTCTTCTCGGAGCGCCCTGAGACCTTCAGGGAGTACAAATATGCAAACAGTGCGGTGCGGAGCGGTGCGCTTCCTTGTGCACTCTTTTCTTAGCATCCTGCCTGCCGCTGCCCGGGCTACCCAGCTGTAGGAGTTCCGTTCTCAAGCCACCGCCCTCAAAAACGCAGCTCAAGTTCCATAGGTGTCATGATCTGGGACTCTCATATCAGAGAGACCATTCGATGTTTCACCTTCTGCTTCTGACTTACTTCACTAAGCATGATGTTCTCTAGTTTCTTCCATTTGCCTGCAAAAGCCTCCACGATGTTGGACTTTATAGATGCATAGTATTCCACTGTGTATAAATACCAGAGTTTGTGTATTCACTGGTCTGTTGATGAGTATTTTGGTGACTTCCATGTTTTTGCTATGGAACTTAAGACGAAAGACAAAGTGAAAGAGGGGAGTAGGGTGGGGGAGGAGGGAGGGTGGGGTGGGTAGGGGGAGGGACAAAAGTAGAGTGGGAAAACCCTTGTCACCTTGACAAGATAGGTACGTATGTGCGCAAAATGCTCAACTCCATTGTAAACCTTGAATTTTGCACGTGTACATATCAATAAAATGTGGGGAAAAAACCGCAGCTCAATCCTCTCATTTCCACGACCTCAACGTCGTTTTAGACTCACATTCTTCTCCTTGATGCACTCTCCTGAATACCCTTGTAGGAGACCGTGTTCTCTGAGTTTCCTTCTGACGTCTGTAGTCATTGCTCACTCCTTTCGGGACTCTCTCTGGTGCACTTTCCTCCTTGCCCGCTTTGGGTTGGGGCACTCAGGGGCTGGAACCTTGGAGCGCCTTTCTTCCCTCTCTACATCACGGTCTAGGTTGTCTTGTCCAGTCTCAGGACCGTAACACCTGCCCCATGCATCGCCAGCCTGGCCTCTTCTCTGCATTCCAGACTCGTATACGTAACTACCTAATTAAGTTTTCACTTGGGTATATATCAAGTGTGTCAAACTTTAAAAAAAAATTAAAAAACTAAACTTTTGCTAGTTTTGTCTCCAAATCTCAACGTACTTGAGGTTTTCCTTTGCTCACTAAAAGCAATTTCATTCTCTTAAGGTTCAGTTCAACAATTTGAGCTACTTCTGTTGTTTTCTTAACCTCCACTTCTAATCCATCAGTAAAATTTTGATGATTCTTTTTTTCTCATTTTATTAGTGTTTATATGTAATACACAATTGTTACATTGAGCTTGGGTATTCTGTGTACATATATATCAAGTTGATATTATAGTATTTTCCTCTTCTTGGCCTTCCTGCTCCATTAGCATTTTTTTAGGTTATAAATATTCTACCATTTTATGCATTATTAAAAATTTGTATATACTTGAATTTCAGATTCCATGACACATTAGAGATATGGGGCTTGGGGAATCAGTGACCATCTGTGCCCTCCACTGTTTTAGAGGTTCACCCCTTTCCTAACTGACCATTGCCCCCTTTCTACCCTGTCACTCATCTTGGGCCTTTATGTGCCATTATTTTTGTGAGTTTCCTAAGAGGGTCATCCATCTATAGTCAGTCTTTTTGTGTTTGGTCCATTTCACTGAGCATTCAAAAGCTTCGTATTTGTCTTTCTTCATGGCTGCATAGTATACGATTGTGTATAGGTAACACATCTTCTTAACCATTCCTCTATTGATAGGCAGGTGGCTTGTTTCCAGGCTTTGACTATTATGAATTGTGCTGCTATAAAAATGGATATGTATGTGTCTTTTTGGTATGTTGACTTGATTTCTTTTGAGAACATGCCTAGGCAAGCAGTAGCTGGATCAAGTGGAATTTCTATTCTCAGCTTTTTAAGAAATCTCCAGACTGCTTTCCCTAATGGTTATATATTGCATTCCCACCAACAGTGGAGGAGAGTTCCTTTTTTTCCACACCCTCACCAGCTGTTACTGTTTTTTTGAGTTCTTGCTGTAGGCCCTCCTTGCTGGGGTGAGGTGACACCTCAATATTGTTTGTATTTGCATTTCTTTGATGGCCCACGATGGAGAACACTTTTTCATGTGCTTGTTGGCCATTTGTACTTCCTCTTCTGAGAAGCTTCTTTTCAGCTGCCTACTTGCTGATGGGTCATTTATTTTAGGGGGTTTTGTGTTTTTTACTTCTTTGTATATTCTAGATAATAATTCTTTGTCTGAAGTTTCATTGGTGAGCATCTTTGCACACTCTTTATGTTGTTTCTTCACCTTCCTGGTTGTTTCTTTTGCTGTGCGAAGGCTTTTTAGTTTAATGTAGTCCCATTTATCTGTTGATCCTTGCTGAGATTTCTTGTGCAGTTGGTGATCTGATCAGAAAATCCTTTTCTGTACTAATGTCTTATAGGGTTTTACCTATTTTGTCTTCCAGTAGGTTCACTGTTTCTGTTTTGACCTCCAGTTGTTTGATCCATTTTGATCTGATTTTAGTGTGAAGTGACAGGTATAAGTCTAATTTCATCTTCCTATGGCACAGCAGTTAAAACACTTGCCTTCCAACTGCAAGGCCCTGAGTTCAATTTCCTAGCATACCATCAAGCCAGGCATGGTGGTGCGCACCTGTAACCCAGCACTCAGGAGGCTGAGGCAGGAGTATTGCCATGAATCCAAGGCCAGCCCAGGCTACATAGTGAGTTCAGGACCAGCCTGAGCTACAGAACGAGACTGTCTCAAAGAAAAATAATACTAATTTCATCCATCAGCATGTAGAGATCCAGTTTTCCCAGCACCATTTGTTGAAGATGCCGTTTTCTTCTCAGGGGACAATTTTCCATCCTTTGGCTGAGGGTGTTTGGATTTGCCTCAGCATCCTCACTTCTGTCCAACTGGTCCTTCTGTCTGTTCTTACACCAGCACCATGCAGATTTAACCGCTGTTGCTTTGAGTATTTCTTGAAGTCTGGGGTTGTGATTCCTCTGGCTTTGCCCTTGTTACTTAGAATTGCTTTAGAAATTATGGGTCCTTTTTGGATACATATAAATTTTAAAGTTATTTTTTCAAGTTCTTTGGAAATATTATTGCTATTTTGATTGGCATTGCATCAAATCTGGATAGCAGCTTTGGAAGTACAGCCATTTAGTTCTTATCCAGGCACATGGACGTCCTCCCATTTTCTAAAGTCTTCTTCAATTTCTTTCTTCAGGGCTTTTTAGGTTTCTTTGTACAGGTCTTTCACTTCTTTGGTGAAGTTTATTCCTGAGTATTTTATTTTTTTGTTGCTATTGTGAAGGGGATTGTTTTCCTGATTTCTTTCTTATTTGATTCATTATTGTTGTATAGGAATGTTATTGATTTGTGGGCATTGATCTTGTAACCTGCCACTTTGTTGAGTTTATTTATTCGTTCTAAGAGTCTTTGGGTAGAATTTTTTGAGTCTTTTATGTCAAGTATCACGTTGATTCTAACTTAGGACATATTTGGAATCCTGTCTACTTGTCATCACTATGTCGCTCCCATAACCCTGGCCATTGCCACTGTCATGCTCCACATGGATTTGATGCATTAGCCTCACAACACAGCTGGTCGCCCCATCTGCATCCTGGCCTGCTGCAGTCTTTTCTCCAGAGTCCTCTGCCACCCACAGGCTTTCCCAGACCTGCCTCGGTGGCCTCCCTGAAGCTGCTCCTGCACTCTTGCCTTCCCTGTTTTTTCTAGCCATCGCACACCTGCCAGGCATGCATTTGCTCCCGCTGTCCTTCCCAGCCTTTCCACAGACACTCCCACAGCTCACTCCATCTCCTTTCTGTCTCTGCTCGGATGCTGCCTTCTCCCCGAGGATCCTTTCCATCCCAGAGCCCCAGGTTATCCTTCACTGCTTCATGCTTCCTTACAGTACGTGCCACCGATTGCATTGTTTAACTTATCTATTAATTCTTTTTTTTCTACCTGTTAAAGGAGAGCTTTTCACCACTGTCATATCCTATTCTTAATTTTCTTTCAGACCCATTACTGCATGCCTGTGCCCATTACTGAGGTTGTATCCTCAGGGTTTATTTTGTCTTGATCTGTAATGTAACTCCACTCGCCCCTCCAGCAAAGCTGTTTCTCTCATCTAAGTCCTGAACAGACCCAACCCTGCTTAGCTTCCTAGATCAGGTGAGCCTGGGCGCCTGCATGGTGGCATGGCTGCAACTCAATCTCAGCTGGAAGCTCCTGCCAACCAAGTTTCGAGGGGCACAAGTGAAGTTGTATCTACCAACTGATTCCCTCATTCAGGACTCCTCAATGTTCATTAAAATATGAGGTTAGCGGTATTGCTTTGGCTCTCTGACTTTTTATTATCTTTAGTGAATGATCAGGTGCAACCTATGCTTTCACTGGAGATGGACGCCCTTCATAGTAATAAGCCTATGTTTTCTTTGTCTTCAGACTGTCCTCATCTGCTTCATACTCTGCTTGCTTCCTATCCTGCCAGAATTTTCTGTTGGTATTTTAAAATCCTTTACATTAGAAACTGGAAAAAAAAATTGCAGGTCAAAGCGTGACAGTTAGAAGTCTTTATGGATGAGATAAATCAGCTTTGTTTTTTTTTTTATAGATTTGAAAACGCAGCTTTCAAAGGCACTACTATGAAATAAAACATTTTGGAAAATGTCTTGGAGGAGCTCATACCATATTTTTTTCAGCTACCTTGCCTATTAATTATTTCCTCTAGCACTTGAGGATTTAAAAGCAGCTGACAAAGTGTTGAGAATGGATTGAAGGCAGTTTGCATCTATTCAGTTTAAAAGCACATTCAAAATGATTTCTACCTTTTAAATACGTCAGTTATTATTCTGTGGTGTGTAGCAGCACGGCAAGGGTGACGCAGCTAATGTAATGATATGATCCTCTATCACTTTTACGAGACATTTGCATCCTTTTATGCCACACCTAATTGACAGTTGGCCCACCAGTCCTCCCCGATGGAACCGCCTGTTAGACGGGATTTATGGCCTTCGCTTCATAAATCAGTTAAATGACATGAAATGAAAATCTATTTTAAATGATATCGCATGAAATCTTTCCCGTGGTTGGAAAAATTGCATTTTAGAAAATATTTATTGGGTAGTTCAGTAAGCATATGCAGGACTTGCTTAGCTGCAGTGTAGACGTGGTTAGGTTTGGAGCACTAGTCCAGGCCTTTGTTGCTTCCCGCCTGCTGTGTGTCAAGGCGTCATTAGACAAGTGCCTGTTCTTGGCAGAATGCATATCGCTCTTGCAAGTACCCTAGATCTTTCCTATCTGGTTCATGCTGCCTCTCTCATCCCAGCTTCACCCATTTTCTATCTCCTTTTGTGAGTGTCACCTCAAAGAAGACAATGTTTATGTTCTGTTCGTGAATATATCTTCTTTTAATACTTAACAGTTGTTCAATTAATCTGCATTGAAGGAACTAAAGAATCAACACCTTCACATTGACTGCCTTAGCTTTGTTATTTTGAAATAACTTTTTGTTTTCCCAATCTCTTAAATCCTTATCCTTCAGATCTATTGACTTTTGTTGGAAAACCCAGAGCACATGTTTGCTTATTTTTAAGTAGACAGATGAGCCAACCACCACAGCTAAGAATTGGTCCCTCTTCCAGGAGACCAAGTGGATTCCCCAAGTAGGCCAGTGGTTTGGTTGGCTGTCCTGTTTTCTAAAGTTGATCCAGTGTTCCCTGATCATTGTAGCGCTGGGGAGCACAAATAGGATTTGGGGCATAGGGAGGGCAGTTAACATCGATTAGCCTGAAGGTCAAGGCCCACATCTTTTGCGAAAATGTCACAGGATTAAAATGAACTGAAGGACGTTCAATTGCCCATTTCCTAAGCTGTATGAGATGACGTGGGGTCATTTATTTTCATTATAGTTAATATGGGTTATAGGGAATGTGAATGTACTTTTAGCTCAGCATCCTGACTATTCTGAGTTATCAAACTGTGAAGACCACCTCTATCTTGTATACCGTGTGGGAGAGATCCTCTTTAAGAAAAGAATATAAAACTATATGTTAGGTATCAAAATAAACATTTGTTTGGGATGAATAAAACAATTTTAACAAATTACTGGAAGCTCAGAGGTTCCAGTTCATTCTTTCTGAGCTCTTTTTAGCCAGTTTATTCAAAATGCTTTTCTAGAAAAAATTTTCTCCTTGACACTAAATTTCCCTCTCTATTTAGAATTCTTTAAATGTCCCAGGGATTCTTAGTGCTATAGGGCTTACACAGGTGAGGGTCCATAAATCTTAACCTCTGTTACCTTTACCATAAACTTACTTTTGACTGTCCATTTAAGAAGCTGAGAAGTTTCTAGAAATAAGGAGGAGAAATGAGTAGAAAGAGAAAGGGAAGAAGCTCTTAATCAACATAGTCTATTAACTTCCTGAGAAAACTGTTGGAACAATTTGAGTTCTTTTAACCCTGGCATGGTGGTGCACATCCATAATCCTGGCATTCTAGGAAGCTAAAGAAGGTAGACTATAAGTTTTAACCCAGCCCAGACAACTTAGCAAGTCTCTGTCTCTAAATAAAACATAGAAAAGGACTAAAGATGTAACTCAGTTTGAAAGCCCTGGCCTCAGTCTCTACACACACATACACACACACACACACTGCACACACTGCACACACTGAGCAGAGCATCTTAACCAGACATTACCCTAGTAGGTGGCTGACCCCACCATACTCTGCACATCCTCTTTTGGGTTCCTGCCATGGTTCTTGACTTGGCCCACTTCTGTAACAGAGTTTGGCAGCCACCAAATCCTTTCTTTAAGTTGCTAATAGATTAAGCATCAGTTAACTGTACAACTAAATAACTTCTTATTTTTCATGATCTATTAATCAACAACCAATGAGAATAAGGTAAGGTCAATTATTCTTTCTCTCTTTCTCTTTATTTTTCTCCTTCATCATATTTCTGTTTTCTCAAAAAGGAAAGAAATGTATGATATTGAGGTACTTTGTTCTTCTCATGGAACCTAGAAGCTTCTTCAGAGCCCTTTGTAAGAACAAGTGATTGCCACTTTTCCCGTTCCCTCCCAGCCTCTTCATAAATCAGTTCACATTTGCAACACATGTATGGTAGTTTAAATATTTTCCATAATAGGTATAAGATAAAATGACCCTTAAATTCAATCAAGTGCATTAAGTAAATTTAGTAAATGTGTGTGGCAAAGTATAAGCTGATGAACAAGGAGCGCGTATAGACATGGCGCCTTCCAGACACATGATTCAAGTGCTAGTGGGAGGGCACAGGAATAATGACGCGTGTTCTACATACCTCTAAGTCAAAGCAGTTTTAATGATGCTTCGGAAGGAAAGGTATAAAAAGGGATGGTTCTAAGAATCCAAGAGGAAAAAGCCATGTTAGGTTCTACACCCTTTATGGAGGGAATGTTGTGTCCTACAGGACAAAGAAGGAATTCAGGATAGTGTGGAAAATGTTAGGGAAAGGTGAGCGTACAACATTGTTGTAAAGTGTGGGAATATGCCAGAAAATGTTGTCCTTAAAGATGAGAATGAATACAATACAGATCAGAAAAAGTTATGGAAATGTTTAAGTATTGGGCTAAGTAGTTGATAGGAGCATGTAATCTGCTAATGAAATCACAAAATTTGGACAAAGAAGGTCTGAGTCAGTTATCATTATGATGTAGTGGTGACTGACTCTGGGCAAGTCATTAAGCACGGAGAGGTGCTCAAAAGAAAGGTGGGGTAATCCTGAACCTAGTGGTTGCAAGATTATTGTGAGTCTCAAAGGAAATGATGTTTGTAATTAATTGTTGCAAGAAACACTAATCCAGTGCCCACGTTCTAGGGATAGTGAGAGAGCTGGGCACAGACGAGTGGACAACTGATGGAACCGAGGCAGCGGTGCGAGGGCCTGGGGGCTGAGGGTGCACCGGAAGTAGCTCTGCAAAGCCACATTTGAGAACGGACTCCAAGGCCAGAACGCATGGACAGCAGAAGGAAAGGGAGGAGTTCCTTAAGGAGGTCAGGTTGGCTCCTTTAAGATCCGTGGTGTAGAGTAAGAACTTCAGTTTTGATTCCAAGGGCTATGGCAAGCAGTGGTGGTTCAAAGCAGGGGAAGGACACAGTTCCAGTTGCTCTCTTGAGAAGAGAATTGCTGTGTATAGAAGAATTGAAGGGGAATTCAGGCAACGAAGACTAGTGCCTTAGGGCTCTTGCTGGGAGTGAGAAATACATGGAGGGCAAATTGTACGTGTCCACTAGACTGAGCTAAGAGATGCCCAGATACCTGGTGAAATTAAATCCATGTCTGTATCTATATCATCTCCCACAGTTGTGCCTCTCCGGGGAACTTGGATTAATACAAGATGTGTGGATCTGGGATATTTGGGGTACCACAACAGGATTGTTGACAGATTGTATTTGACCTTACACACATGCTAAATGAAAATGCTTGGGGACTTGAAAGCCCTGAACTTACTGTTTTTTATTTTTTTATTTGCATACTACATTCCTTTCCCTTTCCACCTCATCTACACTCACCACATCCTCTTTCTCTTCTCCACAAAGTCTACCGTTTTACTTTCTTCCATCTCTTTTACTTTTTTATGGTTTTATTTTCTCATATTAAAGAAACCACATGATGTTTAATCTCCTATTTCTGATTCATTTTGCTAAGCATAATGATCTCAAGGTGCACCATTTTCTTACAAATGACTCAATTTTTTCTTTTTTTTAAATGGCAGAACACTATATACCACATCCTTCTTATCAGTTCATCTGTTGTTGGACATATTGGCTTCCTCCAAGCTTTGGCTATTAAAAATTGTGTTGCTCCACGCATGGGTGTGAGTGTATCACTCTTGCATGATTGATTTTAATTTTTTTGATAAAATACCCAGAAGAGGTGTAGCTGGGTCAAATAAAATATCTATTTTTCGTTTTTTGGGGGGAAATCTCTATACTGGAAAGCCATGAACTTATGAAGTAGTAGCAGTTCCTGATTTGATAGTCACTAGGGAAAGTTGGAGGTTTTGAACATGAGAGTGGCAGGAGGCAGTACTGCAGTGAGCTAACCAGGAAATGCTGTAATGCAAGAAGAGAATGGGTGAAACCTGGAAGGAGAACTTCAGTTAGCCCGGGGCTTCTCAGCCCGAGTGTGCATGTGACTCACCTAGAAATATGATTAAATGCAGATTCTGATTCTGTAAATCTACGGTGAGAGTTGATGTTCTGCATTTGTAACAAGCTCCCAGGTGATGTGCAAACTCATTCTCTGCAAGGGTTTGGGAAAATAATTCAAGAGCAAATTAAGGAGGGCTTGACCTTATCTGGGAGTGTGGAGGTAGAGAAGAGAGACTGTTCTTTCACAGTGGAAGTACAGATTAAAGAACAAAGGAGAATCATGTAAAAAAATAAGTGTTAAATCAAAGTGAGCAAGAAATGGGAGAGTCAATGACACAGATATTGAAGCCAGGAAGAAGTTTGGAGAAGAAATTTTTCTAGTGTCGATTATGTTTTTTTGTGTTTCAACTTGGGATCTGATGCCAGTTCTGGGGTTGAAAAAAATCCCTCTTACCTGGTAAGTTTTGTTTTGAGGGATGAAGGGCCAATGTTTCCGTTTTCTACCCATATGTTTGATGAATGTTGCAACACAAAGACTATGTGTATTTAAAAAACCTCATATGGAAAGTAGACTGGGAGTTTCATTGCAGGCAATGTGGTTGGACTCGAAACCAAGGAGTCACCTTGAAAGTCAAGAAAAGCCATGTCTTCTTGGACTATGGTGTCTTAGTCTCTGCATGTCTTACTACTGAATTTCCTTGTGGGCCAATTCTTACTCTTGCTTCCTGCATATTACTTTCTTCTCATTTCATATATTATAATAGTCCCATATGGCCCAAGGACTAGTGTCAGTACATCTGTGATATTAATAGTAATGACAGTCCATACTATTGAGCATTTATGTGCCAAGCATTGTGCTGTGCATTTCATGGACATTATTGTATTGAAAATTCACAATTCCAGGAAAAAGGTGTTGTTATTTTTATTATTATTGTTGTTATCTTTTCATCCAAACCACCATCTGACTCCACTTTTTTAGCTAAGAAAAATGAAGTTTTTTAGAGTTCAGCGGTCTGCCAAGTGCCCATACTGAGTTGGCAGAACTGTACTCAGAAAAGTCAGTTAACTAGTTCTTTCAACTAACAACCAAGGAATTTGGTTCTAGCACTTTTCCACTGACCATTTGTAGGACAATCCCTTTGTCTGCATGCCAACAAGATGCACATACTTCTGCTTTCCTGGCAGGATACCCAGCCTAGTGGCTAGTATGACTGGGCTGCTTCTAGTAATGCGTATAATATTAAGCAAAGCTCTTACATTTTAGGGCTAAAATATTCATTAAAAAATGGCCAGGGGCTGGAGGAATAGCAATGTGGTTAGAGCACTGGCCTAGCAAGTGTAAGATTCTGGATTCAATATTCCCAGAATTACATAAATGGGGCATGGTGGTGCACCCCTGTATTTCTAGCACTTGGGAGGCTGAGGTAGGAGAATTACAGTGAGTTTGAGGCCAGTCTGAGCTACATAGCAAATTCAGAGCCAGCCTGGAGTACAGAGTAAGACCCTCTACTTCGAATGAAAAAAGGAGGGGTCAGATGAGAGCAGTAATTTCACAATCCCAGCGGGCATTAGAATTTCTGTAGTGGAGCAGTCTTTACCAAATAGTAATTCTGTCCCCTCACCATCTTGCCTATTAGTCCAAGACACACAGTTTGGTTAAAGACCTGGGAGATGTAGCTGTCCTCTAACCCATCTACCCTGAGGATTGAACCCAGGTTCTTTGAACTGGGCTACTCTTCCAGCCCCAGCAACTTTCGAATTTTGAGACCGAGTCTTACTAAGTTGCTAAAGTGCTCTGTCTTGAACTTGTGATCCTCTTGCCTCAACCTCACATATTTCTGGGACAATAAGCATGTGTTATCACACTGGGTGTGAGGCATTGGAGTTTTTGCAAAGCTTCCAAGGAAGAAGTCTGCAGTACATCCAGGGACAAGTGCTAGGGGATTGGTCAGTCCTGAAGGCAGGTGTGCCTCTTTCACTGTCTTCTTCAGCTTTGTCATGCAAACACACAAACAATGTGAGCATCTGACTCTCCTGACCAAACTATTTTGACAGCGGCTTTTATTTTGGCTGCAAAGTCTAGTGAGTGTCTCTAGTCTGAAACATTAGACATTAGGAAAGTCTGATATGGTAGTAAGAAGTCTGGATTCTACAGGTGAAAAATATTATGGAAGGATGCGCTTACATAAATAAAAGAAGCTTCTCCGGCAGAGTGGCCCTCTGAGGAGGCTCAGGACTCTGTGTGCTGAGGGACAGCTGGAGTTAAGAAATGTTCTAGAGGCCAGCAGCGCCCACCACATTTGGCGGAGGAAGCAGTGCTGAATGTCTGAGACATGAGGCAGTGAATTGAAAGCGAGGCTCAAGCCCTACGTGGAAATGATTTCATCCTAACTTGGGGTGTTGAGATTGTCCTGGGCCTTTGGGAACTGGCGCTCCCATCCAGTGTGTGTGTAGCTGCAAAGCCCCATAAGACCCCACTTTCCAGAGGTAGCCCTGGGGCCGGGAAACGTCCCTTAACGCCTCTGCAGCTGATGGCTCCTCCCCATAAATTGTATCAGTGCACTTTTATTTTAAGATCCTTCAGTTAAAAGATCCAAATGGTGTCTAAGCTGTCTTACAAGGTCAAACCGGGATGTGCTCTCCCGATCTCCACCTTTTCTCACTTCTGGTCCTGAACTGCTGAACCCAGTGATGTTTGCCTTTCTGTGGCGGGATGACATCAGCGAGGAGGCAGTTCCTCGGCCGAGGGAGCCAAGTCCTCAGACACCATCTCAGAAGTAGGACAAGTACATTTTGTTTCTGCGATTCAACCCAGAGAACTGCGTGGTCCCAGAAGCATGTGCCAAACGTGTTTGCGCAACCTTGCTGTGGCTTCCAAACTATGGTTCAAGAATTTGCCAAGGATTTCATTTCTTCGGGGGAATGAATGCGCGTAGAAGGCATGATTAGTGCTGGCATGTCCACATCTCAAGCCTGAGAAGGGTGAGGGTCTTAGGAAACAGGGTCATAGGGCCCTGGCTAGGCTGATATGAAACACGGCTTCTGGCCTTATCCGAGCTGGGACACACAGACAGGGAGGACATTGAGATCGAGCTGGCCAGGGCATGGTGCCATCTTGTTTTGGCCAGGGGTGTGCTCTGGCAGCAGAGGAGCAGGCAAAGCTACCAACTTGGCTGCTAGTCCTGAACATTTGCTCTGCATTCTTCACTCCTGATTAAAATCCCTCTACCCCAGGCAATGGTACAAGAACACGCACATACTATACATCTGAACACACATGTATGTAGTGATTGAAAATGTTTTAATAAATGAAACGCAGTTAATGCATACACACCCACCTATACAGTCTCCTGTTAAGAGAAACTAAAGACTATTCTATGACCAACATTGTAAGACTAATGTTTGTGTCTCTCAAAGGCTACTCTGATAATAAATGTTCATACTATGTAGTGTTTTACAGTTTACAGAATAATATCACATGTATCATCTCATCAGCCCAACCAATTTGGAGAGTGTGCATTAGCTTTTTCTCTAACATCTGAAAAAATCCGAGTTTCAGGGACTTTCTCAAGATCATGCAGCTCAAGAAAACAAAACAAAACAAAACAAAACACAAACACCAGTCATTCACATCCAAACTCCCAGCCACTCTGCCTCTCCATAATCTAAATGTTAGAAACACCAAAGGTCAGTAAGCGTGTTACCCTTCTGTTTATAGAAATCCATGACAGGGCCTGGTGCCACCATTTCACTTGAGACTTCTTCAGAAATGGAGACTCTCAGGCCCAACTCTGAACTTCGAATCATAACTGCCCTTCAACAAGAATCTCATCAGGTTGATTCATGTGCATAGTCAAGTTCAGGACACCCTGGAGGAGGGGATCAGTGTTTCAGCTTCACTCCTGCCACACTCAGGAGGCCTTGAGTGCTAAAATTACATAAATCTGGTGGAACTAACAACATCGAAAACTGTGCCAGGGCCCCATGCCTGTTATTCTATCTCTGGGCAGAGAACTAGATCAAAGTCTTTAAAATTCCTCAGGTGGTTGTCATGTTCACCCAGGTTGGAAAGCCACTGAAACTGACCATTGTTAAGGCTTCTTCACAACTTTTCTGAGACCAGAGCCTTATCTACACAGAAGGGGCCTAGAGGTGCTTTGCCATGCTCATGGTTGGTAGACGTTTTGGCATTCATGGAGCACTGCGTGTGGAATTCACCTTATTTCTCCCCATAGTCTTGACTTTACAAGTGCTTCTTACTGGGGGAATGCTATATTTTATCCCCATTTTATTCTCCTGGAAAAAGAGTCAAATATTAAGAAAGAGGCCTCAGGATTTCCAGTTCTAATTGAAAGGTTATAACCAGCCTGAAGCCTTATAGTTGAAGATCTTGGGGTTAGGACAATGGCTTGCTCAGCTCACTTACTCTTTAGTAAATCTCTTAGGCATCTTTTGGGATGCAGAACAGTTAGCTTGTGGCAAATGCCACACAGAACACCAGGAGTACAGGGTCCATGTCTCAGAAAAATACTGGAGACTGGAGATTTCTGATAAGACATTGAGAGCCCCAAACAAATGATTGTCTTCCTTGCACCTTTCATTTATTTAAAGGCAGGATCCACATTTTCCTGTGTATACAGTCATACCAGGAGATTTGAGACTGTACTCACTTTTCTGTGGAGCCATCTGTTTGAGATATCAAGAGAAAATTCATTAGGGAGAGATTAGGCGGGGTCAGCAGAGGACAGCTGTACAGCCGGGGCCACTGAGCCAGCCCATGTGTGCGGGAGCTTGTAATTCTAGATGTCCCATATTTCACTGCTTCTTAGATATGCAGGGATGACGCCAGGCAGCAGAAACCACACTTATTTACTAGAGTTTGCACAACAGTCCAGAGATTGCTGAAGGTTTTTTTTTTTTTTTTTTCAGAGCCCTGCCCCGCTGGGGTGAAGGCAAGCCCAGGCGCTCACATTTTCATCTGACATCCATGCTTGTCAGACCTCACGCTGGACATGTGAGGACATGCGCTTAATTTGGTGCCACCCACAGAAAATGGGCAGCTGTTGCTGCTCCTGGCTGAGGACTTGTGCCTGGTCACGTCTCGCTTTGTAACTTTCTTTCCTCTGCCCTTCACTCTCCATTGCATGACTTGACAGCTGCGTGGCTAATTGTTTTATTTTCCTTCCTACAAACTTGGTGGATTCCTCTCATCACCTCCTTTCTGGCTCTTGCTGGCCCATATGGTCCGTGCATAGCAGGATTCCCACGGCTCAGTACCCTACTCTTGCCTTTCCCCCACCCCAGCTCGGGATCCCAGGGAGGCCAGGAGCAATGATCCAGGGCTTCCCTTGAACCTTGGGCTGGAAATGGAAACTACCTGGGCTCTCAGCACCTGGAGTCAGCGAAGCTCACCCTGCATGCGTAAATCAGTCGTCTTATGACCCCAGGCCACATGTTAGAGTTGTGATCAGCGTACTAGCAAAGAGACCAACTGCTGCCAGGAGAGACATTGTCTTTTTCACAGTCATTGAACAGCTGGAAAGAATAGTGGAGTTGAGGGGCCCCGGGTTATAAAATCCAGTGGGTCTCAATCCTGCTGCACTTTACAATCCTTCAGGATATGTACAGTTTTATTTAATTAATTAAGTTTGAATAGTCTTTTTGGTAGTCTGTATTTACAACATAATCACACACTTTTATTTTTCCCTGAAAATTAATAATTGTATACAATTTAGATACTATTTTGTTACATCAGCACGTTTCAGAATGACCAAATCCGTCTTTAGCAGGGCTGACACCAGGCAGCAGGACCCCCGCCCAAACTCTGACCTAACTGGGCCGAGGCAATCCTACGCTGGCTGCTTTCTTTCTTCCTTTCTCCGGGCTGTGCACAGCCCTGAGAGGGGCTGCTGCTCTACCCTCTCAGCTAGACAGCCTCTTAAACTATTGCTCTGTGTGTCCTCTTCCAAAAAGGTGCGTGTGGTATTTTCCACATTTTAATCAAGAGAGTAATGGCGTGCTCGCTGATCCAGTAGCGAAGGCCAGTGTAAAGGGAAGTGTTCAGAAAAACGCAATTTTACTACTGCCTGGCATGGATAGGGGCTTGTTAACAGCTAACTAAGGTTGTTGCTCAATCATGCTCCCCGAGGGGCTGGCCGTGACGAGTAGGAGGGAGGAAGCAGGCGCATTTGTAATTACGCCTTACACCACTAAGGTGCTGCTCACACCTGCTTCCCCTTCCAGCGGCTCAGAGGCAGCCCCTCTGTTTGGGGGCAAACTTTCCAGTTGCTGATTCAGTTGTTCTGTGTCCATAGCTAATCACTTTCAGATTTGCCTAATTCGTTTGCATATGAGCACTTCCGGAAGGGGTCCATTTGCATATCTGACTTCATTATCCTTTGCTTAAGAAGAGGACGGGAGCTGTCATTGTCTCTTGGATGCAGCTGGGCTGAGCCAGACTGTGAGGAGAGAAGTTAAGGACCCTGCCTAGACTGGAGGCTGAGAATTCACAAACTTACACAGTCCAGCTGCACCATCTAGTTGACTTCAAAGACATGCCTGTGAAAGCCACACACACTCTTGGTTCAAGGATATGTGCTCAGACATCTTCCTCAACTTCGGCAAGAGATGGACAAAGATTTTTTATTTTTATTTTTTAAAGAGGCACTGTGAGTCACTGTGATCCCTCTTGCTGGAGTTTCCTCACAAAGAGTTTGAAATATCAGCGCTGAAGAAGCCAAAATTTCGTGCAGCCTAGGAACACACTTTCAATTTATGCAGTCCTATCTAATAGAACTTTCTGTATGATGGAATTATTCTGTGCGTGATGTCCAGTTTGGTGGCAACTAGTAACATACGGCTGGCTACTGGGCTACTGAACGCTCAAAATAGGCTAGTATGGCAAAAAAAAATGGAATTTACTTAATTTATTTGATTTGCATTTATATTTAAATCACTTATGTGATAAGGGGATACTGGGTGGGACATCTTGGTCTTTGGAGTCGGACAAGGCAGTCCCATGTGGGCAGCAAGTAGGCCCAGATAAGCCCTGAGGATGGATTTGTATCCTGCCAAAGGACAAATTCCACTCCAGCAAATGGTTGCCAATAATGTTCAGGGTTCAGAGATATTCTAGTTAACAAAAAAACAATTGTAGGTATTAAATTTGAGGTCTAAGTTCTAAGTATTGAACACTATTCAAAAATTTTAAATCTCGTGTGGCATTTCTTCTAGTTCAGCTCCGTTTTTCTGAGGAGGAAGCAGTCTCAGGGAAATGCCATGTCTTCTCCAAGGCTACGGATCAAATGGCGATCTAGTCTTCTTTGGCCTAGCATCACCTCTTAATTACCATCTTGTTGGTTCTGTGTGTAGATACTCCTTGACTTCCACAAATGGAAAATGTCATAAATCATGAAAGCATTTAAACCACCTACCTACTGACATGCTGGCTTAGCAGCACACTGCGTGGTAGGATGTATTGGCTGTTGCGCTTGTGACTGGTGGCCGAGGCGGGACGCGGCTCTCTGTCGCTGCCCGCTCGGCATGTTCTGGAGAAGATTGGACTGCACGCTGCCAGCCTGGGAAGAGATCAGATTTCAAAATCGGAGGTATGCTTTTCCACTGAATGTGCACCGCTTTCATCATGTCGGTGAAAAAATTATTGTCGGGACCATTGTACACCACAGACACTCTCTTCTCATTCAGCTTTATCTTCCAGACATTTTTGTTTTGCCAGACTGACATCGGAATACACGTTCACTCTTCTTATTCTTACAGGCAGTCAGACCCTCCCCTGTGAATACAAATACCCCCATGGGAAAAGAGAGAATTTGTCTCTTGGATTTAGGGTGTTGGAAGGAGTCTGTGTAGAAGACTGAAGTTTCTTTGAAGTCTCATATTTTATCTTTAAAAAACTGCATGCAAATTGGGCAGTCTATTCTTTAATATACTTGTGCTTACTTGATATTAAGACAAAATCCTCTTCAAATCTTCAAGGAAAATTGAGGTTTCAAAGAGAACCAACAGTTTTTCTCCTGTGGTCTCCAGAACCATCTGGCTATAGCTCCTGTCACTGGGTACCTTATTCCTGGTTAGCAAAATGCTGGCACATGGTAAATGATTGAAATGGTCAATTAAATTTCTCTGCCATCTCAACTCATCATTACTCAACAGGGAGAGAGAAGGATTTTTGTTTGAAAATATTGAGATTTCTAGTCTTCTACAGGAAGATGTAAGTTGGAGGTAAGCATTTGGGCCTCATTATGCTTAAATTTAAGATACTTCAAATGAATAAATATAGCCCAGTTCATAGATCCATACCTTAAGGACAGAATGTGGAATAAAGGAAGCACGGCCCTCATGAAGAGAAGCCAGAGGCTTTTGATTGTGGATGGCTCTTGTGGGTCTGTGGTTGCTTGGTATAGCAATTCATTTTCTGTTTGTTTGTTTAATGACTCCCTTCTTATTTCAAGAATTTAAATCACCTAAAGATGTAAGGAAATGTCTTAGATGTCTTAGTCACATTTTTATTGCTGAGACACAATACCCAGCACCCATAGCTTAAGGATGGAAAGATTATTTTAGTTCACAGTTTCAGAAGGTGTCAGTCCACTCATGGTCTGTTGATAATGGTGGAAACATGTGGCAGAAACCCACTAGAGGAAAGACATTCATGGCATGGCGGACAGAAAGTCTAGTGAGTGCAAGGAAGGAAAGAGCTAGAATATATCCTTCCAGGTCATGTTCCAAAGGTCCACCTCTTCCAGGTCAAACCCAAAGTATTCACCCCTTCTAGCCAAGCCCACCTCTTAAAAACACAAGCAGTCCATAGATATTCCAAGTACCCAAATATATGAGGCTTTTGGGGGACATTCCAGATCCAAACCATAACAGGAAATCTCAAGAATTAAAATTCTTTGTAGAAGTTGCAAAATTTTGTGTGAAACTAATTCCAACCTAATTGTTTAGCCTAAGATTTCATCAGCTTTCACCTCTTGCTTGAGAGTCCAGCCACAGGGAATTGTTCACAACACCTCAGACTTGGCACAGCTTTTCGTGGCTCCAGGTTTGTACATGTTACCTCTCCTGCCTGGGATGCTGTTTCTTCATATTGTTTACTCATATGTCAAGTTGAATTTCGAATTCCAATACTCATATGTCAAGTTGAATTTCGAATTCCAACTCTTTTTCATTTTTTCTGTACAACTCCACCAGCTAGGATTATTATTCTGTCTCTTGCACTTGCCAATTTTGTTTATGGCTGTTTGGTGGCGATGCTTTGTGATTTGTTGTTTTTTTTTTACTCACCTGACTTTTCCCTACAGGGGAAGTCCTAAAGACCTTTAACTTGTTTATCTCTGTGTCCTTAAGGCCAACCACAGTGCTTAAGGCACCATGTAGATGCCCAGCACTGTGTGTCAAAGTACCGATCTTACTAATCACAGTAGTCAGTTGTGAGCCCTTTAGAGCAGGAGACAGGTTTTATGTATCTTCATGTCTTTGGTGCCTAGCTTCTACTAAATACCTTCCAAGTTTTCACTGGCTCCATGAATCAGAAATCTCCAAAAATTAAATATAATGATAGTGATCCATCTCTTGTTCCCCTCAGTTTTGTGGGGTTGGAGAGTTGCAAGTCACTATCAGGAATCAAAATTTCTACAGACCAATAGTCCATTGTGGTGGCCAAACTTTTGGTGCTTAATTCAATTCTACTCAAATATTACATGGAGAACAGTGATAGCTACTGCTTACTAAGGGCCTTCTATATGGCAAGTTTTGCATTAAAAATTACCTCATCTTACTAACATTTCTATAATAGAAGCTATGAGTGAATTGAGGACTGCCATCAGATAAGGCCTGGAATTTATTTAAAATTACCTCGTACTCATCTGAAAGACTCAAATTATTGTTTAAGCCCCTCAGACATTACACCACTAATCCTTTTCTAATGATCTCATCTTAAAAAATAGCATCCACAGGATAGCTGTTGAGCCTCCCCGGAAAAGACATACTGAGAAGATTTGGGTATTTACATAATAACTCAGAATGACTTCAGGGCATTTTAGACAAAGCGCACAACCACTTAGACTGCTGTCACTGCAGTTGTCTCACCGCTCTTAGGAACTACATGGAGGTGGAAATGGGAAAAGCAAAAGTCTGGGGTTTGAGATACCTTGCTCTTGCAACGTATCTCCAAATGCCCTGCGTTTGTAGCAAAGTGCATGATGAGGAAATTTGGTTGATAGAAAATGCAAGCATTGGAGCTTTGAGCAAGATATCAGAAACTGATTTCAGGTAGGAGCTGCTGGATTTCAGAACAGCTTTTGAAAATGGCTGACGTTCAGCGTTTATGGGGCTTGCTGCGGATCCTCCCAGCAGTTGCATGTCTGCTTTGTTATCCATTCCCGACTTCTATGCTATTTTCGTTTAGTATTTTGCTTACATTTCTTTGAACTGCACAAGTTGGACATTATAGTCATTATTTTATACAATAAACTGTCCATGTGCTTATTATTTCTTTTTTTTTGAGAATTGTTTTCTTTATTTCAAAGATTTTTTTTCTTCTCCTTGAAATTCATCCTTTGGAAGTTTCTTCACTAAGTATGTGGGTAATACTCCCTCAGGTTTTTGTTGTTGTTGTTGCTGTTGTTATTATTTGAATATGTGCTTGTCTCACCTTCGTATTTGCAAGATGGTTTTGCCAGGCTGACCGTGGTTTCTTCTTGCTGCTGTTTGTGAGTAGGCTTTAAAAGAAAATCTAACATTTTATAACATTAATAAACATTCAGAATGAGAGAGACATTCAGAAATCCTGGAGGAAAGACAGGAGAGCATTGGAAAAGTAAATCTTTCTCAACATCTGGGCTGCTTTCTTTAGCAAAGGAGGAGGGTGTATCGGCAAATAGCCTAAAAACCACATGTGCTACACTCTGGAAAAAAGTTTGTCAGCATTTTTCCCTTGACCAGAGACTTTGCCTGAAACTGAGATTAAGGGCTGTGGACTGCTTACTCTGGTGGAGGAAATCTCAAGGCAGACTGATGTTTAGATTTACACGGCTGCTGTTTGCAGCTTTTTATGGGGAAAGACAGAAGACAATGGCAGAGAGAACAGATGTAAAAACCTTGTGGTCTGGAGTGAAAAAGCAAGTGGTTGTTCAAGAGACTAACATTAAACAGAGGCTAAGAAGTTGGAATCAGGACTGTAAGAAAGAGGCCTTGAAGGTGTCCCAGGAATCAACAGGATCCCATCATTTACCAATGAAAGGGTACAAAGGCAAAAGATCTTGTTGTATGAAGAGTACCCCAGGGCTCCCTGTAGGGCCAAAGAAGGAAGTGTTTGCCAGAGTTCAGCTCCCCAGAGGTCAGCACTCCAGCTAGTCAGAAGCTGCTGCAGCCATGGCACAAGGGAGCCAGACTAGTCTCAACTTGCCTTGCCTTGACTTCCTGTTTGTGATGTCATGAGGAGCTGCATTCACCTTTGCTTCTGCCGTGTACTTCCACTGTTGCCAGCCACCTCTGAATGGACTATGACCTTCTGAAACCATGAGCGAAAATAAGCCTTTCCTCCCCTAAATTTGTGTATATCAGGTATTGAGTCACAGAAATGAAAAAAGTAACTAAGACAAAGGGTGTGAAGGTGTGTCTGGGTAGATATATATGTGTATGTCTGTGTGTGTATGCCCATGCACCAACACTGAATGGGTTCTGGTGTGGAACTGGGAACTGACAGCCACATAGGAAAGGTATGACAGAGAAATCATCTTCATTACATAGATAAACCTGTTCAGTGGCATGCTTGGCAGGAAAACTACAGATTGGCTAGGATATCAAATCAGGCCCTATAAATGCAATGTAATAATTAATCTCACATCTAGTTTAACGCAAGATGTTCTCAGATGGAGGCCTGCCGAGGTCTTCATTGTGTGTGGGCTTGTTTAAATTCTGGCTAATGATCTGGAGGAGGGAATTGCCAGTCCACTAATGACTTGAATCACATTAACTTTGAGGACTTAAATCATCAGCATGGCTGGAAAAGAATACACAATATATGGTATTTCTACTGTGGCGATAACACATTGCACAATTTAGGGATTTAGAACAGTCCGATTGGTCACCTTATAATTCTGTGGGCTAGAAATGTTGCTGTCACCAAAGAGTGGGCAGGGCAATATACTTTACAGAAGCTTGTGTCTGCTCCTTCCAGCCTACACAGACCTTCACATAGTCCATCACATTTCAGAATCAGGACTAGAGAGTCAAACCTCCTCACACTGCCACCCCTTCAGTTCTCTACAACTAGGAAAGTGCCTTCCTTTTGAGAACCTTTGTGATTATACTGGGCCATCCCAAGTAATCCAAGACACTGTTCTTACCAAGGTGTTTAACCTAACTCATATTTGCAAAGTTCCTCTCACATATAAAGTGACATACGTATAGGTTTTAAGGATTAAGATGAGGTTGTCTTTGTAGGATGATGGCATGATGCTTTTCACTACAGACATAAAGAAGCTAGAACTCATATCTATGTCAACTTCAGTCCCTCAAATGGAAATGCACACGAGAGGAAACATGGCTAATCTGAGCTGGGGTGATTCATCAGGCCAGGCACACGGGGCCTGGAGGTTGGGATTGGTAAGCCAACCAGAAGTATTCTCCTGAAGAAAATAAATGCCAGGGCAGTAGCTCAAGTGTATAGATACTAATCTTTGTGTGCTTTGTGTTTTTTGTTCAAATTTGAAAGTCAGAGGTGTGCATTTTAAATAACAAATTATTTCTCCAGAAGGATGTTTGCAAATGAGATGTTAAGGAGACAAACACTCATGCTCACGAGTAACTGAAAACTTGGGGAAGGGTGTGGTGGTGGTGATACCTGTTATGGCATCTACTTGGGAGGCTGAGGCAGGAGCAACACAAGTTAAAGTGCAGCCTGGACAATTTAGCAAGACTCTATTTCAGAAAAAAAATAAGTAGGACTGAGAATGAAGCTCAGTGCTAGAACACTTGCCTAGCATGTATGAGGCCCGGGTTGTTTAATGTCCAGAAAAAGAAAAAGAAGGAGGAGTAGGAGGAAATAAAAAAGAAAAAATAAAGAAAGAAAGGAAGGAAGGAAAAAGAAAGAAAGAAAGAAAGAAAGAAAGAAAGAAAGAAAAAGGCAGCCAAGAAAGGCCCAAGAAAAGTTTATAAAAATCACATTTGTAAAAACACTTAAGATATAAAGAGTTCCAATTCTTCTTACTGGGACATCATACACAACATTCACAGCTTAAAGGAGGAGAAGTTAAATTTAGCACAGAGTTTCATGGGTCTCAGTACATTCATGGCAGGGCAGCTTCAATGTAAAGAGACTATGCCGAGGGGTGCATGTGGAGGAGTCAGAGGGAAGCGAGCAGCCAGGGAGGGAGCTCTCCCTTTCCAGCTCACACCAAAGGACCCGCCCCTGTAACCGTGCCTCACTTTTGAGCAGGACCAGCATCTACACACTGGTGAGTGTCGTGCCCCATAAACTAGGTCCTACCAAACACACGAAACTTGATTTCAACCATAACAAAAAGTCAACTTTTATCAATCACTTTTCAGAAAAAATGAAAGCTATCAAGATTGTTACTACGGAAGGAAGAATAACAGTTTCCGAAAGAGATGTCATTTCTCTCTATCCCCAGAACCGGTGACAGTATCACCTTGTATTTTGGTGCTGAGTGATACGTGCACACGACTCACTGGGCTCTGCAGATGTGAGTAAGGACTAAAAGAGGAAGAGATTATCCTGGGTGACGTAGGCGAGCCTGTCAAGTGGAAAAGGAAGACAGAAGAATGGAGAACCAGAGAGGCAGCAGTGCAAGAGCACCTGGGCCTGACGGTGCTGGCTTTGGATACCGAGGAGGGGTGGTGAGCCAAGGAACTGCAGGCTCCTCTAGAAGCTGGAAATGGGAGGAAGTGAAGTCTCCCCAGGAGCTTCCAGGAGGAACACAGCCTGCCTGCACTTTGATTTCACTCAGACAGATCCATTCTGGACTTTGACCCCCTGAACTTCAAGGCAATAAATTTGTGCTGTTAAATTACTGACTAGGTGGTAATTTGTTACAAGAACAACAGTGGTGCCTAAAGGCGAATGTAAGGGCCCTCAGAGTTTGGCCAAATGCTGAATGAAAGAGTCCATGAGCACATAAAAAAGTATGAGACAAATTGAGCGTGGCTTGAGCACACAATATGCTTTTTAGTTTGGGGCCAATGGTGGTCTGGTGGGATGGTCTATAGGTCTTTAAGGTTACAGCCCAGGCTGTAAAAGTTCTGAATCAGATGACCTATGTTCTTGGTTTAGGCTAATTAAGCATCTTCTGAGTGTACAGACTGTTCTGGTTTGCAGCAGAGATTGTGTAACTGTTTAAACTACACACCTTTGCTCCTAGGTGCTAGCTCAGTTCCCTCTGTTTCTCTGCCATTTTCCTGTGAAGCATTTAGGCCTTTGAAATGAATCAGAATGTCACCTTCTTCGTGCTGTTGTGAGATGCCTGGGCTTGTGGCCATCAAAGGGACATTATTGAAAGTGGGCAGTAGGTGGGTCAAATCAGCCAGTCATACCTTCCAGCAAATCTTTGTACTTAAAGACCTTTGTCCTCTCCTGCTGGGGAAAGTTCAGCTGTACATACTGTCCAAAGAACTTGGGATGAGAGCTGGCTGAGACCTGAGTCTAGAAACGGAAAGTGGGATAAAGGGGACTTGCAGCCACCAGAAGAAATGCTGACATTCCAGTGTGAGCTGGAGGGAGTTGGCCATACTTTACCATATTAGCTGTCTTTGATTATGGGTTGGGCCTGGTCATGGGCCGCCAAGGCTTGAGTGAGAATCCTGTCTATGGCTGGATGAGCAAGAGCTCTCAGAATCCCAGTGAGTCTACACATTTTCTACTGTTTTAGCATTGGCTTGGATAACTTTTTTTTTTAAATAGCTCTAAAGTTTCATAATGATATGAGAAGCTTCCCTCATCCAAATTGATGGTCATCTCAGAAAAGAACAAGATTTCTGCTTTGGTAGGGTGTTTAGCCTGTCCATGCCTCAGTTTCTTCTTTTATAAGGCAGCGATAGTAACAGAAATCACAAAAAGTTGTTATGGGGCTCAGGAAATAGAACATAAGAGTTCTTGGCTAGTGGCCACCTCAGTTTGTCTCTCTATGAAAGCTGGCTGCTCTTGTTACTAGCAAACACTTGTGATTGTGTGTCAGGTTCAAGGTCAGGGGCTTGAGGGCAAAGATGGTTAACACAGAGTCCTGCCTGGAGAAATGTCACAATTTCTTACGGGGAAAATATGTGAATAACAAATTCTATCAAAATAATGTATCTTTCACTTTGGAATGAAGAGTTGGAGTACAGGTAGGCGTACACCAGGCCAAGGACAGACAGACATCAGGCAGGACTGCACACACCTCCTTCTTTCACCTGACCGAATCTCCAGAGGATCTTGGGAATGAAGTCCAGCAGACAGACCTGGAATATTGTCTACCTGTCCCTAAACAGGTTATGTGCACGCTCACACTGCTTCCTCAGTTTGGCTTGCTGAAGTTGGAGGAGTAGTGCCATGGGTGTGCATAATAGAGAGCGGAGCAGTCATCGAAAATGCTTCCATGTCTGCAGTCACCCGTCACGGGGCCTACAGGAAACACAGGAGAGGTAACTGGGAATGTGGATTATGCAGACACAGGAGGAAGGAGCTGTTCTGCTCCCTCCTTAGTTGTTAGTTCTTCATTTCTTCTGACTGGTCTTTCCCATCCCTGCGTGCTGCTGATTCCTGCTGATTCTAGGATGAATGAGGAACTCTGGTCATGGTACTACACCAATCCTTCATGCTCTCTGCCAGGTCACATGATAGCAGGTGCTTGGTAAGTGCTAACCGAATTAAAATGTGGCTTCTTAAATATATCGAGGCTCCTCTCAGAATTTATTGAAACTGCAAGTCTCCAAAAGGCAGTGTCCACCTCTGACCAAATTATGTGAGGAATGCCAGGGCTGGCCCAGGGCTTGGCATGTAGACAGAGGTCGATGAGGACACAAAAACTTCCTTGTCATCTCTAATTGCTTTGTTCTTTTTTTTTTTTTTTTTTTGAGACAGGGTCTTGCTCTGTGGGCCAGGCTGGTCCTGAACTCACTATGGAGTCCAGGCTGGCCTCGGACTCACGGCAATCCTCCTGTCTCAGCCTCCCAAGTGCTGGGATTACAGGCGTGCGCCACCACGCCCAGCTTATGTGGTGCTGGGGAATCGAACTCGGGTACTTAGCGCTTGGCTTAGCGCTTGCTAGGCACTTTAACCACTGAGCCATTCCTCCAGCCCCGTCCTCATTCTTAATAACTGGATTTTGTAGATCAAGTCACTAAATATTTTCAAATTTGTCTCCTTTATATTATGACTGACACTTTAACTCATTTTAATTTATCTATGCAGATGTAAAAAAATTGCCCCCTCTCTTCTTCTTTGTTACTCTTGTCCTATGTCCTTCATAGCTACCTTTCCTCCAAAATATTCACGTTAGCATCTATTTGCAATACGTACCAATTACATTCAACTTGCATCAGCACATATATGTATCATGTCCTCATCGCTTTTATTTTCCACTCTTTTCTGTCTGCATCACTTTTCTCATTTCTTAAAGTCCATCTCCCTATTTCTTATCATCACTCTCTTATTTTACTCTTTTGCTTATTTATATTTTGGGTTTCTCATATTAGATAAACCATACCATAAGATATTTAACCTTCTGTGCTGGATTCCATTTGCTAAGCATAGTGGCCTGAAGGTGCATCTGTTTTCCTACAAATGACTCAAACTTATCTCTATGGCAGAGTAACAGTCCAATGGTGGTGTGGGGGGGGGGGGGGGGGGGGTGTATGCGTGTGTGTTAATGTTTTCTTTATCTATTGACTATTCACATGTTGATGGTTATAGTAGGTGCTTCCAAGATTTAGTTAGCTATT
This sequence comes from Ctenodactylus gundi, assembly GCA_004027205.1. NCBI lineage: Eukaryota > Metazoa > Chordata > Mammalia > Rodentia > Ctenodactylidae > Ctenodactylus > Ctenodactylus gundi. The sequence goes on along the minus strand of PVKB01000400.1, from coordinate 718,234 downwards.
ATGAGTTGTGCTGCTATAAACGTGGATATGCATGCATTACTGTTATAAGATGTCTTTAACTCTTTAAAAAGATACCCAGAAGAGGTATACCTGGGTCAAGTGGGATATTTAAAGACTATGCCTTGCCCATATCCCACCTCTCACCTGTGTGTGTGTGTGTGTGTGTGTGTGTGTATAACACACACACACACACACACACACACACACACACACACACACACATATATATATATATATATATATATATATATATATATATATATATATATTGCCGGATATAAGGCCCTTTACAATATATTCTGGATCTTCTTTTGCTGTAAGGTACAGTCAAGTGCCACCACATGCCATTTCATTAATATCCCAGGTAGTCCTATCACCATGAACTTGATGGTTCTTTTCACAAAATGCACCATCCTGTTGCTCAGTGCTCAGTCTCGTTGTTGCCTGGCCTTGTTCAGAGGCAGAGAAATCCAAGTGTCAGAACTGAAGGGACTCTTGGAGTCTTCCACTTTTCCCTCCTCACTGTACATGTGGGGAAACCTAACCATGGGGGAGATGAAGAGGCCATATGAAGTCAAAATTAAAGCCAGACCTGAGGAAAGATCTCCTACTTTTATTAATAATTTACTACTCCATGTGGCAATGCCCTTCATTCACCTTCAGCAAATCTTAAGATGGCTTTGCATTCCACTGTGTTTTATTTTAATTGTCTGGCCATGTAGGTCTGAGGGCAAGGACCACGTCTCAGTTATCTTGATATATTCCACACAACCTAGCCCAGGCCTTATGCACAGAAGGTGCTTGCCGTATGTGCCAAGCACAAATAGAGAGGATGTGTGTGTAGGTGGGTAGATAGATGGATGGATAGATGCATGAATAAATATTTGGATAAATGAGTGGGTGAGTGAATGAATAGCTGTCTGGGTAAATGAGTGGGTTGGTGGGAAGATGGATACATGAACAGTTAGATGGATGAGTGGATGAGCGAGGAGATGAACTGATGGAGGGATGGATGGGTAGAGGGACAAAGGAGACAGATGAGTGAACAGAGGAATGGAAGGATGTGTAGAGGTATGTTTGTACAAATGAACCATTGAGGAATTATTGGTAGAGCAGTTCTCCAGGACAGTGCTCAGCTGTCCCTCAGCGGTCACACAGCAGGGCTAACCACACAGGTGCACGTGTGTCTTTCTGATTTTCCGATGTTATGAGAAAAAGCTTGTAAGAGATGGGAGTTGAGTGAGGCATAACCCCTTCCAGGTGTGTATAATAAGAATAACATGGGCCTTTGTTTGCTCCAGATTCTGTGTAAAGCACTCTATGTAAATTATCGTACTTAATCCTTACAGCAACTTTATGAAACAAGTGCTCTTACAGTGCAAATTTACAAGCACTTAATGAAGCTGTATAACCTACTCAGAAGATTGCAGAGCTTGGGCTTGAAACCTGGTGTGCTGACTCAGAGCCTGGTCCCCTCACTATTGTACCGAGCAAGGACATACCAGGGTGTAGCTGACTGCAAGGCCTCAGAGATCTGAGCTGCTGGATTTGAACCCAGTTAGGCCTCTAATTTCTTGACCGGACGAATCACTTAATTTGGCTTCCTGATTTACATTATGGTTTAATGGAAGTAATAGACTTTTCTTAGTAGGAATGCTGTGAAAATTAATTACTGCATAAAAAGTACTTTAAGATAAAGATTCTCACATCAAAGGAGCTGCAGGGAGGGAGTTTAGAGTGCCTAATAACTTAACAGAATGAATGAGGAATTTGAGCTGATTCTGTCTGGGACTGGTTTGTGAGTGAGCCACAAATCGATTTTTATTGATGAAGAAATCTGGAGAAGTGGTATACCTGGTGAAACTATTTCTAGGTTCAGTTTTCACATATTTATGAAAAATTTTAGCATTATATTATTTTAAAAGAGAACCTCCATTATAAATTAATAATGATGGCAATTAAATACTTTTGGGAAGCAGGGGGGAAAAGTATTTATCCTTGGTCTCTGTGTTGGTTTGGCCCTCCACTGACAAACTCAACATGTCCTACTTTTTTCTTCAGTGGCACAAAAATAGCCACGACATGGCTAGGGATGGAAAAGCAGATGCTCTTCATGTCACTGCCTTTCTTATCTAGATAGAAGTGTCTTGGTATGAATTTTGGAAAATTTAAATTAAATATATTTTTCACAGGTACATAAAAACATGAAAATTACACATAGTTAAGGAGAGATTTGGTGTGACCTCTATAGGTAGGGTTACTGTTGTTGGATCAATTTCTTTTTCTTTATATCCTTCTTTTTTTCTTTCTTTGTTTTTTTTTTCAGACTGGGGATTAGAAACAAGGGCTCTGTACTTGCTAGGCAAATGTCTTACAACGAGCCACATCCATAATCCTTTTCATTCATTTATGTTTTTTTAAAATTTTTGTATGAGACAAGGTCTTGCTAAGTGTCTTAGTTACTTTTTCCTTGCTGTGACTCAATACCCGACATCCACAAAATTAGGGTGGAAAGGTTTATTTTAGCTCACAGTTTCAGAAGATCACAGTCCATTCAGGGTTGGCCGGCAGCAATGGAAGTACATGGCAGAGGCAGAGGTGGAGGCAGCTTCTCACATCACAAACAGGAAGGCAAGTTGAGACTAGTTGAGACTCGTCCTCCAAGGAAGGCAGGAAGCAGCTTATATATCCTTCTAGGTCTCATCCCAGTGATCAGCCCCTCCTGGATCCAGGTGTGGAAGTGTGATAAGCCTCCACTACACGCTTATAGTCCAGTTTACACGCCGATAATCCAATTTACATCACTGTAATCCCCCCATCTAGACTAGACCCAACTCTCCCAAAAGCAAATAGTTCCATAGACAATCTATAATATTCAAATACATGAGACTTTTGGGGGACATTCCAGATCCAAACCACACTACTAAGTTTCCCTGGTTGTCTTTGAACTTGCAATCTTCCTGCCCCAGCCTCTCAAGTAACTGGACTTCAGGTGTATATTACTACACTCAGCTCTGTTCTTGGGTTTCTTCACCTTTTGTCAGATCACATGGTACTATGATACATGGCCTGTAGACTCAATGAACGTTTGCTGATGTCCCTGGCCCTGTTCAATCCCAGGCAGGCACTATTCTAGAGTCACAAATACTCTTTCATTCATTCCTTCACTCATTGAGTATTTGTGGAGTATTAGCTCTGTGCCAGGTGCTGTTCTAGCAGCAAGGGGTACAGTAAAACCAAGTCCTTTGTTGTTGGGAGATGTGCCATGAAATAATCACATTGCTAAATAATCATGATAAAGGAAAAAAGAACAATGAAGAAAAATAAAGGGAAACAGGAAATATATGGTGTGTGTGTGTGTGTGTGTGTGTGTGTGTGTGTGTGTGTGTGTATGTGTACAGGGCAGAGTGAATTCAAAGAATGCACCCTGAAGAGGTGACTTTCAAGACTGGCCTGAAAGAGAAGCAGGAATAAACAAGGTTTTGGGGGTGGCCAATTTTCATGTGAATTTATAAAGCATGCAGCACAGCACTGATCTAAGGTTGTGTCCACTGTGGCCAGGAGTATATGAACAGATAAATATTTCAGCGGTGACAGTAAAGAGTGGCAGATACAGTCTGCCAAAAACAAGTTCAAGGGCTTCAAGTTCAAAAGTAAGGAAACTGAACTTCATCAAAAATAACTGAATAATGTTAGGCAGGGATCAGAAAGCTCAGCTTTAAATTTTGGGAAGATCACTACGGATGTTAGTAGATGTCATGTAAAAGGAAGGACTAGCCTCCTAGCCAAAGATATTTGGAAAACCTGAACCAATCCATCAAGAATTTTCACTGCTGGATTCTTCATAATGACACTTTGTGGGATGACTCTTCAAGAAATAGCAAAATGAGAAGCACAGGTGTCCAGGAATCTTCCTATGGAAGGAAGGTTCTAGAACCTTTATCCACTGAGCACAGTAAAAAATCTTGCCTTCTGTCACCATTCCAGCCCCTCTGGCTCAGGTCCAGCCAGATGCCCACCTCCCAAGTTCCTAAATCCTTCCATCTTAGCTCCTAGGGTGAATCCCCTGCCTCCCACCCTGCCTACTTTCAGCCCACTCCTAGCAGGGATGGTCTCTTTATTGTAAGTCTCATAACTCTGCTCCCTGCTTAAAATCTCCCCACAGTTCCCCACAGAAAAGAGGATCAGGTTCATGTTCCTTAGCATGACTCACAAGGTCTTCCTAACCTGACCCCCCAGCGTCCCTGGGCTTGTCCCTACAACCCAAATTTGTGATTTCTTAAGGAGATGCTCAGCATCTAAGCCTTCGTTGGAAATGTTCCCTCTCCATAACACACCTTCCACACCCTAACCATCTGTGTCCCATCCCACTCATGCTTTGGAGCAGTACAAACTCCCCAGCCAGTTTCACTTCCCTGGAGGCTTTCCAGGAAGAGGTCTCCACTTGCCACTCCAACGTACCTCTACCTACTCTACCTGCCACTAGGTGAAGTTGGTCTGGAAGAAAGATAAATGCTGGAGTGGAGCAAGGAGTTCTTGCATAGAAATATGAATTTAGAAGTCATATGAATACAGATGGTAGTTAATGCTCTGGTGTTAGACAAAATCTCCAGGAGATGTTGACAAAGGCAACAGGCAAAACCTAGGAGGCAACACGTAAGTACAAAAGAAAGCAGAAAAGACAAAGGATAAGTTGGGCAAAATACTATTTTTCAAGATTTACAAGGAAGGAAGTGTGGTATAATACCACAAGAAAGTCTTATAACTACAGATGGGGGAGAGGGATTAAAACAAGAGAAGAGTTCCCACAGAGTTCAGGAAAAATAAGGACATTAGATGTTAAGAATCTGGAATTTGTGGGTAAAAGACATAATCCAAATAGTGAGAAAGAAGTTTAAAATAGAGAAATAAAAGGAGAAATTTACTTTAAAAGCCAGCAAGAAAACAACCAAACAATCAATCAACCAACCAACCAAACAAACAAAGAAACAAATGAATCTCCATTAGTGGCAAGAGATGGGATCCAAAGCAGAACTGAGAGGCTTGGCCTTAGAGGCTGAGCAGGAAGGAAGATGGAATGGGTAGACCAGCTGAGGCTGAGCAGCTGTTCACTCGTTTTCTTTTCTTCCTCACATGCATCCCAGTCATTTTTGGCTTTGGGCACAGCTGTATGACTGAGTACCCGCCACTGGAACATGAGTGGAAATGGTATGTGCCACTCACAACAACTCCCCTGCAAATCCCCCCAGATGCTCCTTTCTCTGACACGTAGAGATGGTGAGCTATAAGCAGACTTGGAAATGATATTGCTAAGGTCACAGAGACCCCCTTCAATGTGGGAGACTGGTGGACCACACTGAGCGCCTTCCTCTACTTCCAGACCCTTTAATCTCCAGCTGGGAACCACTCTGGAGTATTACAGGAGTGACACATATTTCTGCTGTGAGTCATTAAGTGACGACGCCTGTCTACCACAAAGGTTATCTGCTCTCAAGATTCTGAAGTGGAACATGACCTTTAAAAGAAGAAGTGGGTGCATCTTTTCTGAAATAGCCTTTTAGATAGAAACCCAGAGGACCAAGAGCCTCCTGTATAAAAAAAAAAAAAAAAAAAAAAAACAGGAGAGAGAACTCCAGGCAGGGTGGAGAACAAGCAGGAGGCTTCTGTTGGGAGGGGCAGCTCTGCAGGTGCTGGAACTGTCATCAGAATTCCAGCGTGACTGTGGCACAGTGTGTGCTTCGGGTCTGGGTGATCAGGGAGTGGAGAGTTTGGTATGGCCTGCATGGGCTAATCTTAAGTACATAGCAAAATGTCTACATTGTTTCTAAGTACAATAGGAAGCCCTGAGACATAATAGAGAGCAGCACCTTGCTTTTTACTTACCTTAAAAGTTCATGCTGGCTGCTGTGTGGAGAGGAGGCAGGGGAAAGTGTAGTGCGGAAGTGCGAAGTCTAATAAGTAATTACATTCACTGGTTTAATGAGAGAAAGTGGTAGTTCAGAATGGTGGTAGGAGCAGAGAGCAACTGACTGGTGAAATGCAGTTAGTGGGTTCAGCAAGTTTGGCCATAGACTTAATTTGGGGGTTAAAGAAAAGGAGGAAAACGGATTTCTATGTTCATTGTTTATGTGGCTAGTCAATCGGTTGGAGAACTTTAAGGGATAAATCAGAACATAGGAAGTTTGGCATGTCTAGGGAATATTCTAGTGAGCATGGTGCAGGCAACTGAGGGGAAAGGGCAGGGGAAAGATGGAGATTTGGTGCGTGGGAGACCTATTTGGATTTCTGTGCCAGGACTGAGTCATCTGGATAGAGAAACTGAGTTCTGAAGAAGGCTACAATTCTGGTAGGAGAATGTGGAGAAATCACAGGAGGTTGAGGAGAGCTAGCCGTGATGTGGGAGGAAAGCCAGGAGAGGTTGCCTGCTAAATCTAACAGAGGAAAGTATCAAAGAAGAGGTCATGGACCTTTGTGCGGAAAGGTGATGAGAGACCAAGGGAGAAATCATCCACAGAAAGAGTTCTCCCAATTGGTGTTCTCATTCCTCTTTATGGAGATAGGGAGGGTATGATGGAGATGACCCAGGTGAAGGCTGAAAGACAGAGGTCATATTAGTTTGGGTTCTTTCAAAAAGCAGAATTTAAAGATTTTATAACAAAAAGATCTATAGGGAAAGCTTACAAATCCAAGGACAGAGATAGTCCAAGATGGCGGCCTGCAGAGCAAGAGCCGGAGCATTCAATGGCTGCTCAGCTGCTCAGTAGAACTCCCATCTGGGGCTGCAGGACAACCGGTGAGAGTCTGCTGCAGATCTCAGTTGTTTGAAGAACAATGGCGAAGACTGGAGCTTGAAGATCAGCAACTGAAGAGCAGCAACGGGCAGACAGGTACAAATAGGAAACTGGAGCAATCTGTGATGAAGATCTGTGGCGTGTAGCAAGTCTGCATCTGTAGACAACTGCCAAAGCTAGAGCTTTCCCAGAGGAAGAAGCTGTAGCAAGCTTTCTTCCTCCTTCCTTTTATACTGTTCGTGTTCCAGTTGCCCCTCCCACATCCAGGTGGATGCTCTTCCCTCATTGGCCGGCCCACAAATCACTCACACTCTAATCCAGGCTGGTTCTCAATTTCCAATCTAGGCGTGGTTCCCAAACCCTAATCCAGGTGTGGTTCCTGATGGCCTCAGTTGACATAATCTCTCCAACGGTCACAGAGGTGAAAGTTCATTTTACAGCTGAGGGAAGTGAGAGAGGCAAGGGGTTAAGGATAGCAGCCTGGAGGGCTCTGCTGTGCTGGGAAACAATGACTTTATCACAACTCTTTTCTTTGCCCTCACATCACTGTGGCTTTTCTCAGAACAGAAGGGTAGAGAGGTGGGAGAGTGGGTTGAATTAAATTCGGAGAGGATAAAATAACAAGACAAGGACGGCAAAGCCTGGAGGACAAGAGTGAGAGGACGACTGGAAAGGGTAACTAGAATCTTCTGGGAAGGGAAATTAGAGAGTCTGGTGAATCAGGAATTGCAAGGTGGTTTCCACTTATTTTACGTGGCTTTGGTGGTCATGGCTGGATGTATATGCAGAGACAACATGGGGTCAAGTCACACAACAGAAGCAAAGAAGAGGATAACTGTGTGAGTGGCGGTAGGGCCAACATGCTTGAATTTGGAGTAGTAAATGGCAGAGGTAAAGAGGGACCGTGATATTACTTGTTGGCCTTAAGTACCTGTCTCCTGAGGATATTTCTGAGCTGCTATGTTGATTACGGTCTCCTAAGAGGCCCTCTGACCTAGCGTTTATTTTTTCCAGGAGAAGTTCTCTTCTCTCCCTTTCTTTTCCCCTTCACTGGAAGCAACCACTGCCAGTCTTGACCTCAGTGCTAGTCAAGCCAAGGCAAGCTCAGGCCTTTCTCACATGGGCTCTCTCACCATTGTGAAATGTCTTTAGGTCAGCTATCAACCTCCTTCGCCTTATCTATCAAAGGGGTTAGCAGTACAAACTTGCTCTCCTCCAAAGGGCTATTCTCAATATGAAATAAAATTTAGAGATGAGAGCACTTTGAAAAAGCAAAGAGTCATGAATTGATACAATGGGTTATGCTATGTTGAAAATGTGTGCTCCACACCACTCCGTATGTGAAGAGTTGGCACACTGTTGGCCTCACACCGGTTTTTTTTTTTTTCTTGCTTCTTTCTGGTTTGCCTTAAGCAACTACAAGTTATCAATGACAGCACTAAATTCTTCACTTACCACTCATACATGTTTGTAACTGGACATAATGTGCTTAAAATATAGATTTGACCAGCATACAATGTGCAAGTATTTTAGTCCTGTATTTGCTTAAATAGCAGTTGTAGCCTTCATTTAATCACTCACCCAGCAAGCATTTATTGCTCATACGTATGTTGTAGACAGCAACCTGTAGTCCCTTCCTCTGCAGCCCCAAGTCTTTAATGAGAGTTGGGACAGTAGATAATCATTGTAGCACAAGTCATGAAAGGGGGTTACAGCAAGACCAAAGGGGCATGTCATCCAGAGCACTGATACCACAGAAGCTGCCTAGAGCAGCCACTTAGTGAATGAAGCAAAAGGAGATGTCCTCCATAGTCTAATTGTCTATACAAACATTCAAGAGAGGAAGTAAGCATTCATGAAAACTACACATTGCTTGGCATTTTCATCTTCTTCAAGTCCTTTTTTCATGGTTGGTTGGTGTTGGCTCAAATGGATACATTTTCTTCTCATAGTTCTTTGTTGGGAATGATACTGACAGGTTCAAAATTAGCTGATAGGAAGGACGAGAGCCAAGTACTTCCTTGACTTGGGCATTGAACCTTGACAAACTGACCACTGACAAAATTACCTTTATTACCGACCACTTCCCAATAATGTAGATTTAGCCACAGAGTCCAGGCAGGCACTACTTTAATTCTACCTTCTTGCACTGGGAGAGGAGGCAGCGCTTGACTCCCCAAGAGGGGTTCCCTCAGAGGAGAACTGGGGATCTCCATATTGGCATGGCGCTATTGGGCTCTGGCCTTTGTGCTCTTGGATGAGCTATTTGGAACCTAGAGAAAAGAGCTATTTGTACCCTAGTAAGAGTCCAGTTGTGAGATTTTGTATGGCCTTTTCGTCCTGGGGTCCACGTGGCACGCTGGATGCACTCCAAAATGCAAGGAGTCTGTTGTCCAGATGTTCTGCTGGACATCTCTCTGAGATCGATGGGAATGTTCTGACTTTCCCCAGAGTCTACCCCGCACAAAAACATTATCAGTCCCCTTCCATCTGTTGTACAGAGCCAGTGGCCCCTTCAACACAGTGTTTGGACCAACACAGTTTAGAAAAAAATAACTGTAGAAGTTATGGAAGCCTGAGAAATTCACATTGTGTGTTCTCCCAGTGTCCCTGCTCGCTGTTGCTGTGGCGAGCCTGGATGCAATGTGAGGCCTTGGCTGCTGTAATAGTGCGTTTTACACACATGTGCCCTAGTGACAGGTATACAACCTTGTTGTTTTAATGGAAGCACAACCCGTAATGCAGCTACTAACTGATGGGCTTTTACTTTAGCCGCCTGTACTCTTGAGAAGAAAAAAAAAATTCTCCTTGAGAGAATATGGGGTTTAGGTTTACCTAAATTCAAGTGATGTTAACTTCTTTGCAAACATCATTCTCCAAAGGCCAAATATTGTGCCTGTCACACAGTAGAAACACAGTGAATGCCATATCTCCCTCACCTGCTCCTTAGGTGGCTGGGGAGGAATCCAGGACTCAGGATCCCTGAGGGTAACTGGTTTTTTTACCCCTGTTGTTGTTGTTTGTGTTCTCTGGGAGTTTTTATTGGAATTGCACTGAATTTAATTTGTAAGCTATTTTCCACATCATTTTATTACTACATATTGGTTATGCAGATTGATAGTTTTCATTTTGGCAGATTGATGCGGGCACATGACTCACTTTAGCACCCTCCCTCATCGGAGCCCTTGCCCCATCCGCCTCTCTAGTTTCACAATTTTGGAGAAGATTCATGTGTATAGTGTATTTTGGTCAAAGTCGTGCCTTCTGCTCCCCACCCTTGCAGCGCAGGTCCCTCCTCTTCGTTCCCTGCCTCTTGTCTAACAATAGACCCCCTTCCACTTTGTCATTATTTCTTAGACTTGATGTATCAGCGAGAACACATGACGTATGTCTTTCTGAGTCTCTGCCTTATTTTGGTCAACACGTTGCTCTCTAGATCCATTCACTTTTTTCTGCAAAGGACAAAATTTTGTTTCCTTTGCAACTGAATAATACATATGCTTGCGTGTATTATTGATAAAACAACATATATTTCACATTTGCTGTTTCCCATCATCTGCCGATGGCTGCCTAGGCTGCTTTCATGTCTTGACTACTCTGTAATGTGCTGCAGTAAACAAGGGTGTGTGCCGACTTCAGTTTCTTCTGGTATATACCAAGGAGTTGGATCAAATGGTGGCTCTATTTTTACTTTTTTGAGGAGCCTCCATATTGACTTCCATAGTGGCTCTACTAATTTGTATTCCCACAAGCAGTGTAGAAGAGTTGCCCTGCCTTCAGCATAGCCAGCATTTATTGATTTTTGTGTTCTTGATGATAGCCATTATGACTGAGGTAAGGTGGAATCTTATTGTAGTTTTGATTTGTATTAATATTTCTTAATGGCTAGCTATAGAGAATATAATTTTTCATATAGCTATGAAATATGTTTTCGTATACTTAAGAAACATTTGCACTTTACTTTTGAAAAATATCTGTTCAATTCTTTGCATGTTGTCTTACTTTTTCGTCATTGTGAGTCAATACCCAATATCTACAACTTTAGGGAGGAAAGATCAATTTTAGCTCACAATGTCAGAAATTCTCAGTTTGTTCATGGATGTGCGGCTGGAAAATGATGGAATCACATGACAGAGCTGGTGCTGAGTCCAGGGCCAGAGCCAGAGCTGGAACTCCAGAGACGGAGATCCTTAAGGCAGTATGGCAGAACAGAGACAACTGTGGGAGAAAGGACATACCAGCACATGCTCCTCCAGGTCAAGTTCCAAGGATCAGCCCCTTTCAACCAGGCCCCACCTCCCAACACTACACAGTACTCATAGGAACATGATGCCTTTGGGGAACACTTAAGATCCAAACCACAACACATGTATTGATTGGGCTATTTGAGTTTTTGATGCTAATCCTTTTTAGTTATTTATGTATTCTAGATATTAATCCTCCATGAAAAGAGTAACTAGCAATAGGTCATCTCTTCACTCTGTTGATCATTTTGTTTCTGTGCAGAAATGTTCTGGTCTGCTGTAATCACATTCACTGATTCTTGCTATTATTCCTTGTGCTATTGGAGCCCTATTCAAGAAGTCTTTACCTGTGCCTGTGGCTTTATTTTCTCTATGTTTTCTTTTTATCAGTTTAAAGTTTCTTGTTTAAAGTTCCACTTTGAGTTGATTTTTTTTTTCAACATAGTGAGAGATAGAGATCTTGTTTAAATCTTTGTCAAGAGGATATCTAGTTTCCTTTAAACTATTTACTAAAGAGTCTATCTTTTCTCCAACGCATAGTTTTGGCTGTTTGTTCAGAATTTAATAGCTGCAATTGTGTAGATTTTATTTTGGTCAACATATCTATTTTTGTGTTAGTACCATGATGCTTTTATTACTATAGCTTTGTAATAATTTGAAATTGGGTGTTATGATGTATCCAGCCTTGTTTCCTGTGCCTAAAATTGTTTTGGTTATTTTGGGTCTTTTGTGTTTCCATGTGAATTTTAGGATTTTTCCCCCTGGTTTTGTGAAATATGTCATTGGTATTTTTATGGGAATTTCATTGAATCCGTGGATTGCTTTTTGTAGGTGGGCCATATTAACATTAATTCTATCAATCTATAAACATAGGAGATCTCTCCTTCAAAACAACCAACCATACAACTAGAGACCAATATCCTTGATGAACATAAATGTAAAAATCTGTAATAAAATACTTTCAAACCCAATTCAACAACACCTTAAAAATAATACATCAATTGTTGAACAGGCTGTCCTTTTTCCATTGTATGCATTTGGCCCCTTTGTCAAAGATTAAGTAATTGAGGGTATTTGGGTTTGTCTCTGCATCTTCAATTCTGTTCCACTGGTCTGTCTGTTTTTGTGCCAGTACCAAATTGTTTTTACAACTATGGCTTTATAGTATAGCCTGATGTCTGGAACTGTAATGCCTCCTGCTTTGGTCTTGTTGCTCAGGATTGCTTTGGCTATTCTTGGTCTCTTTTGGTTCCATATGAATTTGAGAATTGTCTGATATGACAGATCCAGATCACACTCCTATGGAACTTAAGACGAAAGACAAAATGAAAGAGGGGAGTAGGGTGGGGGAGGAGGAAGGGACGGGTGGGTAGGGGGAGAGACAATAGGAGAGTGGGAAAGCCCTTGTCACCTTGACAAGATATGTATGTGCACAAAATGCCCAACTCCATTGTAAACCTCAAATTTTGCAGGTATACATATCAATAAAATGTGGGAAAAAATAATACATCATGATCAAGTAGTTTTTAAGCCAGTGATGAAAAGATAGTTCATCATACTCAAATGTATGTAAATACATTTTACAATATTACAATAAATGTAATAAACTACATAAATAGAATCCAAGATAAAAATCACGTGATCTTAATTGAAGGAAATGCATCTTTAACAAAAGCATCATCCTTTCATGATAAAAACCCTGAGGAAACCAGGCATTGGAGGATCAGTCCTCAATATAGTAACAACAGCATATGACAAAACCATAACCAACATTACTATGAATGGGAAAAACTGAAAGCATTTCTGCTCAAATCAAGAGAAAGATAAGGATGTCCACTCGCACTGCTCCTATTTAATAGGTTTTGAAATACTAGCTAAAGCAACTGGGCAAGAAAGAAAGCAGTAAAATGGACTCAAACAGAAAAATAATGCAAATTATTCTAGTTCATAGATGATATGATCCTATGCTTAGAAGACCCTAAAGATTCATCAAGAGACTTTGAGAGCTGATAAATTCAGCAAAGTAGTAGGATACCTAATCAACATCAAAAAAGTCAATAGCTTTCTATACATCAATAATGAGTTAGCTGAGAAAGAAATCAGAAAAACAATTCCATCCATGGTAGCTTAAAAAATACAGGGGGATCAATGTAACTAAAAGGGGAAAGACCTCTTCAAAGAAAATTTTATAATACTGAAAAAAGAAATCAAAGAGGACACTAGAATATGAGTGTCTGGTTTAATAGAACCAGCAGAGTATGGGAAAGGAAATGTTGTGTTGTCTCTTATAAGACACAACCCACTGTGTGAGAACTTCTCTGTGTAGATGGCATCTGCACAGACCTAGCAGTGGCACTCTTCATTCTGTGGGTGTGAGAATTGCTGCTTTCTTCTTCTTCTTGAAGTCAGGTCAGTAGTGCCAGATTATCTGTGGCCTGATCTCTGCTGCTGCACTGAAGCCAACTCAGAGGTTATTTTCCTGACCTGATGGGTCTCAGTCTTCACTGAGTTTCCGTGTCATCTGGGTTCTGTACTGAATTACAGATGCTATGTGTCACCTCTATGGCTCTGATGTGTCAAGAAATACTGTACCAACTTCTTTCGTAACAGAAAGAAAGGCTTCTCATGGGAATAAAAAGGGTTAATGCATCTTCCTGCCACTGTTGTGTTTTGGCTTTGTGTGGAACATTCTGGGAGCCACATAGGCTGACATTTATTTCTTCAACACCTGGGTGCTGATCCCCATAGTAAGTGCTGGGAACTCATAAAAGAGCAAAAAGTAGCTCTTGCTCCATGAAATTTTAGTGTATGTAGGGCAAATAGTTAAAAAAAGAAAAATAAAAGAAAAATGCAATAATGTATGGAGACATGGGGTACCATGAGTCCAGGTTCATCAGTCTGTAGTCATGACATTAAGACTACTCTTATGAGCACATACCATGACCTGGCCTTCGTCTTACATGCATAACGTATGTTTATCACGGCAACTCTGTTAAGAAAAGAGGCTTAGGTTGTTGAGGTAGTTGGCACAGTCAGCTCAGTTAATAGATAGCAGAGATGAAATGTCATGTCCAAAGGCCACATTCCTGATAGCTGTGTCATCAAGTGCTTCAAGAAAGAAGAAGTCTATTACTCATTGAAAGCCTACTGTGTGCAGGGCTCACTTTGTTAAACACTATGGCATTTCCAAGGATGGCCGGACTGGAGGAAGGATATTATTATGAGCTCTTGTAGGCCAGGCATACCTGTCTGGATGTCACCATTATATTTGTTAGCCAGAATTGGCTGAAAAACAACTATGGAGGAGGCATTGACCTCTGGACCTTTCCACTGACTGATTAAGGTTTGTTCCCTCTAGCTATAACTCCCTTGGAAGTTTATCCACTCTGTTACTATGCAGGGCACGGATGACCCTGGTCTCCTTTGCCTTGTCTCTATAATGAACAGGTGCTGTGTTTGACCACTGTGGCAGCCTACAAGTATTACTGGAAATTGCAGTCTGCATCTCTGTCCTCCGGCCACTTTTGATTGTGAGCAAGGCCCTCTGTTTCGTTCTTTGAGACCAGGCATTGAGGTGAGCAAGTCGTTGCTTGGAGATAGCAGCTGGCTGCTGTGACAGAGGCTAGAGCACTCAGCACGGTCCGGTTGTCACCACACACTCTCCGCACACGCCCTTCTTCACTTCCTCTCCTAAAAATGGTCTCATCTTAAATCCCAAGAATCCTGGCTGCTCTTGCACCAGCTAAGCATGGTGGGTGATTCCCAGCGCCTTGACTTGTAGATTGGCTGAAGTTAAAGATCTCTTATCAGCAAATGTTTTCATTTGCTCTTTTATAAGTTACTGTCTGGGGCCGATTATAGTTTTTAAATGACACTCTTTTTCTTTTACTAGGCTCATCAAAAACAGGAAGTCAAAGATATGAATATTCTTTCTATGAGTTAACAGAGAAAAATTCTACTCTGAGTACCTGAATATATCGCCTAGTGCTAACTCAGAGTTGCTGTGGGAAGTGGGGTTGCAGGCTGGACCCTGGGGAGGTGGCCAGGGCAGAATGGCAGGAGAACATCATTTCTGATGATGTTAGGTAAGCCTGGGAGGCCCTATAAAGTGAGTACACACGGCAAAGCTGGAGTGGCAGATGTAGAAGGCAGGACAGGGCCAGGCAGCTTCATTGTGGAGTGTTATAAATAAGGTGACAGGCGAGTGCTGAGTAGCAGATGATGCACCACACACTTCAATTTCAGTTAAACTAGAATGACAGTTCTGGGCTTTTGGGGAGCTAGTGAGAGAGATGGGGTGGGTACATTTCAACACCTTGTGCTGAATAAAAACACACGTATGATTGTTCCTGGCTTCGTTCAGTCTCACTGATTCAGTTCAATCTTGAGTCACAGGTTACTAACTTGTGATAAGCGATGTATTAACCAATGAGTCACAGTATCAAGGAAAAGAGGACAGTTTGGTTTCACATAACTTCATGATGTCACTGGGATTGAAAGACATTCCTTTTCTCTGGATGTTAATGTAGCTACAGGCCAGCATTGAACCATTTGGCATGCCCTCATCCCAACAGGCTGATATGTCTTTGGTAGCAGCCACCTGCCTGCTTCTTTGTAGAGAAGAGCTGGAAGGAGTGAGATTGCGTGCAGGTGGTATTTGAAGACCTGGACACCAGAAGCCCCCGTATTAACTTGGGTTCTTTCAAAGGTAGAATTTACAGATTTATAACAAAAGGATCTATTAGGAAGGCTTACAAATTCAAGGATAGACATAGGCCAAGATGGCTGCTCAGCCGTGAAGTAGATCTCCCGTCAGGGACTGCAGGACAGCTGGTGAGGTGACATCTGCCGCAGATCTCAGGCAGAGACTGAAGCCTGAGTAACAGCGACTGAAGAGCAGGGACAGGCAGACAGTTGAGACCGGAGCAAATCATCTGTGCTACAGGTCGGCATGTAGCAAGTCGGCGTCAGAAGAAAATTGTGAAGGCGAGAGCTTTCCCAAAGGAAGAAGCGGTAACAATCTTCTGGCTTTCTTCCTTTTGTACCCCGGAGTTCCAGTTGGCCCTCCCACATCCGGGTGGGTGCTCTTCTCTCATTGGCCAGCCCACAAATCACTCACATTCTAATCCAGGCAAATTCTCGATTCCCAATCTAGCCGTGGTTCACAAACCCTAATCCAGATGTGGTTCCTGATCCCCTCGAGTTGACATAGTCCTTTCAGAGGTCACAGCCCCTTTATACAGAAGAGCTATTCTATCACTATCCCTTTTCTGAAATAATCAGTCTTCCTGCCACTGCTCATGGACCTTGAGAAAGCACTACAGTCCCTGTGCCCAGGCCTGCGCAATTCCTCTCAGCCCCCATTGCCCTGGAGATCATGTCCACATGGGGCTGGGGGATCCCCCCGACAGTGCTCGTTTTCCTGTTCGCACACTGCGCTTGCTGTTTGCGAAGCACGGCTCAGGCACCAGGTCCCCTCATCCTCTTATGTTCTGAGCCGGCTCTGAGGACGGGCCAAGAAGACCGGGGCTCCTCTGCTCCTTGGCGGTCACCCCGCCTAGTTTGCCTCTTTAACATGGCATTCCAGTGGGATGAGCCAGGGATGCGGAGAGAAAATCAGTAGTCCGTGTTTACATGTTGCCAAATCCAGGGGCAAGTCAAGTCAGTGCCTGCAACAGATCCAGAGGACCAAGCGGCAAATGTGGCTGGAGGAGACATCTCTTACTCCACAGGTGCTTATACAAGTATCTTGCTTCATTTGCTGAGAGATTTAATGGATACGCTGAGCCCAACTCTACTTCCTGTAACTTTCAGTTGTTTATCCAGGTTCCTCCCTCAGGAGCCACGAGGAGCAAATGGGTCCCCTCTTTCAGAACGATGGCTCTTTGGAAGCGTGAGCATGACCATTGTCCCTCCCACTGACTTTCCTTCAAGGCTCACCAGCTGTAACCTATTATACAATGCATTTAAATCTGGATCTGTCCTGTTCTAATTTTTCTTTCTGGATGTAATCCATTTTCCCCTTTTTTTGTGGTAAGAGGGATTGAAATCAAAGCATTTACACTGACCTATATCTCTTTTAGTTTTGAAGCAGCTTGATACTCCTGCCTCAACCTCCTAGAATGTTGGGATTACAGGTACAAACCTCAAACTTGGCTCCTAATATTTTTACCAAAGTGGAAAAGGCAGAACCCAAGACCAAGATTCATTTGAAAGAAAAGTTAGGAAGATAATGAAATGAAGAATAATGAAAATAACGAATATGAATAGGATGCTGTCAGTGTGTGTGTGTTTGTGTGCACATACACACATGTAACACATGGCTAAGGGGACAAAGTACATTTTTATTTTTATTGTATATAATATAAATTCAGTTCCAAGACATCTCAGCATACCATATTTGATTTTGAGTTTCTTAGATCATAATGTACAAAATTTCTATTTTCTGGTATTTTTATTTTAAACTCTAATTAAGAACATTTTATGAAAATGTCTGACCCCTTCTCTGGGCAAGTACTTTAGCTGTCAGTTCCTGAAGTCAGTCTTGACCTTCATTTGCTCTGTGCTTGGGACCACAGCCCCAGCACCCTCAGTAGTAGATCCTCGATGTGTTCACTTCTAAGTCGCTTTCTAATTTAGCCATATACGAAGCATTCTCTTTATTTCAGAGCTATGACCAAGCCCCACTCTGTTGCAGACCGCTTTCAAGAAGGTTGGCACAAACTGCCTTGACAACATCGGGAGGGGGGGCTCTTCTCATCGCAGTCTTTGGGACTGCGCAATTTGAGGAGGTCATTCCTTTTTTATTCGGAAGGGTGTGCACCTGAGCAGCCTGCACATGGCTCCTGGATGCGACCACCTGTAATGCCTGTTTTAAAAAATGTAAGTTAAGAATCCAGTTTCTAATCTATTTGGGGAGACTATCAATGTTTCTGAATTTACTTGTCATAAAGGTAGCAGATTGGTACTTAGCATTTATTCCAACCATCTATCTCCCAGAATCCCTTGTAGCTAAGGCTGCGGATGCAAAGCAGTTTCTTCAATTAGACACATCCATGCAAAATTTGAAAAGAGGAAATGTGACAGAGACCAGATGTTGTCAGCTGGGGTGCTATTGGTGGTGAGCGAGCTCCTGACGATGCTGGTGCACTTTGGCTTCATGTGGTCAGGAAGCAATCGCGGCAGCATGCTGGTAGCTCCCCGACCTCAGGCTTTGGGGCTGGGCTCTACAGCTAAGCTCTTCCTGGGACACTCTCACCTTCTGATCAACAGGGAGAAAGCAGTGCCTTCAAAGGCCAGTTCATCAGTGCAGTGCTGGAAACCACACCTGGACATTCAACCTACGGCTTACCTTCCGGTCCCTTTAACTGTTTTGTAAGCACCGAATTCCCTTTATTAAGTCTCTATTTGAAAATGCTGCATCAATTTCTACTCAACTCAGCCCTAACATATACTTTTACCAAAGGTAGTGTAGAAAAAGCGATTTCAACTTTTATCTTAATCAAAAGGTGTGTTGTGATTGCTTTTAATAACTCACATTGTAAAGAATGCTGCACTAAAGCTGGAGCTCCCGTCCTGTGTCTGATGCCAATACTCTTGTGCCTGCGGCCTTCAACAAGTCATTTCAGCTCTCAAAGTCCTTTTCTGTCACTGTCAGGTTAGGCACATAACACTTTGCAGATTTGCCTGTAAGTGCAGAAAATGCACATGACCATGAGATTGGGTCATTAAGTGAGACCATGGTCTTTTTTCTCCTGGTAAAACATAGATTTGCCCATCAAACCCAGTCTTTTTGTGGAAAAAGATATGGGAAAATTTCTATTCACCACAGTGTGAAAATCAATTTTGCCTGGGATTCCCTAGGGCTATTTTCAAACAAGTGTTCTGAGATTCTGGAGAGAGTGGGCATATGTGTAGATATTTCTACATGAAGAAATGGAAAGCCGGTGAGAGCAAGAGAACTTTCAAGGTCAGACCCCTATCAAGATAGACATGAACATTACCTAGTGTGTCAATTCTATGGCTTATAAAAAAAAGTCCTGTGGACAAAGGAATAGCATCATGTCAAAGGCAGACCCTTCACTATCCGGTTCTGCTGAATATCTGCCTTGTGATGGCTTTGTGTGAGTACTAGGGCCCTATGCTAGTTGTTAAAATAAGTTAGAGAAAATGTTACTGTAAGTCAATTATGTATCAGTAAATCTGAATAATTAACAAGAAAGACACAGAAATAGATATAATAATGTTTATTCATATTCCACTTCTAACAAAACCTGTTTGCTCTGTGTGACAGATACACTGCCTAGCACCCTGTGATTCCTGCCTCTGGGCCACACCCAGTCCTGTCCTTAAGCCACTGTGCCTTCTTCGGGAATTTCTTCTCTGCCCATTTTGCGTACCTAATTCCCAGTTCCTTTAGGGCCCTGAGTAAAGGCATGTACTCTGAGAAATCTTTCTTTTCCGATTATCTAAGCCTAAATTAATCTCTCTTTGCTGTCATAATTCTTTATCTACATAGTTGCCATTTTTCCGTCTCATATGAATTTCTTATTTTAATTATTACATTACTTTTTAGACTGTTTTGCTAAAGCCTGTTTCACATACAATCTCTTCACGTGTAGTCACTTACACAGGCAAGCAGATATTATTTGCCTAGCTTAATAGATAAGGAAAATGATTTTGAAAGCAGAAATTATTTAGATGTATAAATACGATATAATCAATGTTTCTTTTATTTATTTATTTTGGTGCTGAGAATTAAACCCAGGGGCTAATCAGTCCAAGCACACACTCATCACTGAGCCTCATCCCAAGTGTAATTATGTACTTTAATTTAAAATTTTAGATAATTTCTAATTTTTACTTTTTAGGGGACGGGGTCTTGCCCTGTAGCCTAGGCTGTTCTTGAACTTCCTGTGCAGCCCAAGCTGGCCTCAAACCACACGGCAATTCTCCTGCCTGTACCTCTGGAGCACTGGCATTACAATTTTAGATAACTGAACTTGACATGGTGTAGTGAATAAAATTTGTTGAATGCAGTTTTGAATGGACCCATTGTCTGTCCTGCTGTACTCAGTAGTTGAAAGAAGAAAGCCTTCGTGTAGGTACTAATGAGCCACCAATGAGATGCAGTACTCTAAGTCTCTGTCAGCTTGATCATCTACTCTTTTCACACCCACCGTCTGCCCATCATTCCTCCTACGCCAGTGTACACACATCCAATTTGACACCTACAATGTAGTCATAAGAGGCAAAGCATTTTAGAACAATAGGCAACGATGTCGACCTTTTGGCTTTAAGTCGAATTCTATATAGTCTCAGTTGCCTGATATGTCAGAGACGAAAAAATATATAACTTTTTGAGTTCTAATTTAAAAATATAAGCGAAATTCACCAGTATGTTACATATGCAGTTACCCTATGCACACTACCGAATTGCTATTTAATGTGAAAGGGCTGCGTGCATCCCTTAATTTAAGAAAGAGGCTAAGAAGAGCAGAAGGACAAGAAAAAGAAATATTTGTCAAACAGAGGGTTTGAGACTACCTTGCTGAAGAAGTGGAAGTCAAGTGATCAATGCGGTTAATGAAAATACGATGTATTTTTATAAAACTTTGAAGTGAGTAAATTTTTAAACATATGTTCTCCCATTAGACCTTCACAGTGACCCTGAATGGTGTTACTATTTGCTCAAATTTACAATTAAAAATGAATTATTCCAATGATGTGTCTCTTCGGACATCGCACATTTCATTATAAATGATTTAGAGAAATATATCTACCAGAAAAAGGCATTAGCTGTCATTTTGCTTCAAGGTGTCACACTATGTCACTTATAGTTGCAAATTAGGATTAGAATCAGGCAGTGTCGCCCTGACAGAGATAGAAAAACAAAATGATTTTCATAGAGAAGGGAGCTTGGCTGGTACAAGTGATCCCATTGGCATGGCTGAAGCCAAAGTTGCTCAACAGTTGGTTCCAGATGTCTGTTCCCCTCTCTGCCTGGTACAGTGAAATTATGCCAAAGAGACACAGAGCTGAAAAAAGAGACGGTATGATTTAAAAGGCTCTGGATGGGTTACAGGTGGGTGAGGATCAAACTCTGTTTGCTTCCAGCTGTCCATCCAGCTGGTGTGTCACCAACTAGAAATCAGTCAGAAGTCTGAGCCATGGGATCATGTGAAAGGCATCAGGAAACACTTTCTCCTGTTTCAAATAGAGACATGAAAAATGGAAAGTATTGAGAAGTGTGGAAGAATTTTCTGAAAGTGACATTCATTTGATTAGTTAGGAAAAACAGCACTGTCGTATACCTTCAAGACACACTGAAAGAGACAGCACAGTTTCTTTCTTAAGAAATTCACGATCCAGCAGAGCAGATGAGGAGATCAATAAAATAAATGATGTCTACTAGAGTGTGGAGGTAGGTGACGATGAGATCAAGGGGTGAGGAAGGCTTGGAGATGATGCTGGAAGGTGCGCGTAGTACTTTCAGTTGATGAAGAGAAAAAATGTTAAGGCCAAAAAAAGTATAGACAAAAGCTTGGGGACAATAAATATCTGGATGATTTATTAAAATGGGCAAGGGTCATGAAATGTGTGCAAAAATCCATATTAAAATAAAGACAAATATGCAAAGGAATGAAAAGAATTTCTAGTGAGAGGTTTCCGTGCACAGGAGGTTGCCTTACATGTCCCACTCCAGGAAGTGCAGCTCTGGAAGTGCTGCGTCTCCAACTTTAATGTGCATGGAATTTGAGTAGAAATCTCGTTAAAATTCAGAGTCTGATTTAATCAATCTGGATGGGACCTGAAGTTTGTTTTTCTAACACTATCCCAGGACATGCTGCTGGGAACTGCAGATCCCTCTGTGAATATGCGTAGCAAGCGGGAGAAGGGCAGGTCGTGAACTTAGTCACTGCTTCGGGACTTCTGGAGCATGTACGTGCCCACGTGTGTAGGCCAACGTGCTCTGTGGGTTTCGTCTGATGCTCTTAGGCACTGGGCAACAACCAGTGTTTTTAAGCAGATGATGGCAAAATTGTATCTGTGTCTGGTATTAGTGTTAAGAAAGTTTGGAGTGGGTGGATGAGACGTCAGGCAGGAGGCTGCTTCGTAATTTAAAAGGCTGGACATTGCCAATGGCAGCAAGAATGGAGAGGAGAGAGTAGACTCAAGAGACACTTGGGACACTTATGTCCTAGGCAGACAGGACATGGTGATTGCTTGCCCTGGGAGATGTGAGGCAGAGGCAAAGGGGAGAGGGGAGAACAGCTCTGAGAACTAGCCACAGGAGAGTGAAGTTTGGGACTACTGCAACAAGGTCTGTAATGCAGAAAGAGCAAGTAGTGAGGTCTATGGGAGAAAGGAACCTGCAGGCTCTCCAACCAGCTCAGAAGGCAGCTGCAATTCCAAACCATGACTGAGAACAGAGCGGCAGTGAGCTGAGAGGGGCAGGTACAGCTGTCACGTAGACAAAGGAGAAAGATGCAGAAACAATGAACATAGAACTTGATATAGGATGATCATGGGATGGGGAGAAGTCAGTGGGAAGTGGGATGTGCTTCAAAAACAGGGTTAGGTCAGTATCAAATACTTCAGAATGGTGACCGAAGAAGGCCACACAGGCTGGATTAAATATTGGGTGTTCAATGTGACATTAGTAAAAGTAAATTCATAATTTTAGATACATTATAGATACAGAACCAAATATTATTATGTGAAGGAGGTTGTGGTAGGCAGAATAATATCTCCCCCCTCCTTAGAGATGTCACTTCTCTAAGCCCCAAGACCTGTGGATATGTTATTATGTATGCCAAGAGAATGTGCCATTATGACTAACAGTGTGCTAACCTTGAACTGGAGAGATTATCTGAACGACCCAACCTAATCACATGAGTCCTTATAAGTCAGAGGAGGCAGGAAGAGTGGGTCAGAGAGGTATTATGGGCAGTTCCAGCCATGATTTCTGATGCTGAAGGTGGAGGAAGTGGGTAGTAGGCCAAAGAATGTGGCAGCTGCTAGATGCTGGGAATGGCTCACAATTTATAGCCAAGAGGAAAATGGGGTCCTCAGTCCTACAATTTGCAAGGGATTCTGCCAGCCACCGGAGTGAGTAGGAAATGAATTCTCTTCTAGGGCCTTTAGGAGGGAATGCAGCTGCCAACCCCTTGACTTTATTCTGTAGAGACTCATATCAGACTTCTTACAAAATGGTAAGAGAGTAAATTGGTGTTTCAGGCCTAAGTTTGTGCTAATCTGTTACAATAGAAATAATATTAATCCAGATACATTTGGATTTAAGAGTAACATCAATGAAAAAGTCAAATGTTATTTTATAATATCTGATTATAAAAATATGAGATTTTGAAACTTGGGAATTTATAAACAGAGTCCCTCTTTGGAGTGGAGTTGGGATGGTTGGCTCAGAATTTAATCCAAATGATTCATGCTACCACTTTTAGCTTTTCTTTTGGATGAGGTTGGTTGATAAGCAAGATCACAATATTTATTTCAGGGACTATAATCTACCCCCTTACCCTCTACCCTTCACTTTTAAAAGCTATTGGTCAACTTTATTCTTTTAGAGTAGATTAGTTTCACAGTCAAACTGAGCAGGAAATATAGAGATATCCCGCTCATCCTTGCCCTCCTGTCCATCCCCTTCACCATCAAGGGCTTGCACCAGAGGGGAACTTTTGTGACAACTGAGTTTACTTTGACACAGCATCATCTAAAATACAACGTAGGCTGGCGTCCTCTTTACTTTTTCATCTCTGTGACTCAATACCCAACACCCACAACTTTAGGGAGGAAAGACTTGTTTTAGCTCACAATTTCAGAAGGTCACAGTCCATTCATGGGTGGGCGAATAGGAAACGGTGGATCACATGGCAGGGCTGGAGTTGGGTGCAGGGCCAGTGCCAGAGCCGGAGACAGAGGTGCTCACAGCGTGGCAGAATAAAGCCAAGTCTCAGAGGAAGGGCGGAACCAGCACACACCCATCTAGGTCAAGCCCCAAGCACCACCTCTTCCAGCCAGGTCCCACCTCCCCAAACTACACAGTATCTATAGGCTTTTGGGGGAAACTCTAGATCCAAATCACAACAGCTAGGGTCGCTTTTGGTATAGTAACCTAAAAATAGAACAGCCCCCCACACCCCAGAACTCTTGTGGTGCTTAGTCTTCTTTTCTACTGATTTCCTTGCTGTAGTCTCCCCCTAACCCATCAGACCGTGGCTTGACAGGCATGTAGATAAGCAGTTCAAGTCACCTTTCGTGTGTGTGGCTCCGCCTCCTTAAATGTCTCCTGCACAGCAGTCGTGCCATTACCCTAAGTGTTTAATGCATGCTGTGGCATCATTGTGATATCATTTGGACCATTGCATGCTGGGCTGACACGAGACAGAGGCAGCAGGAGCATTACAGTTCATCATTGCCGGTTTTGGCCAACAGAATGACGGGAAAGCTCAGAAGTTCTGCTGAGGCACAATCGGGGCAGAGCTCCTTCCCCATCCTCTTGCTTGGTCTCAAGCTGTGTCCCTCATAGACGCTGTTCCTTGGCTGGCTGACCCAAATGTGGAGCCTGGCTGCTTCTCTAGTCCCTCCGTCTCCTAGGAAGACAATGAACAATGAGTCATGATGTGACTTTTGAAAGAAGAAAAAGTTCAGGGCACTGCAGTAATGGGTTATGTATGTTTTTAAAATGTGTGGGTGTGTGTTTGTGTGTCAATATTTATTTATTCCTTTGCTCGCTTATTTATTTATTTAGACAGAGTCTTGCTCTATAGTGCAGGCTCATTCTGAACTCATTATAAAGCCCAACATGGTCCCGAAATCACAGCAATCCTCCTCCCCCACACCCAACTTAATGTGGTACTAGGGAATCAAATCCAGGGCCTTGTGTTTACTAACAAATGCTTAAACTGCTGTGCTATGTCCCCAGCCCTCAATGTTGCATTTCAAAAAACTAGTAGTGTTTGGTTTTAAAAGAAAGTTGTAAGAAAAAAAGTCTATATATATTTAGTATATACAAAGTAGAACACAAGGATAGAGTCCAGTACCACATCAATGATTTCTTAATATTAATAGAGGATTAAAAATCTAAGCAGGTCCTTCCTTTACTTTCCTGCATCCATCCATGATTTTCTTTTCCATCTGTCACATGGACCTATCAGGATTGAATATGTTTATGGTCATCATGTAGTCTGATCATTAGATGCATCACAGAATGCTAGATATTGGACCAATAATTATACTAATGGTGATAATTCTAATTATGATAATAATAGTTATGGGCCCAATTGTCCTGTTTAAGATTTTGGGGCACTGTGAAAATATTTATGGGCTAATGCATGTTTTTTTGAACACGTACATGCTTCCCTTTCCAGAGAAAGGCATAAAGCACACCCTGAAGCTTTAGCCCCTGGAGAATACCTTTTTTCTCAAAGTGGTTCAATTATAAAGGAAAGGGTGTTGGAGAAGGTCGCATCCTACGAGCTGGTTACCCACCCAGTTGCATTGGGTGTTATGTCTTCTGGGTCTTCTTATTCTAGACAGTAGTTGGCTCAGACTTTTTAGTTGTGTACATCTGGCAATTTGGGCATGAGCAACTCACAGTGATTTTCCTTCCTACATTTGCTAATTGTTGGGACCAAATCTTATTTACCTATGGTCCCTCAAAGGTGTCTTCTTACTAGCAACACCAACATACCACCCCTGGTTTCTCTTTGCCTTCTTAGAATTCCTTGACAGCTGTCTGATATTTAAGGCCTGGAAAAATTTATTCATGCCTTGGTTCAGCAGCTAACATTTATTAAATACTGCGAAATGAGAATTTGACATGCAATAAGGATACTTAGTTGAGTAAGACACTGTTTGTGAGCACAAGAAGTCCACCATCTGTGACTAATTTTTAAATCATGTTTCCATGAGTTTGGAGCTCTTGGATGACATGCATGGCTGCAGTTTGGGTCTCAAATACCCCCTCAAAGGTTTGTGTTCTCAGCATGGCGTTATTGGGAGATGGTAGAAACGTTCAGAGATGAGGTCTAGCACGAGTTCTTCAGGTCACTGGGGACATGCTCTTCAAGGAAGCAGTAGTGCCTCAGCTCTTTTTCATCCTCATTTTTTAACTTCCCAGCCATAAGGTGAATGAATGGTTTTGCTCAGCGGCATGCATCCCATCACTGCTACCCAACACTCCCACCTGTGATCTAAAGCCATGCACCTTGCCCAGCCTTCGACGTTGGGCTAATAATTGGGGTAGAACATCTGAAACTGTGAGATTTATGAGTTGATTTTTTCAGGTATGTGATTCTTTCACAGAAAACTGAGCAACACCCATACCTAATGTCTTGATGAATGGGCTAGCTAGAGGGAAGTCAAGTATGTGGGCTCATGTCTACTTTTTTCAGGATATCTGTAGATAACTTGGATGTGCTCAGAATCTGCAGTTGGGGAATGCTATTATTCATGCCTGATTTTGACCTGCAGGTATTGTATTGACTTCCTTGGAGGTCTGTGACTCTTTAACAGACATGGTGGGCACAAGCTGCAGAGAAGCTGTGACCTTGCAGGTCTGCTATGAGAATCAGCTGGAATCATACATATAGTTTTCAATGCCAAATTTCAGTATTCTTAGTATGCAAAAGATCTATTTGCATTTGCTTTGTATTCCACTTGTATATAGCAGTCAGAACTCCCCCTTATCCTTGATTTCACTTTCTAAAATTTCAGTTACTAACCTTGAGCTGAACATATGGGATGGAAAATTCCAGAAATAAGTTAGCTCATAAGTTTGAAAGAATGTTTATTATGATCTATTGTTGTAATTGCTCTATTTTGTTACTAACTATTGCTGGTAAATTCTTACTATGCCTGTTTTATAAATTGAACTTTATCATAGGTAATGTGTGTAGGAAAATCACAGTTATGTATAGAGCTTGAGGTTTTAGGTCTCCACTGAGGGCCTTAGAATATATGCTCTGTGGGTTACAGGGGACAAATACAGGACTTTATATACAATTTTATTTATATATCTATATTATATATAGATATAAAACATGTACTCACACATTGAAGAAATTTTCTGCCTCTAAAGCTAACTGATTTTTTTGTGGGATATCAGCCCTAAGGAAAAGTTCTAAGGGAACTTTTTTATCTGTAAAGTTAGTGGTATCGTGGGACATCAGCCTTCCAGGGGTGTGCATGATTGCTTGCAGGTCTGTTTCTCGGTGTCTGAGAAGTTGCAGATAATTAGTGCTGAGAAGAAAGTAGGGAAGAGACAGGATAGGTGACAGAGGTCAGATGGCCAGGGTCACTAAGCAGATTGTTTGGGCTGGGATTCAGGGGCCTGGGGTGAACCCCTGAGAGGGCTGGCACTGGTCCTGGAACACAGCTCTGTGAGAAAAGATCTGGATGAGTTGCTAGGGCAAGGACACGTGAAGGGTCTTCATTTCAATCAGCATCTGTCTAGGTGTCTCAAATTTTATTTGACTTGTCCTTGAGGGCACCTCAGAAACTGGAGGGCTAGTTCTCACCCATGTTATTTTCAAGGAGTGAACACCCCCACTGACTACAGCTGGCAGCCCACATGATTTCATACTTTTGTGCCTTTGAGCAGGAGCCCTCCTTTCATTCATACCATTAACATCGTCTACTTCAACTACAGAGACCCATGATGACTTCCTCCTGGGTCTGAGACTGTCTTGGCTCTGAAGGCTTCCTGGTTTGCTGATATCACCTTGTGTAAAGGAGGATAGATGGCCCTGCTGCTGAAACGTGCATGCAATTGAATGAGCTCTACTAAGAAAGGAACACACACACACACACACACACACACACACACAGACATACACACAGAGACACCCAGCCACCCACCCACACACACACACAGACACACATATATACACACACACCAGCTAACTCAGCCAGACATAGCTTCTGTGGCCATTGTTTAACAATGGGAATGTATGACTCTGTGCTGTGGCAGGAAGGGAAAAGGCGACCCGGAGAGGCATTTCCTAAGTAGAGATTACGGATAGCCGAGGGGAGACTGAAAACAGTCAGGAGGAAATGGAGAACACTGCTTTCCCTCCCCGTTGTGTCACTCTGAGGCAAAGACGCAATGCCTGGAGCCCGACAACTGGGGATCTCTGCACAAACAAAACACCACTACCACCACCTAATTGGCCAGAGGCTTCCCTAGAATTGAGGTGCCCCACCCCTCACCATGCATCAAAGAGCCAGGCACATTCCAACTTTTTCAGCATCCTCTTCCAGTGACGCATTCCAGTGCTGAACATTCCTTGGTCTGAAAGACTTTTCTCACGTCTAACCTGAAGCCCTTATGCTGCAGCTGAAGTTCCTTTTTTTCTTGTTCTCTCCGATGAAAACGGAAAGAACCTGCCACCCTTTCCCCTTAGGAATCCTTCAGACACTTGATGGCTTCCAAACAAATCTTTTGTTCCCCTTGCCCACTCAGAGCTCTAAATCAGAAGGTTCTGGAAGAACTTTGTCAAATCTTTGCGCCCCAGGAAACAAGCTGCAAATAGCCAGCAAAATAGGGGTGTAGTCACTGTACCCCTGTTTCGGTTTGTTAGGCAAAGCCCTTGGCCGGGGACTCTCGGCTTCTACATAGAATGTAGCACACTGTTTAAAGAGCATTTTGTTTTTCTTTTCTGGAACCCATTGTGTATTGCGTCAAAGACAATGAGCCATTCATCCAGCTGCAGTTGTCCCCGAATTAATCTTTCACGTGGTCCCTGTGCGCCCTGAGAAAGAGTAAAACTGCTCAACCGAGGAGGGTGGCTCATGTGTCCGCACAGATGGGTGGCCGGTACTGGGGCTGTTGTGCCCGGTTTTCATCTTTAAGCATTCAGAACCTCTTTCTTTCAGGTCCTGGAGGCTGTCCCCACAGCGACACTCACACACTGTGGAACTGGGTAATTGCTGGCAAGGTCTGGGGGACAATGAGCCAGACTGGGCGGGGACAGCATTCCATTATTATAACACAATGCTGTAATAGGATACAAAATTCCTTTCATATTAATTCTTGTACAAGAGGAACCTTCAAAGTCGACTTTACCACTGGAAAAGAGAGGTAAAATGCGGCCAGGTTACCACACACCACCGTTACCTTAGTTGCCTTGCTGAAGAGCAGCACGGATTTCTCACCCCAGATAGGCTCACACCTTTTTGTCTTCCAGAGGCTTAGCTGGGTGGCTTTGAACCCAGCAGCTGCTGCCGATCTTGGGAAGCTGGCCCTTCTGGAGGCTGAGCTCGTTCTTTCTGTCCCAGGAGCAGAGCGAGTTTGGATGTGTGGCCGCTACAGTGCCAGGCCTCCTCAGAGCAGAGGTCACTTGAGTTGCGCCAAGCTGACGGGCCACACGTTGGCCTATGAGCACAGTTCTCCCCTACTACCTTCAGAGGACCACCTCCGGTGTGGGTGTGGTGTTTCTTGCCAGCTCTGGGGAGCACAAGGCACCTCTTTCCCGGGCCAACCTTCCTGAGCTGAGCAGAGTCCTCTGCTTCCCTTTCCAATGTTGTTGACAGGCCACCTCACAGACTGGGCATGGAGACTAGGACTCAGAAACCTGGATGCTATTTCTAACTTGGCAGCAGTACCTGAGCTCTGGTTTCCAACCACAGAGCCCTTGTAGAGAAGCCGTCGGACCATGGCTCAGTGAGGCAGCCATGTGGATTGAATATCAGGAGATTTCTTCTTCATAAAAACGTAGAAGATGAGTTTAACAGTCTTTGTGACCTAGTCTGTCCCAAATCAATCTGACTTTGGCAATGGTAGAAGTAGAAACACACTCAAAGGAATCCCTGTGAATTCTGTAGCATTCTAATATGGCTTTGATAGCAATTTAAGCTCTCATCCTTAATTCATTAGTTCACTTCCTCATACAGTAGACTTTTACTAAGGATTTATAATGAAAGCCCTTCTAAAAGTCTCCATAATCTTTTCATGCAACCAGCAGTATTTTCCAAACCTCTAGTCTCCCAGGAGATTGATTTCTTGTCAAGCATTCTGCATGCTAAGGGTTATCTGGGTACCAGTTCAGACTCTTTTAATAACACCTTGTGGGGAAAGCGATGACACAGTTTCTTCTTTTCCATTCGGTTTCTTTCTTTTTTTTTTTTTTTGAATGAAAGAGACCCCATATGCAAATGGAATTACTATTCTCTGAATTTATTCTGTGTAGGTTGAAAGCCAGAATTTCTTGGGTTGTTTGTGCAGGATTCAGGGTGGGTTCACCAGTGAATATCAACTAAGGAAAACAATAAACTTCATGGAAAATTAACATTGCTAGAGATGACCCTCTTACCCCAAGGCTCTGACTTTGAGAGTCACCGGTAAGTGACCCTGATTTGATGAAGTAGCATTCCCTCTGCTTAGGAAGAAGTGGGCCTGGCACCTTCCACAAAGCAAATACCTTGTTTCTGAACATGCCAAGCCAACACTCTCAGAAGCTAAGCATTCTCCTAGCCTGAGCGAGCTGGCAGTGGACAGCAGAGGACATTCCACTGAATCGGGCCGCAGGGAGCGGGAGACAGAGGCAGCTGATTCAAGTGCACCAAATTGGAGTTTCTCTAAACAAATATATTAAATTCACCACTGTTCTTGATTGTTTTAGTGGGAAGAAAGGGCAGCTGTGCCTTTTACTTCTCAAGTATTTTATTTTGTGCCATGGGGCTGGAGGAAAGAGGAGGGGAGGGAAAGTAGGCTGGAAAGGATAGAGAGGCAGAGATGAAGGAGAAAGCTACAGGAAGCTAATGTCTTTTCTCTTAAAAGTAAAATGATTCAGACGCACAGGAGAGTTCCCAGAGCTGTCAGTCCCCGAGAAGGACACGAGATGAGCGGTTTGTAACAACATCGTACATGGGAGCAGAGAAGCAGCCTGCGGAAAGACAGGCTAGCTAACAAGCGCTGGTGACTGCCGCTAAGGAGCTTTGCTTTACTGGCTGCATGGAAGTGTTCTCGGAGGTACGTTTTTCTCTCCTGCATATCTGTTTTTTTGCACGAAAGGATTTATATTTTTATGTCCACTCCTTTTGCAACCTTCCAGACTAAGAGCAGAATTCACAAAGGCCTTTTTACCCTTTGAATAATGGGATTTCAAGTTATAGAAAGACACTGACGGCCCAACTATGGATTTCCTTAAGTAGTTTAGCAGATGGTCCAAGTGTGGTGCCTCCTGACCCACATGCGCGCACAGCGTAGGATGTCTTGGTACGTACCTTGAGCTTCAAAGAGGCCTTGAGAGCACGAGGTCACTTCCTCGTGTGCCTGCAAGGTGCCAATAGGACGAACCCGACAAAGATAGGGATCAGATATTTCACTGTGAAATCAATTCCCCCATCCCATGGCCCGGCAGGAGACAGGTAGACACCGTATTGGTACGTCGTGCTTTGCACACATTAGTGCACTTTGCAAAGGGAACAGAAGTCTCAGGACCACAGCATGGGGCTCGCAGGCTCGCGCGGGCTACCGTGAGTCATCTGGAGAAAGGGCTTTGGAAGCCGGTGCCTGTTACAGCCTGAAGCCAGCCTGTTTCTGGGCTGGAATGTGAAGGCAGCTGGCTGTGTCAAAGGGGCAGAGAATAGAGCTACAGTGTAAAGCGAAGACACAATTCGGCAGAGAGAGGATGCTATTAAAACGGGCTCTGCCCTTCGCGCCACTTCTTTTGCAGGGCCCCCTTTCGGAAACAAGTGATTCCACTCCTCTTTTTACAAAGGGGCGGGGTGGTGGAGGTAAGAGCTCCTTTCAGAAAAACGTTATTGGAATCTTTTTAAACGTTCCTATTGGAAGGGACTTAGACGGAACGTCGTAAGGCAGGGTTGGTGTGCTCAGAGGCATTGTATCAAGCAACACAATGCAGGCGAAATTAAGCTCTGCGTCTTTGGGAGAAAATCTACTAACTCGACCCATCAGCTGCAGCCTGCTGTCTTCTTCGGTGGGCCTCTAGCTTCCTCGTGGGGTTCCTTGCTTAACCCCGAGACAGCTGCTGCGCGAGGAGGGCTGAAGAGGGGACGGGATTGCCACTGCGTTCCTCATGACACTCCCGCCCTCTCTGGGGCACAATGCCCTTTTGTCCCTGGGCCTCCCATCCCTGGGGCATGGCCTGAGCTGGCATGGAGGTAATTGCCAGGGAGAAGCTCAGTTCCCAGGCTGCTTTTCCTACTGCAGCGGAGTACGGCGGGCCTCCTCTCCCTGGGGGCTGCACCCTGAGCGGGCAGACGCTGGGGAGGCGTCGGGGTTCTCAGCTCGGGTCCAGGTAGTGCTGAGGGAGACCACTGCTTCCTGTGGGTGGCCAGGGCCTGGGAGCGGGTAGGAGAGGCAGAGGTGCTTGTGGGAGGCGAGGAGGGAGAGCGGACAGCGAGAGGGCCAGCTCTGAGCAGCCGCGAGGCAGCCCGGGCGCTCTCCCCAGGCTTGGCAAGTCACCTGAGGTCACTGTAGCTCACTCTCCTCTGCGGAGTCAGAGGCTGGGGTGCCAGCGTATGTGTGTGGTGGGGGCACGACAGCCCGGGTCTGTGCCAGGCCCGATGATCTGAAACCGTCAATAGCAGCGGAGGTAGCAGGACCGGAAGCGCCCGGGGTTTGTGAGTCAGATGGCCTCCCCTGAATGTGACTTCACCCCTTTGTGGCTTCGTTCGAGTTAGAGAGCTGCTGCTCTTCTAACAGAATATTGGGCTAAATCCAATCTGCCATACAGAGAAGTATTTTGTGTTTAAAATTCCAAATTAGAATGAAGAATCTGTGATGATGCCCATACAGCATGTTCCTTGTAACCTGCCTAGTGATAACTGTGCAAAGATGAAATGACTTAATAAAAACGGGTGCTAGTCCAAGATGCTTGTGATTTTAAAAGAAACGACATTGAACACCCACGTCACGGGTCCTAAACATTTCAGTTTCAGAGACTAAAATAAAGTTAAAAAATTAACCAGCAGTGGTTATAAGGTAGGACTGTCTTTTTTATTTTAATTTTTTTTGGCTAAGTCATTCACAAGTCTCATCTCTTGTTATCATTTTAAAAGGCTAAAGGCCACCAGGACTAATTAATCTTTACTGGGAAAGGACACTTATCTCGGTTAAACTGACATATACAAGTTGCACAGGTAGTTTTATTATACTTTAAATGTGTAAGAACTTGTGTTTCCTTTTCCTTGCATTTACAGTTCACCACAGGTATGGGACAGTTTGCCCTAGTCTGCCACCCACATGGGGCTGCTCTTGGAACATTACTCTGGTAAGGAACACATTTGGCCTCCTGTGTGCCTTACATGTTCCTCTACGTGAGTCTCTGGTGTTTTTACTTCCTTTTCCTTTTAACGTTAAGCTGCCTGAATACATAAGCACAGGCACGCGTGTCATTTATGAGACTGTGGCCCACCCAGTTCACTCTGAACTTGCTAACAGCAAGCAGAGTGCTTTCCAAGTGCCCATTCGAATTCTGCATGCTTCCTCTGTCCCACTTGAAACAATGTGGAAAGGGCGCTCCTCGGTCGCAGAGGACGCAGAGCCCATCTGCAGAAGAGGGGCTCCTCTTGTCATAGGCCTGTCTGGTGTTTCTGGTTGCCTGGCTGGGCTGGCCCTTCTGGGCAGAGTACAACATACCCAGAAAACACAGGAGAGGGTCTATTGTTTTCCCTCTCTGGACGCACTTGGTGGAGTACACCTTAGGGGTCTCATCAACTTCTTCAGGTCTCAGCTGCAACTTCTCCTGTCCTGGGCCAACCTCAGGAAGGAAGGGCACTTGGATCTGTTTGTCCCTTTGTTCCTGTTCATCCTCAGAGGTAGTCCTCTGGCTTTGAGAAGACTGTTCCTTCTGAGCAGGCCCCCAGGCTGCTTTCACACCCCCTGTATGGAATCAGGGGAGGATCGGGTGCGAGCTGGTAGGAAACTCAACAGTGTGCCACCTCCTACTGATGGGAGTCTCTACGCTGTGGCCCCATGTGTTGTGAATTACAGAAATGTCAGGCACACCCACAGTTAAATACAAGCACCGAAAAGCTCTTGAATGCCAAGTGTAAGTGACTTTTGAACACTCTTCCATTCGTGCTGCCTGTGTGCGGCTTGTGTCCATTCCAGCCAACCTGATGGAGTGCCTGTGAACTTGCCCTGTACTGGGCTGGCTCATTTTTTTTGTGATTTCCTTTAGCTTTCTGCTGCAGGCAACTAAGGTTGTGCTGGGATCATACTTTGCTTTCAAGGGGCACTGACCCCTCTCACAGACATATTTAATCTCCATGGGAGGTCTCTCCACGGTCAGGAAGGAACTCACAGAAAATCCATTAGGCCCGGTATCAAATCTCTTTGTGGGATAATAGATGTCAGCTCCTCTAACTAAGATCTGACTCAGAAATCTGCAGCCCCTAGAGCCCCGAACGTAGTTGAGCTCAGTGGTCCAGCTGGTCGGCCACACAGACACTCAGCACTGTGCACCATCTTGCTCACCAGGTCCCACGTGAGAGGGCAGCAGTGCTCAGAGGGCTGTCTCTCTTCTTCTCAGGGGAGCTTAGCTCTGGCGCCCTGCAGCGGAAGAGGCCAGGGAGGAAGTGGGGTGCACGTCAAAGGTGGGCTTTTCTTTTTTGGAGGCTTGTGATTCTCTTTTGAAGTGATTCAGACTGTCAAGAACAACGGTGCTTGTTTTTCATCTGGGAAGCTTCAGTTCTGCGGAGGAGCTTCTTAAGTGCTAGGGGCCTGGCCGAGGTTGGCGTGCTCTCTCTTCATGTGGTTCAGAGTTCTCATGTTTTACTTACTTTTGATGTGGTGGCTGCAGCCAATGAAAGCTCTTCTCCTCCCTTCCTCCCCCAGCCTCAGTTCAAAATGATAAACTGAGAGTTTTGGTTTCTGTCTTTAACATTTCTTGTCTTAGACATCTCTTTAGGGCTAAGAATATCACTTCCTCAGTTTCTCCCAGGAACTGGAACTGCTCATTAACTCCTTTGCTCACTAGTGGTAGAAAGTGGGATGTGGGGAAGAATCTTGGAGTGAGGGGCCTGTGGTCACCTGCCTGAGCAGGCATTCCTGAGGATAGATGAGGTACCAGGTTTGACAAGAGCTGAGTATATCTGTACAGAGGGGATCCCAGCAGATACCTCAAATCCCTGGAGAAAGATATATATATATATATATATATATATATATATATATATATATATATATAATATATATATATATATAGAGAGAGAGAGAGAGAGAGAGAGAGAGAGAGAGAGAGAGAGAGAGAGAGAGAGAGAGAAGGGACTCTACCATGCTCCCTCAAAGGGCACGAGCACCCTCTTTTATTTATTTATTTATTTATTTTTTGGTACTGAGTACTGAACCCAGGGCCTTTGTATTGATCTATATAGTTAGTCTACCTTAAGTTTTCATTTTGAGACACAGACTCACTAAGTTGTCAAGTTCACCTTGGGATTGAACTTGTGATCCTCTTGTCTCAGCCTCCCAGAATGCTGGGAGTATACAGGTCCAGCTACCATCATCTTCTTAAGTGCCAAATTCAAAGTGTTTTCCATTCTCCGATTCCTTTACCTCCCTCAATTCTAGGCCCTCTTGCCATGTCATCCTTAGTCATTTTTAATTCATTGGATACTGACGTGGCTAGTCATGAGCCATGGCTTGTGGTGCCTCGTCATGGCTAGAAGTAGGTTCTGGTGTGGCAGGCAGCCCTGACTTGTCTTAGCTGTATGACCCGGGTCAGTCATGCCTCCTCTCAGGGACACAGTTTTTCCTTATTTCCCTCAGTGAGGACATATGTCTGGAATCTTAGAAGGAAAATGGAATATAATTCTGCTTAGGCTATCGGATAAGTTATCTTTAAAGTGGGCCACTGAGCTTAAAGAGTAAGAAAAATGTTGACAGGTGGAAAGACAGATGGGAATGTTTGAGCCACTGCACGGATTTAAGCAACTGTGCAGCTGATCTGTGTGCTGACCCCATGATCAGA
Organism: Ctenodactylus gundi; assembly: GCA_004027205.1. Classification (NCBI taxonomy): domain Eukaryota; kingdom Metazoa; phylum Chordata; class Mammalia; order Rodentia; family Ctenodactylidae; genus Ctenodactylus; species Ctenodactylus gundi. Next base: position 682,237 of record PVKB01000400.1, on the reverse strand, counting down.
GGGTGACAGGCGTGAAAACGGACTCTGCCATGGATGCAGGCCGGGCTCCCCCCGGGAGGGTTTTCAGTCTTCCAGGGAGTTTACAACTAACCACACTATTGAGCTGAACACGTATTATTCTAGAGTGACTTGAGAAACCCACCAGAAACATCCTAGTTCTTACGAGAAAGACAGAGTTGACAAAAGAAAGAAGATTTCAAGAACTAGAAAACAAAACTTGGAGGAATCATGCCAGAGACAGCACCTTTTATTGTTTCTGCTGGCAGCAGATTGTTAATGAATCTTCACAGCACTATGGTTGCTGCTGGCAGATTAAAGCTGTCGGAAGATTTCCATGCGTTGCAGAAAATCTGGAGATTTTTATTTAAAAAAATCACAAGGTCATAGTCACAGACCTCATGGTGGTCCTGGACTTTGGTATTTGAGCCTAGTTACATGTGTGATCTTCTCAACATGTCCTTCCTTCATCTGATGCCATCTCTGAACTTACTGGTGCTGGAATTATAGCCAAATCCCACCACTCGTTTCTGGCATTGGCAGATTGCATTTATGGCCTGGACCTACAGGAACCTGCCAGTGGCTCCTTACTGCCTGGGAGCTACTCGGTGTGATTTCCGTCCTGCTTCATTCCTTTAGTACCTCTTCACTTATGCCCTCAACCAAGGGTCCTCAACCCTTGGCACAGAGACTGTTGAGTACAAGTCCATGGCCTTGGGAGGGCTGCGGGCCCTGACAGATAAGCATCAAGCAGGAGGTGAGCGGCCAGCGGCCAGCGGCCAGGGAAGCCCTGCCTGCTGTTGCTGTCATCTTGGCTCCTATCAGATACAATACCAGGTGATCTGAGAGGAGGAGGAGCTTTGCTCCCTGCTCCTCAGTTCCTGCTGCTCCCAGTTTCAAAGCTATCCTCCAGGGCCTATTGTGTAACAAGTGACCCCTGCCTCCACCTTACACTCTCCTCCCGCCCCTCCCCTCCTTGGGGAATGGTCTTCAACTGAAACAGTCCCCTGGTGTCAAAAAGTTGGGGACAACTACCCTAGACTGATGTTTTCCCTCCCTCAGACTCCCATTACCCCCACCCAAGGTGACAGGATTAGGAGAGGGGGCCTTTGGGAGTAATCAAGTCATGAGGGCTAATGCTTATGAATCGGGTTTCTCTCCTGATGAGGGAGGCCCCGGAGAACCTCTTGTTCCTTTGGGCACGTGAGGACCCCTTGACAAGACTGCCCAGTGGTCACAAGCAAGCAGGCCCTCAGCAGCCAGGCTTCTCTGGCTCTTTGATCTGAGTACATTTCTGTTGTTTACAAGCCTAATCTATGGCAGTCCTTAGAGCAGCCAGAGCACAGTCGCAACATTTGAGCCCTGGCTCTGGCAGTACTGCACTCTCTGCGGCTGTTTGAACACTCAGTCACCAGCTCTGCTCTGCGCTTTGGCCAAGCTGCTCCCTTTGTCTTCTTGGCCTGGTTATTCCCTCCTTCATACCTGAAGCCCTTTCCTGATGGCACCTCCTCTGGGAAACTTCACAGTCACCCATCTCAGGTGCAGAGCGCACCTTTGTGGTTCTTGAGAAGCAGCCTGGACCTGTCTCTGTGACCACAACTCTTCTGCCACGTTGTGATTGTCGATTTAGCTGATCAGCTTCCTGATGAGATTGTGAGCTCCTGAGGGCAAGAGCCTGTCTGACTCTTACATCTTTAGGCACAATATGGATATTAATTTTGTTGTTTGTTCAACAAGGCACGAGGATGTTTTAAGGGTCTGGAGAAAGCATCTAACCTTGAGTGTTTAGTGTGAAAGACATGAAAAAAGCTACTTGGTGATACGAAAGACGACAGAACCTTCTTTAGGATTTGGAGAATGTCAGCTTTGACCTGGACAGGTGAGCAACTGTCTTGTAGGCTTCCTGTCTCGGAATCGACTGATTTACAGCTAAAAATTTGTGTACCTGAGCCCCCACTTGAGTCTTCCAAATTAAGTTCCTAGAGGATGAGACCTGGAGATCAGCGTTGTAAATATATTTCCTCCGTGATTCTGACCAATGTTAAGCCTGAGAACCCTAGACTCTGGCAAAATCTCCAGTCAGTGTCATAGTGGTGAGCATAGGATGGAAGGGGAAGTCTACAAGGAGCAGTGCACATGCATCCAGCTATTGTGATTCAAAAATTCTCAGCAAGATTCCTATTCCTAAGTGATTGTATGCTATGCAAGCCATTATAGAAGACCAACTGGACTTCTAAATTGAACTTTTCTTCTACTCCCTTCCCTGTGTGGTTTTTGAAACATTTATTGAACAAGGAATAAGGCCAAGAATTTCAGAATGTCATATTGTGCTGCTCAGACACTGGAACACGGGTCACGGCCATGAGCAGTTAGCAACAGCTTGATAGGAGAGCATACATATAAGTATTACATGCTGAGTAATAAGGAGGAACTGTGCCCTAAATTTGCAATCAGAGATAAAGACCATTTTGAGGGCCCTTAGGCGACAGGTCTCCCAGGATTTGGCCTTCCCTGGTTCCAAAAAGTAAAAAGCAAACCAACACAAGTGAAGTCAGGTCCTCCCAACCAGCGCATCTCCTTCAGATTCCATATTCTCCTTGGGTTGGAGAAGGCGGGGGAGAGACGTGAGGTTGTAATGGCTTCCATGTCACTCGGATGTTACAGGGAACCAGTGCTTTCAACTGAAAACAGGCGTCGAAAGTGACTAAGGGCATCTAGCTAGGTTTCTTTGTGTCCTCTCTATGAGGGGGTTGATCTATTTTAAGCCTCATTCCCATCTATTTCTTCCTTAGATGCAGTGTGTACAGGTTATTGTGGAATCAAAAAGATCTGGACCAGGAGCTTCCTCAGGAGAGAGGTAGATGGTCATCCTCCACCAGGGTGGCTGGGGGCAGGTGATTGGATTTCACAATAACAAATGTAGAGGTGAGTGTCATTCCAGATAATGTTGTAACTGCCGGAAGACAAGACACACCAACAAATAACTGAAGCAGGTCTTTAGAAAATTCCTTTACCTGTAAAACTAAAGTCAGAGACAAAAACTGAGAACATCTTCCCAGATGGCTAAAGGGAAGATGAAGGGATGTGTATACGATGAGTAAGAAGCAGTGGTCTAGTTTCTTATTACTCATTTTTTTTGAAATTGATAATAACATAGAAATACCTTAAAGATTAAATTGACCTAGAAGCAAAGAAGGAAATTTATTTTGTTTGCCTCATCATTGTCCTAACACTAAGGGTCAAAAAGATAACTCTGTTTTTTTTTTTATACACACACACACACACACACACACACACACACACACACACACCTTAAATTTTGTCCTTGAAAATAAAATGATTTTATCTAATACAGGATTCTAATCACATTGTAAAACTACCATAATGAAATTGTAACCTTTGGCAATGACAAATCTGCAAGATGTGGCAACATGCAAGGATCAATATTTACTGTGCAGATATTTTTGAGCACAGTTGCCCTGAAATGACCCTTAAGGAAGTTCTGTATTACAGAACTTTATCTAAACTCTCAGTTACCATGTAAGATTATTAATTTTTTCTTATACAATCTACAATAAAAAATCAGATAAAAGTCTCTATAGGAAAAGGAGGTAAACATCTCTTTGAAGTCTTAACATTGGTAAACTCTATATGCATATACTTAAAAAAAACCCAAGAAAACAAAAATTAAGAGTGATAATTTGTTTTGAAATATATATATATATATATATATATATATATATATATATATATATACATATATATATATATATATATAGTTGTTGTTTGTTTGTTTGTTTGTATACAGGGTCTGGCTCTGTAGTCCTGTGTAGCTCATGTTGGCCTAGAATTCATAGCCACTTCTCCTGACTCAGCTTCCCAAGTGCAGGGATTACAGCCATGCCCCACCACCAGTTTGTGGAATCGGGGGCTTGAATTTGTGGCCTTGTGCTTCCTAGGCAAGCTCTCTAATCCCTGAGCTATGTCACTAGCCATTTAAAAGACTTTTCTGATTTGTTACAGGGTGGTTTTAACCAAACAATTCATTATGAGTTGCTTCTCCATTTTTTTTTCCCTGCACATAGTTTAGGTGTAGATTTATCACCTAAAACAAGCTGAGTATGTATTATTACCTATCTGTTGATTCACTGTATCTCCTATTACCTGTTATTTAATAATCCGAGATTCCCTTTTCAGTTGTTGTCTAAAAAATGTGAGCATGCCAGACAGATCTTCAAGACCCTGTGACTGTCACCAAGGACTGCCATTTTCCTCATACTTCTTGGGTTGGTACAGCTTGTTTATCCGGCATGCTGTGTTTGTGAGTGCACTGGAACATAACCCACAACTCATCTTTGTTAAAGACTGAAGGGCTTCCTGTGCCTGTGACCGCTTGGACCCTGTTTACCACAAATAGTTCATAGTCCTCCCTCAACTATCCCGTCTCATTTTTACTTACTTCAGAGCCATGTTTCCAGAATTGTCATTGACAGTGGCAACTAGCTGTCTGTCGTGTCTTTGGTTGGTCATGCCGACTCACAGGGGCATACTGAAGCATCGCATGGCACTCTTCCTGTTATACGGTTGTAGAAGGAACTGTGTGGCCCCTCTCCCCGAATCCATGGCTTGAAGCCTTAACACTCAATGTGACCATACTTGAAGATAGAGTCCTTAACAGGTAATTAAAGTTGAGTGAAGACGTAAGAGTTGAACCTTCAATCCGAAACAATTATATCCTGGTAAGAATACGAAAACAAAACTTTCTCTCTCTTTGGAATGTGAAGGCACAGCAAGAAGGTGCATCTGCAAACCAGAAAGAGGCCCTCACCAGAACTCAACCATGCTGCCATCCTGATCTTGGGCTTCCAACTTCAGGGTCTGTGAGAAAAGAAAGTGCCGTTCTATAAACCACTCCACCTGTGGTGTTTTGTTGTGGCACTCTGAGCAGGCTGATGCCGATGTAAATCCTGGGATAAAAGGCTGCTGAAAGGGTAGTCTTCTAACAGAAAGCATCTTGTTATTTCCTTGTTCCCGCTTACAAGTACTATTTCTGTTCCTTCCTCCTATGGTATTGGTACTATTCCCAGAAACTCTAATCCTCATTCTAATATTAATATATAACATTTACTGGCCTCTTACTCTGGGCCAGACACAGTACTCACTGTTTATATAGTGCTTGTTATACAATTAAGGTTCTAACCTAAGTTATTCTAATATCTGAAAGAGGTTGTTAATACTAGAAGACTGTTGTTAAGGGAAAAGTAATTAAGTTGCCAAAGTCATGTATTAAGCAAATAGCAGGGCTCAGATTTGAACTCAAGAAGTTCTAAATTCAGAGCCTTTGCCATTAACCGCATTGGTACATTATCTATGAAAATCTAAGCCAGGCATGGTGTCCCAGCACTCTGGGAGGTTGAGGCAGAGGAATCACAAGTTTAAACGCGGGAAGGGTAACTTTACAATTTGGTGAGACCTTGTGTTCAAACGATAAATGAAAAATGGCTGGGGAGCTTGTGTTGCGTGCTTGGAGAGGCAAACAGACGCTTACCATACTTTCTGGGTGGCAAATTCGAGGTCTATAGCCTACTGCCTTCCTGTGCTTTACTTGGGAATTCTCATCTGAGAGGTGGTGAAGGCCCTGGACTCTGACTAGATGGATTCCATGTGTTTGGGAGTCAAATCTTCATCCGAAGCTGGAACAACTTTTTTAGTTCAAAGTTTGCTGTGCACCTGCAGATTCCCCATTAAACTGCCTGCCGAATCAGGAATAATGATTCTCAGGGAGAAGAGATATTATTTGCATTTGAATTAATGTTGAATTTGGAGTCACAGATTCCTCATCAAGAAGGATTTGGAGCAATTGCTGATATCCTGGGGATCTGTGACCAGCTCATTATTTTCATCTCACAGGGTAGCGCTAGAATTTTTAATTTTTTGAGTCTTCTTTTGGAAGTTTGGCTCTCTTTACCCCCATGACCATAATTATAATAATTTTGAAACATCAGTCTGCTCAGATACCAAGGTGTTGAATGGGCAATTTCACTTTAATGAATTTGTCTCATATGGGCTTATTTTCCACATCTGTCCTAAGCTGAATAGCTAACTGGTTAATATGAGAACTGTTCCGTTTCATTAGCTTCTCCCTGTTGATTTCCTTGAGGTGGAACTGATGTATTGCCAGTTGCAAGTCTGTCAGCTCTTTCCTTTTCAGCAAAGCACTCTCACTGATGCCAAGAAGAATAATAAGTGAAATAGTCTGATCACTCAGATTAACTGCAGGATTCCACGTCCACGGTAGCTCCTGAAGGATTAGCAAGTGCTTGTTATGGACATCACCTAGGCTACCTTGCACAAGCTGTTTAGGGGAAGCCGGGCAGGGGCGGCAGAGGCAGGAAGAGGGAAAGAGGCTTGGCTGGAGGACTTGGGAAGATGGAAAATATAGAAAGCAGGTGCTGGGGAACCAGAAAATGTTGCTGAAGATCTTCAATTTGAATATAAAAAGTTTCATTTTTTAAAGGTTACTTGGTAGTTGTGCTGGACCAGAAGCATATTTTCAAAAGTAATTTAGGGTAAAAGAGAACATGTTAGAGGATCACTTAGCATTCTGGGAAGACAAAGCCTATGCTTCCTTAATGGGGCTTTGAGTTCTACTGAGATGGTGAAATAACCACTGGGGATGCTCTGGACACTAAGAGACAACCTGACCAACACCAGAGGGAAATGCAGCAGCAGAATGTACTTCAGGGCTATATCGTTCAATGGCTCCCTGTTACCGGTGACTTAGGTCATTTCTGTTTTTCTGAGCTGATGTTCTTTGCGTTGGTTTCATTGCTAATCTTTTTTTTTTCTTCAAGATTGCATGATGTTAACCAGCAAAAATTCAGGCTGCATACTTCCTTGCTCACTTCCTGGAGTCAGAGAAGGAGGAGGTTCTTTGTCTATGGAACGAAAGTTCTGCACATAAAGTTGAGTCAGTTTAGCTCTTGCTCCACCCTAGGACCGTAACTGCTACCATAGGAGTGTCATGAGTTGTTACCTTAGTCCTGAGCTCCAGAAACAGTTACTAACAATAGGTATAGAGGACCTCTGTTCTGTTGGAAAACCAGTGTCCCCTCTGGGCTGGTGCTGAGGGCATCGTTTTGTGAAATGTGCACTGTGCAGAAATGAAGTGATTACTGGAAGAACGAAGAAGGGCCTGGAGTGCGTTGGACAGCTTCCTGTTACTGTGACAAAGCACGTGAGATTATCAATCAAAGAGGAGAAAGGTTTATTTCAACTCATGGTTTTCGAGTTCATTCCATGGTTGATCGGCTCTAATGCTTAAAGCCTGCAGTACACAGGACACCATGGCAGGAGAGTAAAGCGAAGGTGCCCCTTCACCTTAGGGCAGCTGGGAAGTAAAAAGAGAGGGAGATAGGAAGGACATGCTTCCAATGTTCTAACTTTCTTTCATAAGATTCTACTTACTGAATATTCCACTACCCCGCAGTAGTGCCATTGGCTGAGGTCCAAGCCTTCAGCTTCAGGACTGAACTACAACATAAATTGTGGCACCCGTCATGCTAGTGCCTCTAGAAGAGGCACCAACGGTGTTGTGGGAATGGTGAAGACGTAATAAGCTGGTGTCTACAGACCCCAAAAGTGGACCAAGGCTGTCCTGGTTTTCCCCTAAGGAACTGAGAACAGGTGCTTTTGTTTGGGTGTTTATGAGTTCTACAAAAAAAAAAAAGAAAAAGAAAAAAGAAAAAAAAAGAAAAAGAAAAAGAAAAAGAAAGAAAGAAAAGAAAAAAAAGAAATGAAACTGGAAAACAGAAAGAACATTGGCAAGTCGAGTGATGAGGAGTTGGCATGTGAGTGGGAGTCTCTGTGTGGGATGCGTGGGGTGTGTGGCCTTCTCCAGAGCCTGCCAGTTTCTGAAGGAATGAAGCCAGGGCCTCGGTCTGCTCTGTGACATGCCAGAACCATGGGGACCTTAAATATCCAATCATAGGGAAGAGCGAAGAGTGAGGGCCAAGTTTCTTGTGGCCCGTAATGAAAACACCCTTGCTTAGTACAACACCCTCCGTGGTATAGATTCCTGTGTGCACTTTGTTAATTTTTATGCTCTTCAAATATGCTTTTTATTTCTCTTAATTACTGAAGAATATTAATTATCCCTTTCACATACTTTTTAGTTCCTCCTTTATCTCACTGATAAGGAATCTGAGGTTCAGATGATCTTGTGACTTACACAAGGTCCTGCCACTACGTGTAGCAGGGGCAGCTAAATGCGGGTCTGCCTAACCCCACAGCCCGTGCTGTTTTTCCCACAACACATTACATTTTATCAGAATGTCAGGTGTGTGTGTTTCACAAACAGTACTGTAAGATCTTAATTACCATGTGTGACCCTGGGTGTGTTATATACACACATACCATGTATACATATAGGCAGAGAGTCTATTAACATTTAAGATCATGTGGCAGTTCGTAGAATTTTATTTAAACTCATAAGGCAGCTGATATTTACTACTGGGACCTCTGAAACCCTCATTTCCTGAGTGCCCAAGAAAGACTCCTTGAGTTGTTTTTCATGAGAGCGCTGAGGCAAATGGGTGGCCACAGTTGGCCAGCTGCTGTGGGAAGGAAGGTCTGTGGGTGGTGCAGGCCCAGGGCTGGAAGGAGGCCTGGGCACAGGCTCTAGGAATCTGAGATGAAAGTTTCCGGAGAAGCTTCTTAAACTTTCATGTGTCACTTCCTGTCCTTGTTATAATGCGCTCTGTGTTTCTTACAGACCTTGCAGTGATACTGCTATGACTGGTGAGGCCCTTCTTAGAATAGCAGCCTAGCAGCACCACACAAATAAAGTTTATTTTTCTGAAAGTTTCTCTGTCAAGTAAGTCCACTAGGAAAGGATCTGGCCCAAATGAAGCCTCCGGACACAAGAGGGCCAAAGAAGTCATACTCAAATGATCAGTGGAGACACAGGGATCAAAGAACAGGTAGGATTTGAGAAAAGATTATCAGAGTGAGAGGAGAAAGGAGAGACAAGAGAAGGAGTGGCAGGCGTGGGGGAAATGGGACTTAAAACGTTAAAAAACAAGGGAAGGGTAGATATGTTTGTGAAATTACAGCTTTATATAGTGGGTAGTTAACTTATGGAACTCATTACCTCTAAACTTTAGGCAAGATCAACCGTATGAAATCCTATAAATAAAATAGTAAATTATACAGTTGGAGTAAATTGCCAAAGAAAGAAGATATGTTGGAACACCTCCTTAACTTTTGAGGTTGACACACGCGTGAGCTCTGCGCTCATGGCTTCTAAACCAAAAGTGAGGGTTATGGTTCACCAGAGGCATGCTGCCCTCCACTCTCATCCTTAGGTGGCAGAGGGGCTAGAAAATGAAGTATGGACTCTGGCGCACTAGCATTTCTAGGGCTTTTGATGATCTCTGAGGACAAAGAGCTAGATGTGCGAAGTAAGCGCTGTACTAGAACACCCAGGGCTTGCGGTTCTTCCTTCAGGTCCTACCCTGGGCCTATTTCCCAGGTCATTCGGGTCAGTGCAGAACGTGTGCAACGAGGGTTTGCTGTGTTTTTCAGTGCACAGGGGTCAGAGGCGTGGAGCGCCGCCTCAACAGTCCAACTCGTCACTGATTCCATCGCCTCAGCTCCTCTCTGCTAACTTCCCGAGGTGGCTCATAATGCACATCTGTAAATGACCTGATCATTGCATCTGCTGAATTTATTCAAGTATTCTACAAATGTTTGTAATTTACTACTTGTTAGACACAGGGGGGTAAGTAAAAATGAATAAAATACTATATCCTTCCTCTCACAAAACTTATTGAGTAGCAAAGAGATGGGCAGGCAACTTGGCAAGCATTGGTTTCTCCTTATGAAGACTTTGTGAAGGACTGTGTCAGGGGAGAGTGCCCAGCCAGGGACATGCTTATTTGGATAGTTCTTCCAAAGAAATGGTTTTTAAGTTAAAATCCTGAGGGCAAATGGGAATCAGTCTGGCAAAGAGCCAGGAGAATGTTCTGACTCTGCAATCCAGGCTGGCACTGAACTCACCATGTATCGCAGGCTGGCCTCAAAGCAAGCCCCCTGCCTCAGCCTCCCATATTCTAAAATGACAGGTGTGTAATTACAGGTTTACCTGGTGCTGGGGAATCAGACTCAGGGCCTTGAGCTTGCTTGGCAAGCACCTTAACTGCTGCACCAGATCCTCCAGCCCCAGGAAGGGTATCTGTGAGCCATGTGACGACGCCAGAGTGGGGGAGAGCCAGGAGGCCAGTGTTGATGAACGTGATGATTAGGGTTGGGAGTGTTCTGTCTGATGCAGCTGGAGAGACAGTTCTTGGGTAATGACAAGGTCAGGTTTGCTCCTCTGCGCACAGGAAATCCACCAGAGCTTTTAGAACAGAAAGGAGTGTGCCTTTGCCTGTTCTAGAGTCCAAGACATTCCTCCCTCCCACCCATCATGTCCAGATGCAGGTGACACTGAGGATAGAGTTTTGGTTGTATCTGCCAAGCTGAGCTGCCCGGTGGGCATCAAGCAATGGGCACGGGCTGCTTCAGACATCTGCCTGCGTGAAGCTTAAGGCTTCTGTGTCATTATCCCATCTCTAAGGCACGGGCTCACTTGAAGGTTGGCAAGGGCACGTGAAACTCAGGGAAGAAAAGAGCGGCACATCTCCCCAGCTCATCCTCCAGCACAGTGTAGAAGTGGCGAGTCCGCACAGAACACTCAGACGTGTGCATCAGTGTTGTTCTGCACTGAACAGAGACTTCTTTCAGCGGTAGGTCGTAGAGGTCTCAACAACTATTGTACATTCCGGATCCTGCCACCTGCATGTAGTATTCCCTAAATTTGAGCGACGGTTTTGGTCATTATCTGCTAAAAGGATTAGCCTCTTAATGATAGCTGGTAGATCAAACTGGAAAAAAATCTTTTTATTGGCTTACTAGGGTGAGTAGAAGAACTATTTGCCTCTTCTTTAAAAATAAAATCTTCTGATAAATTTACTTCAAAGGAGTTCACATGATTTTCACTTATTGATATGTTGTTCCCCACGCTAGAATTGCTTAGCTCTGACAGACAGTATAAAGGAATAAAAGGGTTCACAGAGGACTTGGGGTACAGCTCAGTGACCAGAGTGTTTGTCTAAGGAGCTCGAGGACCTGGTTTCTGTCTCTTAGCAGCACATACTAGTGGGGCACAGTGGCTCACACCTGTATCCCAGTCGTTGGGAAATGGATACAGGAAGATTGCCATGAGTTCTAGGCCAGTGTAGCCATGTAGTGAGTTTAGAACCACCCTGGAGTAAGGAGTGAGACACTATCTCAAAAAAAAAAAAAATGAGGGGGAGGGGAAATACATAAAAGTAAGAAATCTTTCTGGTTTTAACTTCTAGTTGTTTTAAGCAATTTTTCAGGAGAGCTACCCTTGCAGTCTGGAAACAAGAGAAAGATTTGGTTGACACTCTTGACACTCTTCTGTACAAATTTTAGCTAAGAAATTTGCCTTTTTTGCTTCCAATTTAGCTTTCTCTTCAGAAAGGAATTCTGATGCTAGGCTGTGCCCTTCATCTAATTGTCCCCCCGCAAAGATATCAACCAGTCAGGATCCTGCAAACAAACAAAAATAATAACACTTATTGTTCGCCTCTATAGGAGGGCATGCATCAGGTTGGAGAACATTAAGTGATGACGACTACAAAAACAGCATAAATGAGAATTTTGTTTTAATTCTACCCAAGTGTTATCTGTACGTATTTCTTTTTTGAAGCGGGTTGGGGAGAAGCTGGTGTAATGGTCTCACTGTATCTGTTTGATGTGGGGTTCTCCCCACTCATCAGCGTGGTGTACGGGGCTTCTCCAGAGGGTCTTGGCGATGAGGGAGAAAGTAGTGCTCAGGAGATTAGCTTGCCCGGTGCTCAGTGCGTCAGGAGACAGCCTGAGTTTTCAAGCCTCCATCTCCCTGCAGGTCCTCAGCTCCAGAGTAGATGGATAAGTAGGAGCTCAGAAGAGGAGAGCTGTCTGTGGCACACAGGAACAGTGCTGGAGACGATCTCTGGTTATTATCAGTGATAACAATAATTAAAGGGTTCTGGAACCTCAATGGTCACCATTGCACTGCTTAATAGTAATTATTGAGTAATTACATATTATTATGGCAGAGATATATAATTATATAGTTGTTACTATTAAGTATGATGTTGGCTACTGTGGTTCCAAACCCTTCTTCATTTGTGGGGCCTCATTGGGGTTGGTAATGAAGATAATAAGGGACATGGTAGAAAAGAGGGAAAGTAATTGGGCGAAGGCATGTTTGCTTGCCTCAGCCAGAACAAAGGCTGGGGAGACAGAACCTCAGGGACCGGTGACATCTGTACTCGAATGGTGCGCTTGGCATCTCTGGCTGACCCGGAGGTAATTAGTTTCAAAGAATTTCTGACACAGAGTGCTCCGGCTTTATTTTTGTCTGCCTTTTCAGGTGTCTGACAGAGATACCGCAGCAGGGCAGTTCGTGTATCTCAGCCTTCACTCTGTGAGAGTGCCCAGAGCCAATGGGAGTGTGAAAACGAAATGGTGGATGAAAAAGAAGGGGATTTGCCCAAGTCAGCTTGACCTGGAGGGTGCTTTTCTAAACTCATTGCCTTGTGCTGTTCTATCGGCCCCATGTAGCAAGCCTCTGGGGGGAGGTGTGTTCTGATGGATGAAGAGACTTAAGAGTCAAACCCAAGGGCCAGCTGTCCCGCTGCATGGCCCGGAGGTGACTTAATGTCACCTCATGTGGCAGGCGGCAGAATAGCGCCCTACATTTGAGGTATGTGGGAAGCTGGACTGTGTGCCAAGTTCCTGTGGTAGCACCTGCCCTGGACAAGCACACACTGAATGTGGGCTGCTGGGAGAAGCAGCAGTGGACGTAGTCTGCCCTTGCCTTGGGAGGAACCCAGCCTCAGAGACGACGTGAAACCTGTGTGAGTCACCGAGGCTGGTAAATTGCAGAACTGAGACATAAACCCCAATCTTCTCCTCTTGGTGCCGATCGCTCGCTAAGACACTCTGGAGATCTTTAACAGACACTCCTCTTGCGGAGGGGCCGTCCAGGAGCTGTTGTGTGGTGAACAGTTGGGCCTGGGCCTTCAGAGCTGGGCTCTGTGTTTAGTGGAGCAGGAGAAAAGCTGAGGCTTGTTTGCTTGTGTCTTGAGTGTTGCCCGGGTCACAGGCAGGGCGTTGCTAGGCGATGACTGGGAAGCTTTCCACAGGAGAGCGGGGCAGGTTTAGTGAGAAGAACAGAGAGGATAAGGCAGAAGCAGAGCTGGGTGTGGGGCTGTACACCTCCCAGCCCACCACGCGCCCTCTCTCCGAGTGGGAGAGGAGATTGCTAAGAAGTCACAGCAGTCTTCAAAACAGAGATAATGCCTCAAATCATGACTGACTTTATTTTTTATTCACAAGCACGTTTGCAAAGGAGCAGTAAGAAAATTACACTCCCCTCCCCATATGTCCAAAGAGAGGACAAAAAGAGGCTCATCATTAGGAGCAGAGTTAGGTCCTTACCTGTGAATTATCTTAAGCGCATTCTTTCAGGAAAGAAAGCCATTGAGGCTTAGAGTGGTGGGCACAGAAAGATAAAGGTAGCCAAGCTTACAAAATTGAGTCTTTAAAACTAAGTATTACATTTCCGTCGTTCTTTTTTCCTCCTGAGAACTCAGATTGTTTGCAGACATATGCATATATTTATTCTCATCTTCATCAATAGGGGATTAAAAACTAGCTGATGGAGCCAGTCTTTCCAGTTGTGCACAAAGTCACATCCGTAACATATGACTTACATGTCTCCAAACTAGTGCTTCTATCTAGACTATGTGACGAGAAAGATTTTTCTCTTATTTTTTAGTCTAACATATAAATATATTTTATCAGTCTTGCACGATTTAGAATATCAATTTCTGATTTCTGTAATTTATTGTAAGATAGTATAAATTTAGTGGGAAGAGGTGTTAAGTTTAGAACTGAATTGTGTAACCAGCCAGGGAACAGGGGAGTTGGAATGGTCATTTTGTATAGAATAATGCAGCTGTGTTTGATGGATGCTGGGCATTCTTAAGTAGCACTCGGCAGTCTGGAACCTTGGGTAAGTCTGAGTGCTTTGGCACCATTGAGTCATAGTGTATCAGGAGAAAGAGTCACTGTTGAACCAACCAGCATACCCAGGAAGGCGTTCATTGGTGCCAGGCAAGTTTCACTTGATTTGACTCTTGATACAGCCGTGGGTAAGTTGGAGGAAGATGGGCTTCATTTTCTTGAGGTTTCAGTGACCGTGTCAGAGATGTGGACATAACAGCCTTGGGACACTGGTTAGAAGCCTGGGTCTGACCTTAACCTAAGGTTACAGTGACAATAGGCTTTGTTACTCAAATTAGGATTTGTGACTTCTGAGAATCAAGTGGGGGACCCTTAATGACTACTGTAGGACAGCATGTGGCAGTGAACTTCCCTGAGAAAACTATTCCCCACATTGATATAAGTACCCCATTTTAACTTGTGTGTCTTTATTTCATCAATTTTTTAAAAAAGCAACCAATCAAAGCTAAACTGTCAAACAATAACAACAACGAAACCCTGTTCTGTCTATATCAAACACTTTCAGGCCCACATGAGATCATAACTGTGGAAAATGTTTTAAAAACAAAGGATCCCTTCACAGATTCACAGGTTATTTCCAGATATCTAAGAAGGAACCTAGAGGCTCCGTGAACACTCATAGTGCCAGACTTCACAAACAAGCACCAAGAGTTTCAATTTTTGTTGTAAAGAAATAGATTTATGATTATTTTCTTAATGTTTTCATACCATAAAGCCAACGCCACGGGGGGGTTGTGCTTTGATGTAAGGACAGAGACCTAATGTCCCATTTTCCTTTCTTGATTAGAGAGTGAGGAAAAGAAGTTTCTTGTTAGTATTTTGAGACTCCTAACAACGGTCAGAAGCATTAGCATCAGAAGCCAAAGAATGACATCTAGCTTGAGGTTTCTGTGTGGTTTTTAAAACGTTTAGAGAATGACTAGCTATCTGCAAGCTGTCTGTCTCTGCTTGTAACTATTTTGGTGGTCTCTAAGAGGCAATAATTAAAATATCATTGCTTTTGTGCCATCTCATTTTTTCATAACACAAAGCCAAAATATGTTCTTTTGAGCCTCATTGGAAGAACGCTGCTACAAGTGTGGGCTGTGTGATCTCTCCCACTTAGTACAGGCAGGCTGTGGAGCCGCCTGTGGGTCCTTGGACCTGAATGTGTGTATATTCATTATATATATATATATATACACACACACACACACACACATATATATATATATATATATATATATATATATATATATATATATATAAATTTGTTATAATTACATGGTAGAAGCACAGTGTGCTGGGAGCTAAATGTTGATTAATGTTAATTTTAGGATAAACAGAGGGGGAGAAAGACAGGAAAAGCCAGTGTCCTCCAAGGCTAAAAATATTCCAGAGTTGAGACTCAGCATTTATGGTGTCTAACCTGATAATTACTCCTGAATGGTGATTACCTGTTCTTATATAATTAGCCCTGAGGTTCATCTGAGCTGCCAGGGCTTATCTCTTGAAATGGACCAACCACTGTGATTCACAGACCTTCGGACTAAGTCAGAAACGCCTTCGTACCCAGTGATTTCGCCACTGCCCTGCAGAGTCGGTGCCTCCTCTACCCGGGGAACCCATGCATTCTCTCTCTGGATTACAGGAGGAATATTTTTATTAAAAATCAAGTCAGTTGGGAAGGTAATAATACTAGTGGCAAAATTGTAGATACTTGTCAAGAGTGACGTGATTTGGAAAGGAGACTAGGAGCAACTTGTAGCTTCTTTTAATTAAGGCTGCTTGAGGAGGCTTCCTGTCCTAGAGTCCTCTCTGTCTCACTTGGGAAAGCCTAGAAAAGAAAATGTTAATCAGCCCTTCGGCATTCTGGCGCTGATTAGTACAAGCTGAATCCAAAATAAAGAGAAAGTGAGAGACCCAAGAAAGCGAAAGAGGATCTTTAAGGCTGTGTGAAATGAAATTTAATGCTTTAAACTCAAACTGTGCTGAAATGAAATGAGGTGGGGGAGGGGGGAAGGGGAGATGAGGGTGCTTCCTTCTCTCTTTGTGACCATCTCTCTGACAAGAGAGCAGGAGTGTCTCCTGGAGAGACGGGAATCGATCACACACATTCTAGAGCAGGTATTACGGTCATTACTTGCCAACAGCCAGCTCTTTCTTTCATCTGGGCAACTTGCCTCCTCCATGTTGCCCTGCGTGTTAGAAGATGATTGTGGTCGTCCATAGTTCTTTTCAGCATTGGTTTAGGCAGAAGCCTGTGATACAATTTTGTAAAGTGATATGCAAAGGAATATTTGCTGCTGGATGGGGATACCTGGGAAGTTTTATTCTTTTTTCTTATAAAAAGTGACTGCCAAGTTGGGGCTGTAGCTCATCAGTAGAGTGCTTACTTAGCATGAGAACCTTGGATTCAGTCCCCACTTACAGGAAGAGGCAGGCAGCTTCAGCTCCAGCTCGAGGGGCTGCTGGAGTCAGCCATCTTGTTTCCGTGAAATGAGCTAGCTTGAGTACAAGCCAAGCTGTTGAGGAGGGCAGAGGTGAAAGACAGAAATTTTGCTTAGTTCGGATGTCAAGGAGCCCGTGAATTAAGTGCTTTGGAGCTGCTCTGCCTTGGAGCTCCTGACTACGGGTATAACTCCCTTGGTGTTTATGGCCCTTGAGTCAGAGTTCTTGTTATGAACAGTTGAAAACATCCAGATGATATAGTACTTTCTTAGGCGAGTTGCATATCTTTTGTGACAAATCTGTTTCTCTGTTTATACAGAAAAAATTGTGTGCTTACAAAGGTGTGTTTAGATCCTTCCTCCATCCCCTAGTGGACAATGTCCACGATTAGCAATAAGAACTATAATAATCACATTTGTTTAGTTATGTACTTCACTAAGTACTTTTATACTGATGTTTTGTAATAATTTAGAGAGGCAGGCAAGATGAATGTGGTTACTATTTTCAAGTCAGAAAACTAACACAGAGAAGTAAAATGACTTATCTGACATGTGTAATGACATGTTGTCGCTGGAGCTAGGATGAAAACCTAAATTTGGCACAGAGAAATGTTTTGATATCGACAAAGAGTCAATTTAGGAAAAGATAAAAAAGCACGGACATGGGAGATCATCAAAAACTGGTTTGAATTTCCATTCTGCCTCTTTTAACACTGGGATCTTAGATTAAGTTCCTTAAATCTCTCTGAACTTGGACTTCTTTCACCTGTAAGATGACAAGGTTAAAATTCACTCAGCCAGGCCATTTCATACAATAATAAGAAAATACATTTGAATCACAGAACCTAATGTTTGGTATGCATGTCATAGATTTTCTTCTAAATTCTATTCACCCTTTGTGGAGCAAAGGTAGTAGTAACTCTGGCTTTTTGAAGATGAAATAGGCAACCCTGAGTGCTATGAAAGCAGAAGACTCGATGGAACTAATTATTTCTAAAAATTCTTCAAAGAGCAGTAAAGAAAAACACTAAACAGAAAATTCACACTGAAAACAGTACTGGTAAAGGCAAATGAATATGAAACAGAATGCTGCACTGTGGAAAGAGAGCTGGGTAATTTATGTGGGAATGAGAGGAAAGGCGGAAAAGCAAGCCAGGCAGGAGCTGGCAGTGCACACGTACGGAGGGAAAGGAGCAGGGGCGACAGTGGTGCACAGAGTAAGTACGAGGCAGTTGCATTTTGCTCTTACTAAGAAAAAGACCATTTTGGCCTTAGATTTCATAGAGCCCAGCATGCAGGAACTCAAAGTCAGTCCTGCTGCCCAGACCAGCGTCTGTCAGGTCTCTTAGAGCTCTACGTTGTCTCCAGTCTTATCTTTTAAGTGAAATGAAGGGGTTGTGGGGGTGGGAGGCTGAAGAAAATCAGAAAAAGGCAGGAGAAAATGCTGAAAGGGCTAGAAAGCAGGGCTGAAGGCAGAGGATTCACCTCTAGAGAGGAGGGCGGCCAGGGAACTCAGAAATTTCAGTGATGCAGTGATTATTTTAAGGAGATCAGCAACTGATTCCCCCCTTCTTTATCATCTGCACCTAGACAGGTGCCTGCACACACCAGGTGTCCAAGCGGCCATTTGCCAATGGTAATGGTGACGTCAGTTTTACATATCTTCTGGAAGTTAACGGTAAATGTCATGAGGATCTTTGTGGCAGTAAACACTAGAGACCTGGGATTTTCTTTTACAAGAAAATTTAGAGGTATCTGTAGAAAGACTATATAACGTTTATTTTATGGTCATGTGTTTCAATTTTCAAACAAAGTAAGACAAATAAAACTACCAGTATTTAAAAATACTCAGGTAGGTAACTGGGTTCCGGTTTTATATTCCTGCCCTGCTATGTGCTGGGTCTATAATTAAGATTTTTCATTCACGTATCCAAACAACTATCATCTGCACACTTGGAGTAATAATTGAACTCAACTGCTAGGGCTGTGAGGATTAAATGCAATGATGTCTACTATTACTTACACTGTGCTTAGAACCTTGGAATAAGTCAATAAATCTGAGCTATCACAGGAAGTAGGTAGAGAGTAGAGATCTGTTCATTTTGGAAGAAACCTTGGAAATCCCTTAGTCTTGATTCGTCTCAGCTCTACTTGTTCACAAGCTATTTCTGGCTCCAATGGCCAAGAGAGTACATCCTTCTCTGACTATGGGATGAGCTGTTTTCTCCACCTCAACTATTTCTTAGCAGAATTTTTAACTAAGAGACATGAGAGACCAGAGCTTAGTTGGTGGGAGTTTTTCAAGTCAAAGGGCGGGGGAGGAGTGTTGCACAGATTTGGTGGCTGAAGCCTTCATTTTTAGAACTGGCCATGTGGGTAAACCTGCCTTCCAAAGAGAAGACAGTCAGAAAAGAGGTAGCAGCTGAGAGCTTGCTGCCAACCACCTCCCTGTTCTCCCAAGGTCTGCCTATATACATTGCAAATTTTGTATACTAACTCTTCTTGTGACTTGAGCTATTTTGAGCTGCTTTGTTCTTTAAAACCAAATGATCTCTGCTCTGGACGATGGCATGTGGTCTCCTCTGCCAAACATGAGAAGCTACTCCATAAATTGTGATGATGACCATAATGGTGACAAAAAGGAGGAGGGTGGGAAGGCTCCCTGGAGACAATTTTCGGGTCTAAATTTTTCTTAGATACTGATACTCTCCTACAAAGCCATCCCAAGTGGCCGAATTTTTCAGCACTGTTATGTGCTACTGGTTTCTGGGGACCAGACACACCTTTGATGACCTCTGTCTCGGGATGGCAGGTCTCACTTTTGCTGCAGCTTCTACCAGGTTCTTCTCCCAGATCACCGCTAACCCTTCTTTTTCCCTTTGTTGAATGTTTTCCACCAGACCGCGTGAACTACCTGGTATCCATCATTCACCTGAACCCTATCTCCCTCAGTCTAATAATTTTTGAGCTAATAGCTCTACTAATTAGTGTAATTAAGCTACCCGTTAACACCTTGGAAAAGTAGAATTGCATCTTCACCAAAGATTTGGTCAGAAAGAAAGGCAAAAACTAGACATGATCAAAATTCCAACTGGAAGCCCTTTTATGTTGGGAAACTAAGCACTGGAGGGTCTCACATTCAAGCCCAGCCTTGGTAGCTGACCCAGTGAGATCTTGTCCCAACATAAAATACATTTGTACAAGCTCACACACACACACATGAGCTTACACAAGACTAAGAAAGTCTCTTACGCCATTCAAAAGCAGATGGCAGTGTACACAGAAATCTGTACAGTAACCCTTGTGCATGTATATATAACCATACACAGAGCATGCCCAGAACCTGATGAAGAGTTTTAAACAAAACACCCTTCCTGCTTCCTCCTCCCTCGCTTCTCTTTTTGGGCAGATGTAGTTTAGTGCACAGAAGTTCGGTGCACTCACAGGCACTGTGCTGCCCTGACTGCTGTGTCTCCTGACTTCGGGGGGTCCCAGGGTGTGCAGCATCCCTACACCACTATGGGGGGACGTCTCCACTCCCACTTCCTTACCGCACTCTTTCCGTGCAGACACTTCTGCAGCCCAGCAGGCAAATACGCTCATTTGAGACCTAATCAGGAAACGAAAGGAAAAAAAAAAAAAAAAAAAAGGAAAGCTAGGAAAGATGCTAAGATAGTCCATTATCCACCTGGGATACCTCCTCTCAGCTGCCCCGGCAGAGAGAGATTCTGGGCAGGAGGGGCAGAGCCAAGTGGGAGGGCAATTCAGGGCCTTCTGTCTCTGAATCATTTTACCTGCAGGCCACAGCTTTGAGGGTTGAGTGTTCAATGCAGACAGCTGGAGCCTCTGGTTTTCACCACACATGGCTGAGTTTTGAAATGGAAACTGGCACTCCCTCTGAAGACTTCAGATGGCCCTTTGAATATCAGCAGTGACATCCTCAGGAATGAGAGGCTCCTGTGCCCATGAAGAGCAGAGTGACTGATTGTGTGCCTCTACGGTTTGAATTCAGCATGACTGACTTTTTAAATAAAGATCACCTAGCCTGGTTTGCCATATGTCTGCCAAAATGTTGTAAAAATGGAGTGCGGATCGTTGCCATCCACTGTGGAGCAACTGCATCGGTGATCACATCTCAGAGCTGTTTCTTTCCCCTGATTTTAAGTGTACCCAACGCCATCCATCCAGATGCACATCAGATGCACAGCAAACATGGAAAATAATTTCTCAATTATTGGAACATCTACATTTTATTTGTAACGTGAAATGGATGAAATGATTGAGAAAATAAGAATATAGGGGCTTTAGGAGAAAGCAGGCCACAGATTAATCTCCCAGAAGCTGGAGTCCTGGTTCGGGGGTTTGGAGCTGCCTCTTGAGCCTGAATAAGGCTCTTGCTATTGGCGTCTGTGGATAAGCCACGGCATTACTCAGTGACTACTTTCCTGACCCTACCTGGAGAAGAATAATTCTGCCTCCGGTCATCCCACTTTGACACAGGACAATCAGGAGAATAAGAGAAATGAATTTATAATACAAAACCAGGTTTAGAAAGAGATCTTCTTACCTCATACATGAGCTCAGCCATCTCTGTAAGCTTAGTGCCTTGCTTGTTGGTGACTTCCAAGATGATTACAGAGCTCTAGGCCTGTAGGCCTGAGCCTTTGCTCCACCCAGGTGCAGATGGAGCAAGGCCAGGCAGCTCCTCCCTCTCTGAGGGCCAGCAAGAGGCCCACTTTGTCCTTTGAGAGAGGGTGTGATCGTGAGGCTGGGAAATGTCACTGCACAGCCCTCTGCCCTGTATGTGAAGCCTGTGTGGCTGTAGCTTGAGACTGGATGCCTTGGACTCTTAGCAGCTTTTTAACTTCCATGCTTCTTGTGTGGCCTGGCTCTGTCCCTGAACTGGCCAAGCTCTTGGCATCCCTGGAAGCCATGCAGCTCTTTGTAACAAAGAAGAGGGACTCCATGCTGCCAATGTTACACAATGGCTTGACCCAGTGTCCAGGAGAGCAGCTGCCCTGTGGTTGGCCCTAGTGCCACCCTGGCTTGTCAAGCAGCCTTCTTCACAGGGAAAGGAGACGTCCGTTCCCGCCATATGCTGGGCCTGGCTCTGCTTCTCGGCTCCATTGGCTCTCACACAGCACCTGCGGGCCTTCCTTTGAGTCTTTGCGGTGCTGCTTTTGGCCACAGAGCATTTCCATGTGGCCAACTCCCCTGTACTGCTATGAGCATCCTGGATTGATATGAGCAAGAAAATTTTAAAATTTCTGTTCATCTACACTGTCTTTTCAGTGGTGAGTTGTTGCTGGGGCCAGTGACTTGACCACAGGCAGTGTGCAATTCTGGCCTGCACCTGCCTCTACTCTGTGAGCTGGGGTTAACGTAGCTGAAGATGTCAGTAACCCAGAACTCTCAAGTCTGGCCCAGGGACCAGCTATTATGGCTCTTCAGCCTCCAGACAAGCAGAGTTCCGGGCATCCCTCCTGGAAGGCTGTGACAGACTCTGTCGGAGTGTGCCTTTCTTCTGTAGCCCCTTCCTCCTGCTGGGAATAGGAGGGTTGGGACTAGTCTAACTGGCCTGCCATAATGAAGTACCACACTGGGTGTCTTCAACAACAGGTATTTATCTCTTTAAGTTGTGGAGGCTACAGGTCCTAGATCAAGATGTGGCAGGTTGGGTTTCTCCTGAAGCCTCTCTGTGTGGCTCGTGGATGGCCATGTGCTTGCTGTGTCCTCACACGGCCTCTCCTCTGTAGACGTAGACATCTAGTATTTCTCTAATCTCTTCTTGTAGAATACCAACAGATGAGGTTAGGGTGTAGCCTAACCAACTCATTTTAACTCACTCAACTATCTAAAGACCCTACTTCTAAATAGTGATATTCTGACATTTTAGGGGTTAATGGAAATCGTGGACTCAGTTCAACCTGAGACAACTTGTTTACACATCAGTTTTTTGAAGTTCTTTCTCAAAGAGGCAGGGCTTCCTAGCCTCTAGAAAACTACTGGCCACACTGCAAAGCGAGAAGGAGCTCTGGTCCCCACCTGCCTCTCTGGTAAGCACGGATGATAGCCCACCTGGTGGTACAGTCCCCCCACTATCACTGCTTTTCTCTCTGTTCTTCCTGAAGGGAACTACAGTCAGCACTATAGTCGCTGGGTCCCAGAGGTGCAAACTGAGCTCCCCTAGTTCCTCTCAGGCTCCTTTAGTAGCATGTCTTAGGACACATAACCACAGTGGTAGCTGTCTTATAACAAATGCCAAACATGTGCCAAGTTGAATTGGTGCTAAGATCTTAACCTAAATATTTAATAGAGTTCCCACAACAGTCCTCTGAGGTCATTGTCATTATTCTCCTGTTACAAGTGGGAAAGTAAAGATTCTAGAAAAGCTCAGGGAATATTGCCAAGCACTAAAGGAATCCAAAGCTGAACCCAGTCTGTATGAGTTCAGGACCTCTAATCTCCACACGGTGCTGCTTCCATGGCTCATCCCCTTCCACTTCTCTCTTAAAAGCCTGTGCATGTTGGGAATACTCTCTCACCTCTTGGGATAGTTTTCCAACTCCAACTTAGAATTAGTCTTTCAGTTTCATTCGTTGAAGACAGAGCTCAGACAGTACAGTGAGCAGGAAAGAGAGTGAGTTTTAGAGTGAGGATTAAGTTCAAATCCTGGCCACACTGTTTGCAAGCCAGATGACCCTGGACCCTGTTAGGTTCTTGACTTTATTAAGCTTCAATTTCTCCACTGGTAAAAGGAGATAAGTTCTAACAGGGATGAAATTAGGTAAGTCATGCCAAGCCTCTTGCACACAGACTAGCATGCAAAGGCACTCTTAGAGGTAGTTTTAGATTAATAGACTCAAGAAACATGACAATTACACACATTTGGTATGCTTTATTTTACATCTTGGATTCTTGAATTTAAATACTCATGCACTCATGAGATCACTAGCAGAATTTAAATGTGGGTTTTCTATTGAATAGTAATATGGTATTAATGATAAATTAATATAATAAACATGGTATTAATGGTATGATATTAATAATATGGTATTAATTTCCCAAATGTGGTCATGGCATTGTGATCCTGGAGGAAAATGCCCTTTTCCAAGGAGGCACACACTGAAGTATTTAATCATAAAGGATCTCAGCATCTGACACAAACTCTCAAATCGTTCATCTAACGAGCTAATAAACACATGTGTGTGTGTGCATGCGCAGATGCATAATGAGAAAGAGAAAGCAGATGTGATAGAAATTAGCATTTCTTCTTATTACAATTTTTCTGTAGGTTTGAAATTTTGCAAAAAAATACTGGTAGGGTAAGGAGCCTTTATGCAAATGTTGAATAGTTGTGCAAGCCGGTGGCAAAATGTACAGAGACAGCCATTGTAAACATCTCTCCTGGGCCTTGGCACACAGGCCACAGAAGTTCCTCTGTTCAGGCTATAATGTTTAAAATAATAGTATATCTCAAATACTGCAATAAAACACAAGGGTACTAAAAATTAACCATTTTGTCATCCCAAATCTATATTTAACATTTTGTCCAACATCCCTAGCTTCCAACTAGAGGTCATGGTGAACTGTGAATACTGAGTCTTGAGAACACACGGAGAGCTTGTTAGTGCCCCAGCAGGTTTGCTCACTGCAGCACTGACACTGGACCTGCTGCCGCCTCATGACTTACGGGGCCTGTGAACAGTCACAAGAGAGCTGAGCAGAGAGAGACTCCTGTGTGACAGGGAGGACAAGGAGAGTCTGAGAAACCCAACTGGGACTTCAAGGCCCCCATGCCTACGTGCACCCGTGTCCTGGGCATCTCTTTTCCTCTTCTCCCTAGCAGGCTACATACCGCCTAGCCACTCCCAGTGTCATACAGAGTCCGCTGGCTGCATGCAATGAATTTAGAGCCAGACTGAATCCTGGGGTTATCTCTCACTGGCATGCATATTTGGGCTATAAACAAACTAAACTATCTTGGTTTTCTCATCTGTAAAATGCAGATAATAATTATACCTCCCTCAAAGAGAATTAACTGAGCTAATATTTGTCAAGTACTCAGGACTGTCAAAACAGGTAGTAAAGTCTTATATAAGTGTTTGTTAAATAAATAATCCACTTGTGGAGAAAACTAGGGTCACCATGGGGTAAATCTAATGGCTCAGGGTCCCTAGAGTCTACAGGGCTTGTGCTCTGAAGTATCTTTGGTGATACTGGCAATGGGCTTAGTTTTTGGGATTCATTTCTTGTTGAGAACTTGCGGTGAACCAGGAAGGTGAGATGGGGGCAGAAAAGCTGGCAGCTCCTGGAAGTGACTGGTGACCACGTCCCCACGGTCAGCTAATAACTTCAAGTGGGGACTTAGGCACTGGGAGTAATGGATCAGTGTGGCCTGTTCTAGAAATAAACCTCTTGACCTATGTCTTTGCTTGACCTATTTCATTTGCTCTTTGATGCCTTTTATCTCTCAGTGGGTGTCTCTCTCTTTTCTTTTTAGTTTGTCACTGTGTTTTATGGCTTCCTCTTCTGTGTTTTGGCTTACACCCCTTCATCTTATTCTTGGTCTCAAAATGCAATCAGTCAACTGTGCAGGGGTCAGGGCTGCCACTGGGGCACTCGGCTGGTACCCTTAGCCAGCCCTACAGGGAAGCCTGATCATGGCCGATTGACTGTGATCCAAGTGCCATCACAGCCAGCTTATGTGGAGCGGGAGAATTGAACTCAGGTACTTACTGCTTGCTAGGCAAGCGCTCTATCTGCTGAGCCATTCCCCCAGCCCCAAATGCTAGCTTCTTCAGGTATGATGAGAAATATAATTGCCAAATAGCTCATAGGTCCTCTCTATTAATTATAGGCAAATTGTTTGACAATCTGCATTATCAGAAGATCAGAATAAGGACAGCCAGCTGTGGGATTCTTGTAATAAATCATATGAGTCTTGATAGGCTGAGGTGCACATCTGGACACTAGGGTTCCTCCTGTCACCTGGATGGGTGAATTAGATACTTAAATACATACACAGGGATAGATTGCATTGTCCAAAGACAACAGCAAAAATTCTTCCTGTCCCATATGATCTGCATGTAAACTTGCTACTGCCCTTTCAAGAGATGGAGCTGAATTCCTTTCCCCCATCACAATTTTTTATTAGTATATGTTTGCAACATATAATAATTAAATTCACTTTGGGGGGATTGTTGCATATGCGTATGACATCTTAATTCTTGTCACTGTCCCTTCCTCTCTCATCCTCTTAAATCCCCTTCTCTGCAGATTCCCTTCCCATCCTTTAGCTGTGAACCTGGCCATACTTGGGACCATGTAGACCAGTAGATCTGGTAGAAGTGAAGCTGTGCCACTTCTGAGGGGACACAGCTTTTGCCTTATTGACTGGAAAACTTGTGCTTGGGGTCCTAAGCTGCAGTGGGAGAAAGCCGTCTCCCCTGACACTGCACTACGGGGTGGTCATGTTACAGAAGGAGAGGCCACGTACTGGCACACCAAGGAGTAGTCTTGATTGGAATCATCCCACCCCAGAACAGGCACAGGAGTGAAGAAGCCTCCTACGATTCCAGCACCCAGCTGTCAGTGCTTCCCACTGGAGGTCCTGCGCAGCAGGCAGAGACAAACTGTCCCCTCTGTGTCCAGTTCCAATTGCTAACAGACAGGATCCATGGGCACGGTAAAATGGTTGCTGGGTTAAACACTTCAATTTATGGTTACTTTACTTCACAGCATGAGCAATGAGGGCAGACCCTGTTTCCCACTGAGAGGGCCCATTTGCTGTGCTGATCCAGCCTTTTTACTAGGATATTTCTAATTTTTTTTTAAAAAAAATATTGCTATAAAAATAAAATCCCAGATTTAAGACATAAAGTGCCCTCAATCCCATCACTAAACAAGCACCTTTATATGTCCCAGCTATAAGTATTTCTTACTCTGCCATTGTGTGATAGGAAAAAACAAAACAAAACAAAAACAAACAAACAAAAAAAAAAACCATTGCCTCTACAAGTTGTTTTTTTCCAGAAAAAAAAAAAAAAGAAAAGCCTGGATTCATCAAGCCTTGCTTTCCTGAGATTATTATTACTTATTCTTTTTAAGTTTTCTGAGTATAACTGCTATTGATCTGTTTTACCTCAATTTAGTTTAAGGTCAGAGAGCAGATAGTTGTTACTAAATTTTAGAATTATTGTTGTTGTCAGTGGTGTCACCCCTAGTCCACCGGTACTGATTTTTTCGTGTTTGTTTGTCTTTCCTTTGTCTATATCTCTGTTGATGGGCCAGATTTAGCTATTATGCATTGTGCTATTATAAACACAGATGTTCATGTGACCTGGTAATCTGATAGCTTTAGTTCTTTTGGGAAAATGCCCACTAGAGCTGTGGCAGGGTCCAAAGGGATTTCTATACTCAGCTTTCTAGGAATCTCTATACCGCTTTCCATAGTGGTTGAAGCAGACCACAATCCCACTAGAAGTGTAGAAGTGTTCTTTTCCCCCACAGACTCGCCGACAATTTTTTGAGTTCTTACTGTGAGCCATCCTCAATGGGGCAAGAAGGACTCTCGGTGTCATTTGGATTTGCATTTCTCTGGTGACTATAAATGTTGTGCTTGTTCCTCTTCTGAGAAGTTTCTTTTCATTTCAGCTGTCCATTTCCCAATGATCCTTTATTTTGGGGGAGTTATTTTTTGAGCTCTTGTTAAGTTCTAGATGTTAATTTTCTGTCTGAGGCATTAATGGTAAAATTTTTCTCCCACGCTATGGGTGTCTGCAGACTTTTGTGCCCTAGGCAAGTGGTTCATTGGCTCTTTGCTCACAGGGACACCTTGTTTCCTTAAGGTTTTTTTTTGTTGTTTTTTGTTTTGTTTTGTTTTGTTTTTTCCTGAGGATTGAGCCCAGGACTTTCACACTAAACTACATCCTCAATTTATTTTTAATTTTGGTTTTGAGACAGGGTCTTGCTAAATTACAATCCTCTTGCCTCAGCCTCTAAGGGAATTGGGATTACAGCACTGCCCACCAGGCCTTGCTGTCCTTTAAGTGTTATTCCTGTCCTGCCTCCCTATGGAGAGGGAACAGGCAGTAGCTGGGCTCCGCCTAACCCACTGCTTTCGCCCAGCCTCACTCGTGTGTCACTCTCTTTCCCTCCTCTTTTCCCCTTGCCCTATCATCTTGCCTGTCCCATTGTCTCATGAAAACACCGGAACAAGGACCTGCTGTCTGCACCTGCAGCAGGAGATAAGGACTGAAGTGATGTTACAGGTGAGAAACATCCGGGTGCTCCCGTTTTTAGGCTCTTTGAATCTTTCCTAAAGAAATAGAAGGATCCCATAGGGCTGGCTGCTGCTTCTCTGGGCCAGATTGGAAGTTTCTCAGCCATATGGGCAGGTCGCTGCTGTTTTCAGGCCTCTAGTGAATCAAGCACTGATGGGATGCTGATGAAATGATTAGAAAATGCTGATTAATATTTGGTGGCCCAGGGATACGAGTCTCTTAGAAGAACTACCTTTTCCCTTGGCTTTGTGATACCAAGAAGGAAGCTCAGTTCATATCCAGAAAGTGCTTTTCTGTTGATGCCCGGGATAACTGCTGACTGGCATGAAGGCAGCTTGTCCACTGCTAGGGTGGTTGGAGCCTGGCACCAGGAAGCATAGGTCTTAAGGGTCCTACACAGGGAGGCAGGCAGAAGCTTGTAGAAGTTCTGCAATTGGATTCCTCGTGTTGTTTACATTAGCCTTAACCTTTTGTTCAATGACATATCGAATCAATCTGTGCACTTCTCATGTGATGAACATGAAGTTGTGAAGTGACTTTTCCCTCTTTCCATGAGTTGTTAGAATCATTATTACAACATCTCAGCTCAGATGTCCAGAAACGGCCCTCTGCTGTGACTTGCACATAGAGAAATTTTAATGCAAATGTGTTGATTCATTAAAATAGTGTAATCAAATATAAAGATTTTTCTCACTATTTTTATTAATATACAAATGTAATACATAGTATTTACAATGAATTTGGGTGCTTCATACATCTATGTATCACATCGACTTCACAATCCCTTCCCATCTTCTACCTTCCCACCCCCTCCCTGTCCCTTCCCCCGGCTCCTGCTATCACTTCATATGGTTCCAAAGAATGTCCGTGTTCTGGGTTTTCCAAGTCCGAGAAACCAAACGGTGTCTAACATATTAATCTTCCACGCCTAAGTCATTTCACTCAAGTCACCACTCTACCCCAGCTTCCTATTCCTCTAATGGGTTCACCATAGTCAAATCTTGATATCTCCTCTCTGAATCCAACCAATCCCTTCATTGGGATATTCACCAAAAGTTTTTTTTCCATATTTTTCTACATCTTTGTTGTTGTTGTTAAACCTGGCCTTACCCACCAGTTCACACTAGAAAATAATTATAAGCATGTAGTTCAAAAGGGTAGTTAATTTGGGAAAGAAGAAAAATAAATAAATAAAATTCAATTGCCTTAGCTGAATACTGTAAGGTGCATATTAGTACATTCACAGGGTTATCTTTACATCAGTCAGTTTCCTTAGGATAAACTTTCATTAGTGACCTAATAAGTGAATTGCTACAACAAAACAAAGTTAAAACTATATCACATTGCTACATTAAATGAACTTAAATCTATACCATATAAATAGAAAGTGACATATATGAAGGCAAATTCAGTTATTTCAGAATTTTTTAACTTTCATAACTTATTTACTCATATTGCACTGATTACTAACATACTTTTTCTCAGCTGTTGTTGCTTTTCCTCTGGGGTCATTGGTGTCACTGGTCTCCCTTTCACTTTCTGAGGTTCCTTTAAGTATTCTCTGCAATACTGGCTCAGTGGCTGCAAATTCCTTTAAGCTTTCTCTGTCATGGAACGGTTTAAGTTCTCCCTTTAAGTTAAAAGATAATTTTGCTGGATATAGCAGTCTTGGTTGGCAGTTATGTTCATTTAGTGCTTGGATGACATTGCTCCATGATCTCCTTGCTTTTAGAGTTTGGATTGAGAAGTCTGCAGTTATCCTGATGGGCTTATCTTTTAGGTCACTTTCTGTTTTTCTCTTACCACTTTTAGTATTTTCATTTTGTGTTGGGTTTCTAGAATTTTAATTATGATGTGTCGTGGTGAGGGTCTCTTCTGATCAAAGTTGTTTGGTGTTCTATATGTCTGCAACAGTTCCATGTTTATTTCTTTTCTTAGATTTGGGAAATTTTCTTCCATTATTTCATTAAACATGTCCTTTAAGCCTTTTGTTTTGTCCTCAGTCTTCTCTTCAATTCCCATAATTCTGAGGTTATTTCTCTTTGAATCATCTATCAGCCCTTGTAATGATTCGCTTTCTTTATTTGCTTTGTGTTCTTCATGGCCTGTATGTTGCAGCTTAGTCACTGTATTTTCTAGGTCTGACATTCTATTCTGAAGTTGTTTAAAGTGGTTGCTTATTATTTTCTGTGTGTTTTTCATTTCCTGAATATCTGCATTTGATTTTTCTATATCTCTGTTGTGTTCTTCTCTAATTTCTTCTTTTGTCTTCATTATCTTCTGGTATATTTCTTCTCTGGTCTCCTCTAGCTGCTTTTCAAGGCTTGCTTTTTGCTTAGCTATGTGTTGGTGTAGCTCTTCTGCTGTCTGTTTTATTTCCTGCTTTAATTCCTGCTTTAATTCACTGAATTTCTGGACCCAGAAGTTGCCATCATTTTTGCCATATTCATATTTAGTTTCCCTGAGATCATCTTCTGGAGTGTCAGGTCTTTTTGTAGGAGATTTGTAACCGCGCTTCCCCATTTCTTCTTTGGTCTCCTCTAATTGCTTTTCAAGGCTTGCTTTTTGCTTAGCTGTGTGTTGTTGTAGCTCTTGCACTGTCTGTTTTATTTCCTGCTTTGCTTCCTGCTTTAATTCCTGTTTTAATTCACTGACTATCTGGGCCCAGAAGTTACCATCATTTTGCCCCTTTCTTCTTTGGGCTCTGCAATTTCACTGTCCCTGGTGCCATCTTCTGGGGTGTCAGGTCTTTTTGTATGAGATTTGTTAACATGTTTCCCCGTGGTTCTGCTACCTCTGACTGTCTCTGGTGCACAGGAAAGAAAATGGCTCCTGCTGACATCACTGCCTGAGACAGCTGCTGAGCCCGTTTCTGATCTGGGATACTGGGGCCTTTCCTAGGGGGAGTGCATGCTGTGTTTGTAGTACACACATCCGCGGGTTGGTGTTTCAGAGGGTGGGACCCCCAGCTGCTGACTATTCCCACTTATCCGGATCCGCGCTTACCTTGGGCTGAGGTTCTGGCCTCTGGACCTTGTCTGTGGTCTGTGGATGCCGGCAGCTCGGGGCCGTGCCGAGTCAGCTGCTCTTTCCTCCTCTTCCGATGTGACTTCAGGATTTCTGACCGGTCCGCAGCCTCCTCTCCAGTTGTTGTGTGCTCCGTCCTCTCCCAACTCTGTTCCGTCAGATGTTCAGGTCCCCATGAACTGTCCTCCGTCCTCAGCTGCCTGCAGCTCCAGCCATTTACAGCCGGCTGCGGCAGCTTCCTGGGCCAGGGGAATTTTTTTTTCCTTCTGCTTTCGATGATCCTTCGGAGTTTCTGGCCTCCCACTGGTCGCCTTTCAGTTTTGAGGGATGCTCCTCTCTTTCCTAGCTACACCAAGCATGCTTTTTCTAACTTTCTTCTTGACTTTTTAAGTGAATTGGTGAGGAGACTTTGTGCAGTGCTGTTACTCAGCCACCATCTTGACCGAAAGCCCTACAAAGATTTTAAAAAGAGACTAGTAGGTGTGGCCTGGCCCACTAGTCCCCTCCCAGGAATGACATGTGGGATGGTGTCAGGCTTCAGAAGAAGGGCCGGTTTCTTCTGCATTACCTTCTAAAGAAAAATTTAAAAACTAAGATATGACAAAATATTCTTTCTCTAAAATATTTGTGTTGTAGCAGCAATGTAAAAATGTCATGCCACAGCTTGGCTGATGGTAGGCCCTCCATCTGTCCTTCTATTGTTGGTTGCTAATTTAACCTGAAAACTACAATGTAATAAAGCTCTGAAAGAAAAGCAAATGAAATGTCGGCTTTTTTCTGACATTACGGATATATGCAAGCCTGCTCTCCCTTCCCTCTCCTTACTGCTTTCTTCTTTTCCCCCTTTCTCCCTCATCTTTATCCCACCATTTCTCTTCCTTTTTTCATATTTCCTCCTCCTCCTCCTCTCAGTCACTGACAGTGATTTGAAGTTGGCCTGTTAGCCATTTACAGCAAGGCACTATGCCCATCCTCATGAACCAGACACAACTGTACAAACATTTTAAACACTCAGAACTTCGGGTTAGAAATGCTAATGTAAGGCTTTGCTTGTCCTGATTGGATGCAAAAGAGACTCTCTTCTTCTGGTGGCTGTAGCATTGGCTGCTGCGGCTTTGTGCTGCCTGGAAAGAAAGGATGTGGGCGTAGACTGCCACACAGAACGAGGTGCATCAGAACATCAAAGTTACTCTTGACAGAACATGTTTTGACTGAAGCTTAATACACTCTTTAAAGAAATTTAAAATAGATTCTTTACCTATAATGTATATTTGACAACACTTTGAATTTTAATGTGAACCTGTGCAACATAGACACAACTAAATCTGGCAGCATATTAATGTCACCGAAAGCACATTTTATTTATAGGATTTACCATCTTCCCAGTTCACAGTCAGAAGCCTATACACAGTAATTAAGCCATTACAAAAACACAATAGGATATAACATAATAGACCCATCCTGCTGTCAAGGCACGCAGAGTGGGGAAATCAAGGGAACACAAAGAAACACAATGCGTCCAATTTAGTCCTGCTGCGTGAGCGTCACAAACCAGTACCCTCCAAAGGATAAGTAGGAGGGAAAAGTAATTTCCACAGACAACTGGGCACTGAGTCTTAATTTTCAGAAAATAGCAAACCAACTAGCAAACCAATCAATCAACCAACATCCGTCTTGTGAGAGGAGCACTAAACACAAGGTGCAGTCTTTGTACTCAGGAAGCTTACAGTCAATCACACTGGGAAACAGGCTTAGAACAAAAGTACAGAACAACAGTGTAGGAGATGTTAGAAGAGCAGGATGAAACAAATAACGTGGGAAACACATTTTTAAAAGCAAAGGAAGACGAATTTGCTGTGTTCCAGGGATATCAACCAAGACTTTACTTGTTGAACTAGAACTTGAGCTGAGCCTAGAAGGAAGAGGAAAACTTGGTTAGCAAGACAGAGAGAGAAAGTGGTATGAAAAACATAAAATATTCGAAAGACAGAAACTCAAAAAATATTTACATGTATATATTTGGTACTGTGGTTTACAAAATAAAATATTAGATAATTAAATTATTACAATAGCTTTAAGATGGAGCAATGCTCTTATAATGAGAAGGAAAAAATACAGTTGTGCAATAGCGCTTCTATAATGATAAAATCTCTAAAAGAAATTCACAGGTACCAGAGAAAAAAGACTGGAAGGAGATACATCAACTGTTTTAATATTTTTAAAGGCTGTTAAGAATATGATAATTTATGTTTTATTTGATCTTTTTCTATTTTCTGATTTGTAATATAAATAATAAGTTCTGTACAATGAAGCAAAAACAAAAGAAGACAAGTCAAAGTGCATGTTTTAGTGATCTCCAGATGTCTGTGTGCAAATTTTGTACACTTTCTATTTGTTTAACCATCAGTTATTGGGAAGAGTGTGTTAATATGAATTTTTTCTGTACTATCTTCTAAGGATTCAGTTATGTTCCCCTATAATACTTATGTCAAAGTCCCAAGCACCAATGCGACATGTGTGGACCCTTTAAGAACTAATCAAGGTTATAAGGGTGGGGCTATAATCAAATAGGACTGGTGTGTTTATGAGAAAGAGACAGCAAGGATATGCACAGATAGATAAAAGGCATCTGAGTCACAAGAAGAAGGTAACAGGCCTCAGGAAATACCAAACCTGCCACCATGTTGGTCTGGGACTTCTAGTCTCCAGAATATCGAGAAAATACGTTTCTTTTTATTTAAGCCACTCTAGATTGTGGTATTTTTGTCACAGCCACACTAGCACACTGAGACACTATCTTTACAAGCTTGTATTTTGTGGAAAATATAATTTATCCATAAATTTTTAAATTTAAGCTCAATATAACTCATAATGTTTATCCACCAGAGAGTTTCATTATAGTTGTGCCTATTACTCTTTTTTCCCTTTGCTGAGCACTACCGGAATATTTGTCAGGGTCAAAGACCTGATGATAGCTCTAGGACACATGGAGGGTGATCTCCGTAGGACTGGAGGACAGACAAACATTATGCCCGTGGTCACTGCCGGTTACCTGAGCAGGTAATGCAGGTAGAATATTCCATCTGCTTCTCCTGCTAGACATGCGCTTTTGTCCCAAGTTTCCCCCAGAATCATACGTTCTAGCATGGTGGGGGCTGCCTTCTGTTGAGGACAACCTTGTGCCCTTAGCTCCTTGCTGTGGGGAATCCTCCATGCAAAGACTCTTCTATGGTGGTCAGGAAGTGTCTGAGCTCAAGGTCCCCATTGGATTCATTTCTGGAAGGCCAGACCTCCTTTAGTACTCCATGTGGGATCTAAGACCTGTGCCGAATCTACAGGCCAATTCGGCTTCCTTTTTCTCTTACACAGGTATTAATATTGACACTGTGCCCTGATAAATTTCCCATTTGTTAATTTTTTCAGAGTTTTTAGAGAACAAAACTGTAAAAAAATTCAACTTATCTGAGCCACTGATTTCTGCCAAAAGCTGAAATAAAACAACAAAACACCCAGATTGCTTCTCTACACACTTTCAAAGCAATTATCTATTCATCAAAGACTATATTTGACCTTTTTAAAGCATCTACGTGTCATGTCAAGACTTATATATGACAAGAGAAATCTACTTTATCTAATTTGAAAGTGTCCTTGAGTCCTGAGCTGAAACGATGAAGAGTTTTCAGCTCTATTTATATTTCACGCCAGGCGATTTTGTCCACATCCAGCCATAGGAGTTTGAAACAGGAACGTAAGCAGGTTTCACTTGCTATTAAACAGTTGCTTTGTATTAGAACCTTGAGACATAAAATGTCAAATATGGAAAACACCTTAGAAATGATTCAACTCTAGAATGGCTGAGGGATTTTTAATGATGCTATGACTCAGATGTGTCAGCAGTGACTGCTGGAGAACTGGCAGGGGTAGCACTCCATGGAAAATATGTGGTGGTTGGCTATGGGTATCAGGCCCAGGCGACCAGTGGGGGAGTGGTGGCAATCACCTCATCAACAACCTTGAGAGTTCCACTTTCTCTTTTCACTGGAGGTGAAACTGGCCCAAGATGAAATTTTTATCCAAAGTTACATAGCCAATTACAAAATTTTCTACCGTAACTACGATGGCCCAAATAGCAGCCAGTGTTCCTCCGTCCTGAAGATACAACGCTTAGCCTTGCTTGCTAAGCCTCCTCTGTTCAGCACTGGTGTACCCAGTGTGGGAGCCTGAACTCAGATCCCAGTCTGCTCCTCCTTCTTGACTTGTGATGCCATATGTGACTGCCATTCCTTGGTCCAAATTCCTAGGAATAGCTTCAGTTTCCTCTGTGTCTTCTATGGTTAAAAAGTTATAGCATTTGTGAATGGGTAAATTTGGTACCAGATTAATTTCTGCCAGTGGCCTGCTTTCTTTCTCATTCATTATACATTTAAAACTGCTTAAAGACACTCACTTTAGGAAATATTAAAATTCTTACCTAACAAGTCTACCAATACCTTAGAACAGTGATTAATGTGTAATACGGCCCGAGCTGCCTTGTGGTGGACATCTTTTCTTTTTATTGTGACAACATTATCCTGTCCTTCAGTAGGCACATTCCCTTTCTTCCTCTTTCCATGTGATTCTTTTGGATCCATCAGCCATATCAGTCCGTTTTCTGGCCACACAGGTGCTTATGTGATGAAGCCCTGTGTATGGCTGTCTACATAATGCCCCCCCCCCAAAGATGTTAATTTATTTAAAGAACCTGTGAATACATGTTGTATGCAGTCATGTTTATTTACATCTAAGAATAACCTTTACAAACACATGGCCATTACATGGCAGAAGGGACTTTGCTGACGGGATTAGGGCTGCAGACTTTCAGATAATATTATCCTAGCTTATCTACATGGGCCTACCATAGGCATACGCCCTCAATGGTGAAAAAAGGAGCAGAAGGGGCAGAGAATGCAATAACAGATGAAGAACCAGGAGAAATTTCAGTCAGTAAAAAGTGTGACACCTGGTTGTTGGCTTTGAAGATGAAGAAAGACAACTTAGACAAAGGAATGTGAGTGCTGCTGGGGGCTGGGAATGGCCACAAGGTTCAGCCAGCGAGCAATGCGGAGCAAAACAAGACCAGGGACCTTGCTTCTATAAGCACAAAGAACTGAATTCTATCAACAAATTGAAAGAGAAAAGAATTACAGAATCTCCACAGAACAGAATTTCCGGAGGGGAAGGTAACTTCTGACTTTTAGTCTGGAAAAACTTCCATGGACTTCTGAGTTTCAGAACCACAAGAAGCGGAATGTGTCATTTTTAAGCCACCACATTTGTGATGCTCTGTCACAGTAGCAACAGAAATGAGACCGCGGACTGGCCTCAGGTTGAGCATGTGGTGGAAGCTGAGCCAAGGATTGCCTTCCCTGAGCAAGAGAGGCCTTCTGAGGGAAATCGTGATGGTGTGGTCCAGAGCTGCTGGGGACTCGGCCCTTGCTGAAGGGAAAATGGATTAGAGTGGGGACAGCAGAGCCTGACAAGGGTCCCAGCAGTCCCCGACAAGATTCTGTGAGGCTGCTCTTGAGGCCAGCTCCACCCCTCCGGCTCTTCCTGGTCACCAAGCCAATTAACTCCATCTTTCATTCAAAGTCGCATCTGTTGGTCTTCTGCCACTTGGCCAGTTCCACAAACTTCAGGTTCCTCAAACCACCAATCCCCGGCCTTTTGTGAGTAAAGCTCTTCTTGTATTAACACATCTTCTCCATCAAGAAACTAATAAAAAGCCTATGTACACTGGGAGAGTTGATGTGTTAGCAAAAAATATTACAGCGGATAATGTAGCTGCCGTCAGCAATGACAGAGAAAAAAGAAAATGGTACATGCAACTAGGGCGCAGAAAGAAGAGGGAGATGGGACAGATCTGGGTCATGGAGGAAACAGACCAGGAAAGGCAGGAGGAGGGTGGGATATGGGGTGAGTACGCGAGCAAGTGTTGGTGCAGCCAAACCATGTTAACTCCAGTCACCGAGGGAGAAGGGAGCTGCTCAGGGGCGAAGCATCTTCAGTCTGCCCTGCCTCTCCACCCACCTAAGTGTTTTCGGCCATTCTTGGTTCTTGTGACCCTCACGATATCGCGTTCCAGTCACAGCTGCCACAGCAGGTGGCTAGCCGCAGACTCATCCTTGGTAGGAGTACACCGGGTCTTGGCTGTGCCCCACAGGATGGCAGTACTGGTCCCACTGAGTGCCCAGGTCTCCCCTGAGGCCCAGCAGCTCACCCATGTCGTCACACGAGCAGGCCAGGAGGCGTATGACTTTCTGGAATGTCCCAAGGTAGACAGAGGGGAGAGACAGAAAGGCAACTCTGGAGGGTGTCTACGAGCTGTTGCTTATTTTGGAGTTTGGAACTCTGCCAAGGGTTCGTTTGTACTTCTTAGCTGTCAGCGGTTTAGTTTGAGACAATAGAGAAAACAGCCCCCTTGGCCGCTACCTAAAACTTCAGCAGAGGAAAGAGCAGCTTCAGAAGTTGGACTTGAATGGTCTCTTTACCTTATTTGCCCCGACCCCAAGTTGCACTGTGCTAGCAAGGAATCTAGCGCACAGGGCATGGAAACGCTGTGTTTACGAGACAACGATCGGGCTCACACATGCTCTGAGTCACAGCCTCTGGAGCTGGTGATTTAGGAAGGACGTGGGAGGGAAGCGCTTTGCCAACTTGAGAACCCCTTTCTTGGATTCAGAATTTTAACCAAATGTGAAAACTCAGATCTTTCAGCCTCAGGAGTTTATTTTTCTTTTGGAAAATATCTGGATCCTTTTTCTCCCTTCTTGGGTTTGGGGAAGAAAAGGCTGAGAGTAGATGATAGGTTTCCTCAGACACAAAATCACCTTTGGGCAACTGGTTTTTGCTGAGTTAAGTGTCAAAAAAGATCTGTGATTTATAGAATAAATTTTCCTGAAATTACACATGGGAGCATGAATAATTGAGAGGAAAATGCTCGAGCTATTAGGCAGTGGTGACACTGCCCCTTCTGGGGACTTGGCGTGGACTCTCGGTGGCCGGCAGGAATTCCCAGAAGGCTGTTTATGTTGAGCCCGGAGTCTGATCCCCAATGGCTCCAGTCTCCAGTTCCTAGCATGCCTAACCATCCTCACTTCGGAGCTAGCTTCTATTTGTCCATAAAATCAGCACGTGTTCATCTTTCACAGTGTCACTTGGTGATGTTTATGTGACTCTCGGGAAAACTTGTGAAGAATTTGAGTCTCACATGGCCTGGAGAGGAGTGAAGTCACCTCCTCCACACGGAGCGGATGACTGTCAGCTTCCCTACGTCTCGTGGGCCACCTGCGTCACAACGGCTTCGCATCCTAGAAGGGAGCCCAGAGGCATAGGCCGCTCCTGTACCTGGGGTTTCAGCCCCTGCCTGTCTCACTCACCGCAGACTTTGTCATCATGTAGGTTCCAGCCAGAAGCCCCAAAACAGGCCATGAAATACTACTTCAGTATAGAAAATGGCTTCCTTCAAAAAGTCTTATTTTTTATTTTTTATTTTTGGCATTCCTCTCTCAATCTACTACGGCCAGATTTTTTCTTTCTCTCTCTCTTTCTTTCCTTGTTTCTGTCTTTCTTTTTAAACCCAGGGCTTCCGCACACTGGTCAAGTGGTCTACCTCCGAGATACATCTCCAGCTTGCTTTGAACTTGCACTCCTGCATCAGCACTGCAAGGAGCTGGAGTTATTGCTGTGTGCCACCATGTCTGTCAAGTTTTTAAACTCTTATTTGCTCATTGAGTTTGCGTGTGTGTGTGTGTGTGTGTGTGTGTGTGGTGTGCACGCACATGCGCACCAACATTAGGACTCCACTGCATTGTTAATGGACTTCAGTGATATTACTTGACCATCAAGTAGCACCAAGTCTCCTTTAAAAACTCAAAGGTAAGTTGTAACCCCTTGCATAAGAAGGGAACCTCGAAGGGGTCAGCAAACACAGGGAGTGGCAGCCCCATGGGAGCCAGCTGAAGCCTTGATGCCTCCTTTGATCCTACAGTATTCCAAACTTCCCAGCATGGCGGGAAGCCAGAGTCCAGGCCCCAGGCTTCCCCACACGCGGTCAGTGAGACAGGTCAGCCTGCTATTCCTTGCCACATGGTCCTTTGTTGTAAGAGCAAGACGTGGGTCTGCTGTGGACCCATAGGAAGGAAAGTTTTGTATTCCTGGGGTTCTGAAGTGAGAAGTTCCAGTCCCCTGACATCAGTCAGTCTGTGAAGAGGCAAAAGCTCCCTGGTGGGTAATCTTCGCTCAGCCTCTCCTGACTGAAGTGGAAATGATGTCTGAGAGCAGAATGAGCAAGTCGATGGATTTCTTCTTTGAACTTCTCTGACTGGGAAGTGGTTCTGAGACTTTGAAAATCTTCAAAGATCTCAGCTCATGAAATCAATAGGCTTTTTTTCCCCCAAGTTGTCAGAGTTAAGGCAAGCATTCTGCAGAAAGGAACAGAAATGTGCTCCTCACTGAGGGCCCAGATGCTGAGAAAGTTACTGAGATAGGAAATCCACCGTCCTAACCGTTAAGGGAATGTCTAAAAGCAAGCAAAGGCCAGGGCTACTCTCACATGGACAGCGGCTGGAGTCAGGCCAGGCCAGCTCACTGGGCTGTGAGCCTGGCGGGGAGGGGAGAGCCGAGACATAAGTACCTTTGAAATGATCTCAACTGTGCCCCATGCTTGTACGCGTCTTGACTGACATTCACGGAACACCAGCAGCAATACTAAAGACATATACTATTTATTCCTTACTAGTCATTTGATCTGATGAGTTTATACGAAGCATCATGACTCATCTAATTGAACACTTACAGTAGGTTCTATGAGAATTGTTCAAGTATTCTCATTCATTTTTAGATGAAAGTTCTGGTCAGGTAACTTGTCCACGGGTCTTCAACTAGTCAGTCAGAACTAGAAGATTAAATTCCCATGTCTCCCCAGTTCTAGCACCTTCTCTCCGAATCATGGAGTTTTTTTTCTTACTTAGTTTTGGCTTTGGTTTATTCTGAGCCCCAAAGAAGAGCCCGTTGGCTCTGGGTCCTGGAAGGGTCTGCTGGAACTCAGACAGTCCCCCCTGGGCTTGTCCTTTGCAGAAGCCTGGGCTCCAGGTCACGAGTCAGTGCGGCCAGCTTCTGGCGCAGGGCAGGGGCCTGACTCGCTCACTCTGCCTGCCCGCCCGCCTGTCATTCTCTTCGGTTCCCTCCCATTCTGTCTGTGCAGTGGGGGCTCACGTGGTTTTCTTCTCCCAGAAAAAGCTGTCCCTTTATCCATTTGCCTTGTTGTCTCTTAAACTGCCAAAATGAAACCGACTTGGGTAAAAAAAGGAGAAAAACAGAACATCTGTGTATTCAAGAGAAAAAACCTTATTGTCCTGAGGCAGTAGGGGTTTGAGAAAGGTGGTGATGACTGAGAGGCCCGTGTGCCACTGTCCCCTGGTGATGAGGATCCCCGGAAACCAGGTGCACCATGTTGGTCCCATGCATGCTGACGAAGAGCTGAGGCCAGGGCCTCTTGACAGTGGAGGGGACAGTGTCATCAGCCGCAGTAAGGGCGCCGACCCCACCTGCAGCATCCCGGGGGCAGACAGTTGAAGAAAACACATACTGATGGGAATTTTCAACTCACAGGTGCCGCTGAGCTGCTGCCACGGCTGTATGAGCAAAGGAATCGCAGCTTGTGACCCTGAAGCTGCCTCTTCTCACCCCCAGCTGGCAAGGGCTACAGCAGAAGCCCTGCTTCTTGGCAGCAAGTTCCAGCACGATCACTTTGTCTTAAAACTGCTGAAGAACCACTCATGAGCCAGGCTCCTCCTACAAAGAGGGGTGGACTGTTCCTTCCGTGTTACTGATGAGAAAGCCAAGGGGAGTGAGAGTCCTGGAGCCCTTTCTGCGTTTAGTCTCTTTAACTCAAGGTGGCAGGAGGGGCAGGTGGCTGTTTCTTTACCCTGGAAAGGGCCTGAGTATCTTTTCTCCTGGCTTCAGTCACGTCACACTTCCCTGGTGCATGTTCAGACTGCATGAGGTCTGCCAGACTTCAGAGTCCCCGTACTTTCCCGGTGAACAAGCTAATCAACACCAGCAGAAGGCTTTGCCGACAGACAGTCACCATGGTACGCTCAGGGATGCTCTCTGTGTGTGGGTGCAGGCAATGCTTCCATGTATATTTTTTGTCTTAAAAATAAGTTTTTAATGAGAAGAGCCAAGGAAAATCTCAGTCCAGAAAAAATATGGCCATGATCTCCCTCTCCTAAGTTGTCCATTATCATCAGGCTTGTGTAGCCATCAGTGCATGTTTTTAGTCAGATATTTCTTTACATCGACAGTTCGAGTTCAGAAACATTGTCTAAGCTCCTGATGTGTACGAGCTACAGAGCCTATTGGGGGAAATTTGGAATTGACAATTCAAGAAATAGCAAGCTGTTTAAATATGACTTTGAAAAATAAAAACAAATGCTACTATACTGTATAATACTGGTTGAGTATAACTTAATCCAAAGTGATTCAGGTTTCTAAAACTGGAATATTTGCATATACATGAGCTATCTTGGGAATAGGACCCCGGGCATCTCACAAAATTCAATTATATTTCATATAAACTTTATACACATAACCTGAAGGTAATTTTAGTTTTATTTTTATACATTCATGTAAATAAACACAGTTCATATTTATAGGGTAAAATTTGTGTTATTTGTATAATGTCTATGTATATACATATAAATAAACACAGTTCATATTTATAGGGTACAATTTCATATTTACAGGGTTCAGTTTATAGGGTACAATAAATACATATTTATAGGGTTCAATACATGTGGATAATATATAATGATCCGATTCAGGTAATTGGCATGTCTACCACACATATAATTTCTTTCTTTGAAAGATTCAAAATTTTCTCTACTAGCTATTTTGAAACATTCAGTTCACTTTCGTCAACCGCAGCTCTTCACGCTGCGCTGCAGAGCACCAGGTGTCACCCTACCCAGCCACATCTCTGGACCTGTCTAATGGCCTCCCTCTGTCCTTCTCTAGCCACGGCCTTCTAGAATCTGAAGACCATTATTCCACTT
Source organism: Ctenodactylus gundi (assembly GCA_004027205.1). Lineage (NCBI taxonomy): Eukaryota > Metazoa > Chordata > Mammalia > Rodentia > Ctenodactylidae > Ctenodactylus > Ctenodactylus gundi. The sequence continues at coordinate 640,264 of PVKB01000400.1, read as the reverse complement.
TGCACTGCTTCCAAATATAGTTGAGAACATGCAGCTCTTATCCTGGGATTTCATCTAAGTTCCATCAGGTTGCAGCAAATTACAGATTCTTCTTTTTTGTGGCTGAATAATATTGCATTTTATATCTATATGTCATATCTTATCCATTCATCTACTGTAATGGGAAGTTAATGTTTTGCAATATTTTTGATGCCCTTGTATTTTGAAAATGATTTGTTTACTTAAAACCAGGAAACAGGAAGAAGAGGGAGGAACCAAAGTTTCACTATTCCCTTCAAGGACACACCTTCAGTGACCTAATGTCCTCCTACTAGGATCCACCTCCCAAAGGTCCTACTATTCCAGATATTGACATAAGCATGGGATCCAGCCTTTAACACATAAATTTTTAGGGGTCCTTTCTCCAAATCATGGCATCTACATTTCTGGGTATTAGTGGTATAATCCTCTTACCTCTGTACATGACTTTCACGAAACTTCAGTAGGGAATTCTTTTAGAAGATATTTCATAATCCTTGACCTCTTACGTAGTGACATGTGCAGATCATTTAATCTTACTTTGAAGCTTGCTTTGCTGTCAGGAGGGCTGACACTAAGCTTCCAAGGCCCACGTGCTGAGGTGAGCAGGGTCTTTGCTCTCAGGCTCTTCTCCCTGTCTGGAGCTGACCTCGCTCTGCCCACAGTCCTGCCTCCTTCCCTGCTCTGTCCTTTGATGCCTACCGCTAGTCTGTCCCTGGCCTAGTGCCTCCTCTCCCTGTTCCACTCTCATATTTGTGTATTTCCCTTCCTATCACTTCTCACAGAGAGCTCAGGACTTGTCTTACAAGGATGCTAAGAGCTGCTGTGGCTTGAGTGGCAGACACTTTGAGGGCTCCACTCTCCACATCCGGTTTCATCTTCGCTGCAGAGCTAAGGGCATCTCAATCCTGCTTCCAGTAGACAGCTTGTGGCATGGCCATGTAGCCGTGGGTCTCTGTGTACTAACTGTTCCAGAGTGTAGAGCAGGGATTTGAGCCCCTATCTGTGCCATCCTAGAGCATAAAGTACAACCTGTGATACCAACGGCTGGGAAAGGCGACTGCGCCTGACCTCCCATGTGCCAATCAGGATGTAGCTCTCACTTGCATTGCTTTTCAGTTCTTTTCATTATAGCAGCGATAAGCAGGAGTGATCGTCCTAAGGTGGCACCAAACTCTGCATCCTCGTTGGTAAAGGTCCCAGGCTCTGAAGACCAGAGGACCTGAAGTTCCTATGCACTTGAGGATCAGTCCAGGACCTAGCTTGCTGTGTTGCAAGGAGCGAAAGCAGGTCACCCGAGAAGCAATGACAGTCACAGTAGTGAAGGTCATCACAACGACGACAGGCTCACTCCATGCCGAGCGCGGTCCCATGCCTTTCATGCACACGTCACTCCCGGCACCTGGAGTGGACCCTGTCAGGCATGAGCTCTGTGATTTTCCCCGCTAGTTGGTCAAGGAAGCTGAGGCTCAGCAAGGCAGGTCTCCGAGGTGGTAGGCCGCAGGTTTGCCTCTGTGCTTGGTACCCCACTTGGGTCACCAGTCACCTAGGGCGACTGCTCCCTCCCTCGCCCGCTGGCTCTCTGGCCACGAGGTGTTCGTACCTGGCCTCTCCTGTCTCTTGTCCTCTCTCCTTTTCTCCCTCTTTCCTTCCTCTTCTACCCTCTCTTCACCTCACTCTGTCCCTTCTAGCCCGCAGGTGGCCTAGGTCTTGGAGCTCGGGTGGCCGCAAGGCTGCCTGGCTGCCAGTTCGCGGCTTTCCCTGCAGCTCCGGGGCTCGCCCAGGTCGTAGTCTGCTGCGAGGCGTGAGTTGCCACCTGGCCGCCAATTAAGCCCATGTATCATAATTGTACTTTGTTCCCGTTGAAAGCTAAATGATGGCGCTAACAGGGCTCAGGCTGAGAGCACGTGCTCTTCCTTGTGCCCAGACGCAGCGCGGGGCGAGGGCTCACTGGCGCTCTGTGTCAGCGAGACGCTTTTGTGCGCTCGTCGCGAGTTTCTAGTTGAAGGGCCCTCGGGAAGGCCTGACGAATCATGCCGCCCGTCCATGAAGAGCAGGGCTCCGGTCTCGAGGGGTGTGAAGCTGCCGTGCTTGGCACTTTATAACCCACCTGCCTCATGAGGACGTAATCCCGCTTCCATTTGAAAACTGCCTTTGTTTGCATTTTATAATTAAACATTAGATGTTTGCTTTTTTGGGCGGTTCTGTCTCTAGCGAATGCAGCAGCTAACAATTCAAGTTTCTGCTTTGGTTCCCCGTCTTTCCTGACCTGGACTTGACGGTCGGTGTCCCTCCCATTAAGAGCTTTGGAAAACTATCATCGCGTTATACAATTCATCTAACATTTGTTACCATCTTTGTATCAAGGTTTCAACTTTCATGAGAAGTATGAAAAACAGACAATAAGCAAACAGCTGAACAATGTAGCTTGGGATTGGGCAAGAGCTGGGAGAAAAGAAATGAGATGAGATGAGAGAGCAACCGAGAGGCTTCTTGCATAGAGAAGTCAAAGAAAGACTTTCCGAAGAGGCAGTGTTTACGCTGAGGTGAGGGAAGAGCATTATGGAAAGAGGGACCCGCAAGTGCGAAAAAAGGAAAGAATTAGAAAGTTCGAGGTTCAGGGCCAAGTCCAGTGACGTGAGTATGCTAAATAAGGTGAGGAAAAGAAGTCACACCAAGTCAGAGAAGTGAGCAGGGGCGCAACTTGCCTGACTCTCAGGTTTTCTTTTCCCCCCAGGTAATTTGTTTTCGCAGTCAGCCAGGAAAGGAAAAAATAAATAAATAAATAAATAAATAAATAAATAAATAAATAAAAAATAAAAAAATGGCCAGGCTAAAAACAATACCGCAGGAGTTGTTTTTGATGTCTGTCCTTTCTGAACCACTGGGCTCATGGTTTGTTCCAGTTTCCACTTTTCTAGCTTTCTTCCAGTGTACTTTGTCCCAAGGGCTGTGACGGAGGGGAAGACAACTTAGGTTTGCCCATATGGACTGTGGGTGAGGTTTCCTCCAGACTAACCTTAAATTGGACCGTAAGAACAGGTGGCGTTTCAGAGTATCAGATGAAGACATCCGAACTGTCCTCCAGCCAAGCCCTGAGGTGCAGCTATGCCAGCACTCTGGGAGGCTGAGGCAGGAGAGTCATAGGAGCCCAGATCATACAACTTAGGAATTTTTTGAGATCTGGCCTCAAAAATAAAAATTTTAAAAATGAGATGGGATGTAGCTCGGTGTGAAAGATTGGTATTTGCTCTCTAGTACCAAAGAATGAAATGAAACAAAAAACCCCCAACTGTACCCCAATCAGCAATATCTTGTCCCAAGGTCAAAATCAAAGCTTTTGGCTTTACTTACATTGCCACACGTGTACCTACCCAGAGAGAAGTGTATGCTTTTAATGGAGCGTGTTGAAGTCATGCATGCTGACTTGGGGTGACTACTGGTGTCTCCTCCTGCTCCAACAAAGCTGTCCTTGTTTGTCCTGCTCAGGGCATACAGAGCAGAGGGTTTCGTCATGAAACGGTCTGAGGCCAGAGGCAGTCTTAGAGCAGGCCTGAGCGGGCTCAGCACAAAGCACAGGCTGGCACCTCCTCATGGTACCTGATTCCTTCTAAACTGTGCCAAGCTTCCTAGGTGCTGGTCACAGTCAGCCTGGGTAGTAAAACTGAGCTAAACCATCTTCAAAATAAGGGTCAGGATTAGGTCAGGCCTTTATTCCATTTCATTCACAAGGAAACTAAGTCTTAGGCAAAGTAGACCAATACGTGCTGTAGAAACAACCTGCCGGCTGCCGTATCCGCCATGTTTCATACATGTAGATTCAACCAACCTCAGATAGAGAAACCACAGGGAAAAGAAAGTGTCTTCACTGAATACATATACATCCTTCTTTTCATTATTTTCCAAACACTATTTACATAACATCACATTGTATGAGATACAAGCAAGCAAGAGGTGATTTAAATATGGGCAACAGGCAGGTGGAATGTAAGTACTACGTCATTTTATATAAGTGACTTGAGCATGTGATGATGATTTGTGATATGTACAGAGGACCTTGGAACCAATCTTCCACAGAATCTAAGGGATAATTGTGTTGGATTTTTTTTTTGTCACCCCGGAAGACAGAACTACATTATAAATAGTGATGCTTTGCTAATAATGTGTGGCATTAACGCAATGAATTCTGTATCCAGAACCAGCTGTAGTGTGTAAGTGATCTCTTAATTAGTCCCTCCCAACAACCCTCTAGAGTCAGTTCTAAATGCGTCTCTTTTTTTTCCATCAGAAAACAACCAACTGAGGCACCAAAAAGTTAAACTTTTGCCCAGGATCACATGCTATCAACATGGAGAGTTAGGCTGCACCAAGAACCCATCTGTCCCTCTCTGTACATGTCATGCTAGCATAAGGAAGAACAATGTTACGAGAAGCTGGTTTGTCCCTGGAGGTGCTTAAGCTGACATTATGTCACAGCCCAAGGGGAGTCTGTAGGGCAAAGTCTAGTTCTAGACGTTGGGCAAAGACATGGTGTCATGATTTCCAAATCCTCTTGTAACTATGAGATGTCGTGACTGTGGAGGAACCCAGGGGCTGTGGGCCAGCTCACTCTCAGTTGACAGAGAGATAGCCAGAAATAGCACAGACTCATCTGTTCAGATCTATTCTGTACCAGCATGATGTCCCAATGTGAGCTGCATGGATATTGCTTGCTTTGTCTCACAAACTTCAAGCCTATTAAAAAAGAAAAAGAACCTAGAAATCCTGAGGTATTGGCCTCAGAGGATGGGTTATCAATAATTTACCTTATATTTCAAATTTTCAGCCTGAGTACTATAAACATTAGGCAAGCTTTTTCTGCATAAAAAATACTTCTTAGGCAGGCATGGTGATACACTCCAATGATGGCAGAACTACGGGAGGCTGAGGCAGAAGGATCACAAATTTGAGCTTACCCTGCACAACTAGTAACTTAGTGAGACATTATCTCAACATGAAAAAGTTGAAAAAGGGCTGAGGGTGTAGCTCAGTACAAAGGCTCTAAGCTCAATCCCCAGTACTAGAAAAAATAATATTTCTTGGTAATTATTAGAAATGACTCTATGCTTATAAGCATACAGCTCGATTTTTCTCCTTCCTGAATATAGTGATTCAAGCAGAAAAAAATGTAAAAAAAAAAAAAAGAAATATGCACAACTAAAAGGTTGTTCTAGCTTAAAAAACTACACCAAGGCTCAGACCTCCTGCGCTCCCAGACCTGCTGTGATCTGATCTTTAGATGTGGTTTCCTCTGGATCAGAAAGCAGAGTCTCTTTTCTACACCTTGGTAGCAACAAAGGACAGTTAATATTTATTGTTTTGAGACTTTAGAAACTGCCATTTTTGTAGGTCAAAATAGTCAATTAGAGTAAAAGAATAATAGCACTACTCCTAATAACTGAGCAAGTAGTGGGGCATGGACTCTGCTCATTAGGACGCAGATCTGCAAGGAATTACAATGTGTTCTCATTTTGTTTCAAAGCTTCATTTCTCACTCGGTAGCAGAAAGGAGGCCATGCAAAAATTTCCCAAATAAGTGTAACTCTGTCTCCCTGATTTCAAATGACCTCTTTCATGTTAACTTAGCTTATTTTGAGAAACTAGTTGTATTTGGAGATTTCTTCTGCTTTTTCTCTTTTCCTTGATTTGATGTTTTCTGAGTTTTAAGGGATGTCTGTGTAGTGTTGTGGTGGCGAGGAAGGAACTCAAGGAGTACTTGCCTAGCACAATGCAATGAACCTGGGAGATACAATAGGATGTATTAGATCAAAGAAGGACCCATGTGAAACCAAAATATGACCAGCAACAGTAAGAGACTTTTTTTTTTCTTGGCAGGATCTTATTTTGTAGCCTAGGCTGGTCCTGGACTCAGTATGGAGCCCAGACTGGCCTGAAACTCATGGCAATTCTCCTGCCTCAGCTTCTTGAGTGCTATGACTATGGGCATGTACACCATGCTCAGTTTATGTGGCGCTGGGGAATTGAACTCGGGGCCTCGTACTTAGTAAATGCAGAGCTTCACCCCCAGCCCAGTGGGAGAGTTTGACGTTAAAGTTTATTGCCCCTGGTGACTCTCTGCCTGGATAGCAAGTACAGGTATAAGGCCCTGATTACGGGGTGAATAAAGCTTTTATTTAGTGTGTGTGATTAACCAACATGAGGCATAGGGATTATCTGGAATGTGGGTTGGAGATTGGGTGGAAGAGGACAAAGTGGGGGTGCCTAACAAGTTGGAAGAGCTACAGGTGGTGGAAGGTTGGTCCATGCTGGATGGTCATCTCTGGTTGGCTGACTATGAGGTACAGGAAGGGTGTCATGCTGGGGCTAGGAAAGGTGCTATATTCTTTTCTGAGGAGGAATGAGGGAGTCTCTAGGCCAAGGTCATAAACAGAAAGCCAAGTGTTGTGTGTGGAAACAGCTGAGAAGTTCTGTAAGGGAGTTTGTAACACAAGAACCCTTCAAGATGTATTTCAGAAGCTATTTCTTCTGCCTATAAAGGATGAGATGTGGTGCCAGTCACATTTGGGTATTCTTCAATTTTGTCCTCCTCAAGGCACAAGCAATAAGCTAACTTCACAGGTGTAAACTTGGGAGTAAAGATAGAGTGATTTGCCTCAAGATTGCATAGGCTGATTAGTGGTGCAGATTGGGGATTTAGACCCAGGCCTGTCAGACAGTAAAAATGTGAAGACCTCCCATCAGTTAAAATTACCAGATGCCTAAACTCTCACTACCACATCTACCATGTGTGCACAGTAGTGCTATTGTTGTGGGATCACCTTGTAATCTGATGTTTCTGAGAGCAAAACTCCAAGGAAAATGGAAATTTGACTGTGGTGAATTAATGTAGTATTTCAGCTCATACCTCAGACTCATGTTGAAAGTCTCATTCCTCATTCTCATCAACATTTGCTTCATCTGAGGCCTATTTCCTCTCCTCGGTCTCTGAAGGCTCCCTTAACTGCGTCAGTCTTTGGTCGATCACTGGGTCAGCGGTTGACAGTCCCAGATGGGGGTAGGCAAGGGGAAGCCCCGCTGAACCAGGTTCCCCACATATTGCCTCTTCTGTTCTGCTACACAGAAGCTGGCACAGAAGTGTTGAGTTGCACTCTTGTGGCTAGTGTTGACTTAGTGGTTGGCTGACTGGGAGAAGCCACAGGCAGGCAGATGCCTCTGGTAAGCAGAACAGTGTGGAGTTGAAGAGACGGTGAACCCCGAACTCAAGAGGCAGGTGGGAAATGCTCCAGACCTGACAAACACTGGCAGCTCCCCCGGAGCAGCTAAGCTTCTGGGCGAGCTCAGCGATAAAAAGGCCTGGCTGTCACAGGTTGGGTGTCTGGCCTGGACCTCCTCCTCAGACAGTGAGGATTATCTCTCAGACCATGAAAGGAGCTCAGCTCTTGAATCTTACTCTGCTACCCTGTCTTTACTGGCAGTGAACCTGGGGTAATGGGGGCTGGGCATATTTGTCTCAGCTGCCTTGGCTTATGAACTCTTACACAAAACACAAGTGCCGTGATTATTTCAAGAACAGAAGAGGGCCCACTTTACAGACCAAGCTTGGGCCTCAGAGCAAGGGTGAGTAGACTTCAGAAGAGCATATAATAGTTTGCCAGATAAAAAGTTGCAAGGGACAGAGAAGAGCAATGGCCCAGTATGAGAGCAGGGCATGTGGTACACGTGGAGTCTGTACAACAATTTGTTGTGGATTCAGAGCCTACTGCCTTGTGGTTTTTGGAGGCAATGTTCACTATTCACTGTGCACTTTTGAACACAATTCTATGGACACGTATCTGTTCCTGGCTTCACACCTGCCTATATGTGGCTGCCCTTCCTCCCCATCTGCCTCCATGGGGCTGCCCTTTCTGCTGCCCGCCTGCAAGGGGCTGCCTTTTTTCTCCAACCAATGTTATCAGCCCCAGCCTGTCTTGAACCTAGCATCAATCACTGATCTTTATATATGACACACAGGAGGCGTCAGGCAAAGGAGCTATGGCTTATTGCTGTGTTCTATTTGAACTTTTCTGACTTCGGCTGTGTCCCACACACTAAACAGACTGCCTAGTTTTATGGGTCTTCCTTCAAACATTCCTAAATTGTTTGGTGATCTGCTTGAAAGGATATTTTCCCCATTATTTTCTGGAAAAAAAATCATCTTTTAATTATTTAAGGTTCCCCAAACTGCTTCCCTCTTCGTCTTTTGGCCCTAAAGCTGTCTTCTCACTCACTACTGTGTGTACTCTGGACCCTCGATTAGGTTTTAGTACAAGCTTTTGTGTCCTTTACCCTGTGTCAATATCAGACGCAGCCCTCGTGTGTGTATGTACTAAGTAGACACTGACTGAATTCGTGCTCTGTACTAGGCATTGGAAATATATTGGTAAGCAAGATGAAAGAGACAGCATCTAAGGCAGGAGTGGGGTGACCTCTCAAGGACCATGCCAAGTAGAAGGGAATCTAAATGGTGGAGATCCTTGGAGGAGCAGCAGTGGGAAAGCAGGAATAACAAGAGCAAAGGTCAGTAATAAGAAAAAGGGATCAGGGCTGGAATGACATAGGGGTGAAAGCACTATATGCTGCAAGCAGAAGGCCCTGAGTTCAATTCCCCAGCACCGCGTGGAGCCAGGCGTGATGGCACATGTCTGTAATCCCAGCACTCGGGTGGCTGAGGTAGAAGAATTGCCCTGAGTTCAAGGCCAGCTTGGGCTTTCTAGTAAGTTCAAGATGAGCCTGGGCTACAGAATGAGACTGTTTCCAATAAAATAATATATATATATATATATATATATATATATATATATATATGCATAAATAAATACATGTGTGTTAATTTACATAAACGTTTGTCTCTATATGCTCACATACATGTTTAAAGTCATTCTTTGGTGTCTAAGGGGATGGGTTCTAGGGTGACCTGGGGTTCCGAAATACAAGGATGTTCATTTTTAAAAAATAAAATGGTGTGTATTTCCCCACAACCTAGTGTATACTCATATAGGCTTTAAATCATCTGTAGATTGCTTGTTGTGCTCAGTGCAATACAAATACTTTGCAAGTAGTTTTTACACTATTGTCTTTAGAGAGCAGCATTGGGAAAAACATGCTTAGTACAAACTTCGTGTTATTCGAGATTGAACTCAAGGACTTTTTTAATTTTGAGTCTCTAAATTGACCAGTCTGTGCTCAAACTTGCAATCCTCCTGCATCAGCCTCCCAGAGTGTTGGGATTACAGGCATTTGCCAACACATCCAGCTGAGACATAATTTTTAAAATATTTTTAATCCATCATTGATAGACTATGTGTATGCAGAGCTCTTGGATACAGACAGCAAACTGTATATTTAAGTATATATTACAAAACTTCATCAGAGACGTTCACTCACTCAACTGGACAGTAGCGTAACCATTGTGAACAAAGCAGACAAATCTCTGCCCTCTTAGACTTTCCATGTTTGTGGGAAGAGACCCATAATAAAGGAGATGCTTAAATAAAATGGATTGTCCTTTAGGTAATAATACGTAAAGAAAAAAAGTGCGGTTGGGAAGGGAGACACAGCAGTAGATGTAGACAATGGCCGGAGAAGCCCAAATTTGAATCAAGTCCTGACAAAGGAGGGAGCGCTCGCTTCAGACAGGAAAGTCAGTGAAGAATTAACAAAGGGAGGAGGCATCCACATCCAAGTGGTCAGTACACAAAGTGTCAAAGCAGAGAATCTGAATGGTAGACCTACTTGGCACCTAATCTCAGCACACAACCCCTCCCCTTCCTTAGAGAAGGCAGTGCTCCTCCTTCCAGGCCATCTTTAAGCACTTACTTATTTTTTTAAGGAACCACGAGATACATTGTCTAATGAGCTGCAGTTGTTTACCTTTTATTATCGCATATAATTCTGTCATATGAATGTGCTCTACTAATTTCAGTAGTTCCGGAGTATTTTGTGAGACGGGATACTGAATTGTCTTGAATGACTCTACGGTTTTTTGGATGATCCCCCTGTTGCTCACAACGATTGAGAACTACTTCACCCAATATCCTTTTTCTGTGCAGATGACCGTATGTCTCTAGGATGGGTTCCTTAGCTAAAACTTTCACAAGAAGTTATTTCCCCCAATTAGAAGCATTTAAATTAATTTCTCTATGCTTTGGCTAATGCTGTTTTGCCAAATCCATAGTCATTTTCCTAAATGATTAGTCCTCTCTGTTTCCTTTTCTTTTGCCATATGCCTAAATTAAGAAATAAATTCATATTTAAAAACGATTTTCTTGCTAGAAATTGATGTTGGAATACTCAGATGCTGAACATCAAATGGGGACCGCTGGGGAAGTGTTACTCTAAATTGCACAATTTGCAAACTTTCCTGCAGTTGTTGTCATGTTTTTGTAAGATTCAGTGAACTTTCCAAAGACCATCTCTGCTTTCATAGTAGGCTGCCTCCAAACCATGACAAGACGGGTGCCTCTCTCTGCATTGACACCGTCTCATGTTGCCTAGAGTCGGGGCTCCATGGAGACCCTCAAATCCTTCCTCACTGGGGGCAAGGTATTTCAGAGTGATGATAGATGTGTCTGTGTGAGTGCACGTGTGTGTGATAAATACGTGTTTTTTGAGTAATGACGAAACGTCATCCATCCTTTGTGTAACTGTAATAGTGATCACTGATTGAGGGAATACTGTTGAGCACTTCCTGTGTGGGAGGCACTGTGCTAAATCCCCACTTTACCTCTCTTTCCCATAACTACCCACTGAGATAGGAACTAGGCATCCCATTTTTACATCTGAGAAGCACCACGTATTAGAAAGGAACAGGCTGAAGGATATACAATTACAAGGTGACCGATCTGCAATTGGAAGCCACTTCTTTTGAATCCTAGTGTCCAACAGTCTTGGCTACAGTGCACTTTGCCTTATTTCTGGGGAGATCACATCTAAGGTTGGTTCATGTTGAAGGAACTTGTTCTCTGTGATTACTCTGGTACAAGTTAAAGCCATCACAAAGGGCCAATGCTGAGGTTCAAGAAAATGTCATTAAGGTATTTTTGATGATACTGGTGATATGATTTATCTTCTAGTTCAGACCTATTATGTGGGGGAGAGAAAAAATAATAATTTAGGGTCAAAAAGCTGAATCATAATGCTGAGTCTTCTAGTTTGTCTTAAAGTGACACCAGATAATGCCTAGAATAGGCAGGCACCCAGTAAAGGACACTTTTGTTATTATCTACTCTTATTCCAAGGGAAGCAAAGATAAAATTCCACATGGTTTGACTTCTGTGTTGAATAAATGCAAAATGTTCTGAGAATTACATCCATAAAGTTTGAAAACATCATGCTAAGTGATAAAAGCCAATCACCGAAAAAGGCCACCTATTGATTTTATCCATATGAGATGTCCAGAAAAGGGAAATTTATACAAATAAAAAGTAATTTGGAGGCTGCCTAGGGCTGATGTTTCATAAAAGACCAGGGAAGGAAAAGTAAGGTGGGTTTTTTGTGTGAAGACACACATGTTCTAATATTAATTGTGATGATGGTTGCATAGTCTGTGAAAGTATCAGGAATTATTGACTCAGACACTTAAATAAGTTAACTAAACTAGGGGGCACTGAAATTAAATCTTGATTAACTTTTTTCTGTTGAAAACAGACTTCTGGGTTATGTTTTTTTTTTTAATTGAAAAATACCATAGTCTACACAGCTGTAGTAAGGATTGTATAGATTTCTCAGAAAAAAAAATTGTAAACCTGATGTTGTAGTGCACATTTGTAATCCCTACACTCCAGGAGGCTGAAGCAGGAAGATTGCTGGTTAAATTCCAGCTTGGACAACTTAGTGACCTATCTCAAGTTAAAAAATAAATACATAAAATTAGAAAGACTGGAAATGTAGTATAGTGTGAAGGCCTTAGATTTGGTCTCCAATAACACACACAACAAATGTATTGCCGCTTTCTTGGTAAAGGCACTCAGAGAAAAGCATCAAATATAGGTATAATCTTATTTTCATTTTTAAATAAAGCACGCAGGCACGAGTGTGAGCGCACACGAGCACACGCGCACACACACACACACATGCACACACACACACACACACACACACACACACACAAAACAAAACACTAAAGGCAAAACAAACCCAGGAAGGGAAGCCAGATGGAACAAAGTAGAAGGCTGGGAAAGATGTGCGCTGACCCGACTCGTGCTCAGCAGGGCATGCACTTGAGTTGTTCCTAGTAAAGTGCCGGATCTGGTGTGACTCACCATGCCCAGTAGTAGGGACTCCGTGAAAAAGCAACTTGCTGTTGCGCCAAGGGACCCAGAGATGTATGCACGGTTATGAGCTGAGGCAAAATGAGCGCAATTTGGTGATTGTGGAGTCAGACCATGGTGTTTGCCCCTAATGAATAGACCTATGTGGGTCTGGCTCTAGATGTGTAATTCTCAGCTGTTATTACATCTGTCAAAATATGAGATGAGACATAAGAACTTTGGTCATGAATGCGATATCTCTAATGCCACTGAAACAGAAAATATCCACAAAAGGTATCTGGCTTACATTGGGACCAAAGGGGATTATTTGTGGAAAGGGCTGCTGTCAGAATAAAGCCAGCCATAAAAGGTCTTGTCTCCATGAATCTTAGGGCATTAGTGAAATCAGTGGAAAAATAGAGTTGAAGTTCTTTTTGTCTACATAATAATTATTTTTATCCTTGGTAGTGCCTTACAGCTCATGGAGTATTCCTATATCAATAATTCATTACATTTTTGAGCAGCACTGGGCTTCCAAGGCCAGGTCACAAAGCCAACCAACCCAGGGGACCAGACTCAAGCCTAGGTCACTTTCCCAGGTGCATGAGCTGAAATTTCTTGGCTGTAGTTGGTCCACCTACTTAAGAAAAAAGAATCTTTACAAGGAATTATGCTCATATCAAGTAGCATCAAAGATGCTGATGTTGGTTAAAATGTCAAGTAAGACAATTGTGGGAGATGTTTGGGCAAGCCATCACTTCTTGAAACCATCATGACTGTGAACTAAGCCGACAGGTAGAGAATCCAGCTGCCTTGGGGACAGATGCTTAGCAAGGTCATTGAGAGCTCAAGTTTGCTGCCCTACACTATCTGCAAACTAGGTCTAATATCAGTATTATGCAAGGTTATCGTGAGAATTGTGTGTGCCTGGCACAGAGTAAATGTTCATTAAAAGCTATTTTTATTTTCTTTTTATGTCTCTTCCTCATTGCCATTCTTCTCACTGTCACTTACCCAGGAAAGTTCAGGGTCATCTGACTTCGGGAAGGGCTGACTAGCTCCTTTCAGCTTCTTACTTGAGAGCCAAAGCCAGGCTGGTGATGCTGGCCCTTGCTTTTCTTTAAATGCCATTCTTGCATTCATTTCATCACACATACATTCATTTTTCATTCTTGTCATTTATTATACCCTAATGATGCTCTAGATTTAAAGCTCAAAGAGTTCACTCAGTGCAGACCTGAACATCTGTTGAGCTGGAGGATGTGGATGGGAAGCATGCGACAGAAATGACGAGGTAGGTGGTCAGGCCTGAAGATGGACCATGAGGAAGCCCACCCATTCTCCTGTGATATACCAAGGGATCTCTGAGCCCACGGCCACCCTTGGAAATCTCAAGCTAGCGATAGTGCTTCTCCTCCAAACAGAGCACCATCTTTCAGAGACTAGAGCTGGCAGCTGGGAATCAGGAAGGAAATCACACTAGCTTGCAAATGCCGAGGTTGAGGATGGATCTTTGTCAGAAATGAGAGCTCAGTGTAAACCAGTGAGAGATCGAAGTTGGTAATTTTTGATTCTCAACTACGTACTGTTGGAGTTATTAGGAAACTCTTGATAGTAAAGATTCACGAGCCCCAGGAACCAGTCACTGCAACTGCAGATGATCTTCTGTATGGCCCAAATGTTCACTTATTTAACATCCACTAAGTCTTAGGTTGTGCACCTGTGCAACAAAGTGAACTGCATCCTTTGCAGTTTGTCCAGCTTAAGCCAGTGCTTACTATAGATGAATGCTGATGACAAGTCCATACTGTGCATGAAGTGTTAACGGTTTGCTGTTAGGGAGAGTGGAAAATACCACGGAAAGGGGGAATACTGGGTAATATAACAGACTAGGGAGAGCAAGGAGCTACAGGTTTGAATTGCAGTCTTTGCTGACATCATGGGGCGGGGGTGGGGCATGCTGACCATTGGAGCGGCTGGGCCTCCCTGTCTGGGAGAGCAAGAGGCATCCTGGAGATTACCTGGGACAGGAGCATGGGTGGAGCCTAGAAGATAAACAACTAAAATAGGAAGTAGGAGGGCATCGTCTCAAGTCAACATGCAAAGATGAAATCCACGAAACCGGACTTCAGAGATTCAGGACCACCAGCAGGAGTCTGGGGGAAAAAGAGGTTTAGACAGGACACTTGGAACAAAATAGAACTGTGATCCTGCCCCACCAGGCACTCTGAAGGAAGAACATGCACTTCTGAGATCCCTGCTCCTTACAAGGCTGGGCGAAAAAAGAATGATCAAGGCGGCACACAGCCTGTAAGTAGGTGTAAAATGAAGGCGTAGCTCTGACACTCGAGCATGCCTCAGAAGGGATGCTTAAGACGTGACTGCCGCCACGTCGCTTTGTTTCTCAACACTTAAGGACACTCAGGGTAGGTTCACAACTACCACTTTGCACACAGCTGGGTTGGGGGAATTTTATTTGGAAGATTTGTACGTGGGAAAACATCAACTGTGTCATGCTGAATCTCTTAGGCCTTGTCTGGGGTTATGTTTTCTGATTTTCTGTGATTCTTTTGCATGAATTGTACAAGATAAACCGGGAAAACCTGGGATGAGATCCATATAATCAATTATGCATGTAGGTTCTTCTCCTCACCCCTCACTTCCCATTCAAACCTCAATAATACACATGAAATTTTATTATTATTATTATTATTATTAATAACAGTACTGAAGATTAAGCACCGGATCTTTGCACTGAGCTATGTCCCCAGCTTGTTTTTTTTTTCTGACTTTGAGCAGAGTCTCACCAAGGTCTCCAGGCTGGGCTTGAGCTTGAAATCGTTCCACTTCTGCCTCTCAGAGCACTCATTGTTTTCTAGCAACTCTACCGATAAGGAAATACTAAGAATATAAGGAGTAATTTGCTACTAAAGCCCACAGGAGGGTATGGCTGGGCTAGGAAAATGGTGTGATACAGGCCAGAAGAAATGGAACTGTGATCCTGGTGTTTCCTACCTCTGAATGCATATAAGCATCACCCAAGAGCTTTGAGTAACTATGTATATTCAAGATATGAGATTTCATTGACCTGGGATAAGACCTTTGCTACTAAAACATTTGCATCTCCCCATGGAGTTCTAATGAAATTACAAGGCCGAGAGTCACTGTTCTAAACACATTTCATTTAGAACATCTGGGAGTTGAGTACAGGTGCCATTTTGTGTAACTATAACAGTTTAACTGCCAAAAGGCCTTTCAGTGGCAGGCTGGAGGCTGCCACATGTGGAGAGAAAGTCAATGCTATAGAAGTCTAGGTTTATACAGGTTAGAGAAGTAGAGGGGCTTGAGTCAAGGGAAGAAGATAAATTAAGAGAAGAAAGAAGGAAAGGAAGATGAAAGAAAGGAATCCATCCAAGTTCAGAGAGCAACAGTGAAACCTCAGGCTGAGGATAACAGAGGCTGAGATGAATCCAGGGACATGAGCCAAAGAAGGTTTTGGCGCCAGGAAAGCAAACTGCTCGGGTCAGGTTATCCCAGGCTGATGGAGCCAGCTCAAGTGTAAATAAAGCTCGATTGTAAAAACCACTTGTAGCCTAAATCAGGAACTCCTTGCATGTCCATGTCCTGCTTGCCTGGGACTAAATTCATATGGGATGCATTGATATAATGCGGGACAATAGAAATTTAGACACATTCTTAAACTTTCTTTCATGACCTTCCCTGCTATATTTCTAAGATTAAATTTTTTTCATCTCTAAGTCACTAAGTCGTCCAAGCTAGACTCAAACTTTTAATCCTCTTGCCTCAGCTTCCCAGAGTGCTAGAATTACAGGTGTGCACTATCAAACATTAATATCTCAAATACAGACTCTAGGGATCTTGTTAAAAAGCTGATTCTAATTCAGCAGGTCTGGGATGGGGGCCTGAGGGGCCTGAGACTGCATTTCTCACAGTCTCTCAAGTGATGCTGGGCCATGGACTTACTCTGAGTAGCAAGACCTTCTTGAAGAACAGAGATGCTGTCTACTTACGTCATTGAAGAACTCTTGGCTGAAACCTGCCCGTTTGCTACTGGTGTGATGGTTGACCCACACTTTTCCTCGTTCCTCAGCTAGTTTAAAGGAGTCTTTCAGAAGGGCAGAAAAGATTTAGTACAAGGACAGCATCATGCCTATTCCTTGTCACTCCTGTCAGGTTCCCCCTACCTTTCCCCACACCTTGTCCCATACAAGAGACTGATGTCCTGCAGGCTGAAATCCAGCTTGCTTTGACCTAGTGAAGCAAGAAGCACAAGTAAGTAACCTGTTACCTGGGAACAGAAGAGCAATTCTTTCATAAATGAATGTCAACGAGGTATAATTTTCTGCTGTAACAGAATTTCTACACCTGACAGTATTCTTAATATACTTTAATTAAGAGGTTAATCTGTTGTAGAAATTGCTTTTCTCTGAAGCCACCTGAAATCAATTTAAACTCAATTACAAGTGGTTAGCTATTGTTTATGTGGTTAAAGATTAGAGAATACATTTTTGCTTGTCAGGAGCCATCAAAGCAAATTTTGAATGTCATGATCAGAGGAGAGCCTGAATAGCTGAGTGCTCTTTAATGGGCATGGCGAAACCATTAGAAAATGTAATCAGTCATATTTGATGACTTGACCTTGGAATTCAGCTCTAGAAGGGTCTAATCATGTCTGTCCCAAAAGTGCCACCAGGACTGCTCTGCTGAAATTAATTGATCATTACGTGCTTTCTGAGAGTCTAATATACCCTATTTGATGGAATATAAATTGCAAAAATAATCTGTAAATTATATAACAAGCTTCAGAATACATTTGCCCTCTATCTCCTTAGCAGAAATTAAATCTGACAGCTAGTTTCAAAATGATCAAAATTGCTTAACTCCTTCAATAGTGTGGAATGCTTGAGTTTTTACAAAGGAAAGAAAAAAAAAAAACCACAACTATTGAACTGCATGTGCCCAGTATATAAATTTGAATTACAAACCATTTTCCATCAGTAAAACTGTAGAGATAAAAGAGGTCTGAAAAGGTTTTCCAGGGACTTGATGCATTATTTTATTTGATTGCTTAGTAAGGTACTTAGTTGCTATTAAAAATTGGGTGCGTGTCGCAGAGGCGAGGAGGTTGTTTTGAATCCTATCCACTTCTATGTTAAGTGCGTGAACGAATTCCATTCTCCTCGTGGGGCAGCCAGATTGCTGTGACACCCCGTGGACTGGTGGAGCTGTTCGCAATGACAGTGCACTATACTGATTACTAAGGGGTGAAGGGTTTCTTGTCACCCTTTCAGATGTCAAAATGGTGACTCCAATTACGGCCTCTGTTTGTGTGTATTCTGCTGGGATGGAGGCACTTGGCTGAGATACGCTCCATGACATTCTGGTTAAAGCTGCAGAAAGTCTGTCTTGAATTCTTCTCCCTCCCATTCAGAGGGAGAAAAGAAATAATTAAAAAGAATTTTCACTTGGGTTGACACTTATCATGTTTGAAATAAACCCTCCAGGATTTTTGTTCATAAATGTTGAATGGTTAACTATTGAGAAGAAGGTGACCATCTGTTCTTGCCTAATTGGCATAATAAGGGAGACCAAATTTTTTGAAGGCTGGAAAAAAAATAATGTGTGGGCTCAAGATAGTGTTAAGCATGAAAGGCTCTTCCCTGGAATGCTGGGATAGTGGCAGGCTTTCCAGGAGGGCTTTCTGGAAACTGGACCTTTGGAAGCTAATGTCTCTAGTGAGCAGAGTTAGGAGTTCAGGTAGGTTATACGGGGATACTCACATTAGTCAGGGCTCTGAGTCACAGTATTCACCTTCAAATACCAGTTCTGTCCTTTATTGTTAGCTAACACAAGGGAAGATTTCTTAGTCTCTTAAAGTCTTAGTTCCCCCAACTGTGAAATGGAGATAATAATGAAGATTATATGTAATAATATCTGTAAAATACTTGGTAGGGCACCAGCACATATGCTTGCTAAACTAGTCATCACAATTAAGCAGAACCTAAAATGATTTTCTGCCTGTTTTCTGAGCACTGTGTTGAGATACACTGTTTGAGAAAGCCTTTTCCCCTTGGCTTACAAAATTTTTGGTAAGAAGTCTTGCGCAGTTTCCGAAAGTGAAGCTGAATTTGATTCTTTGTTTTATGATTCTCTTTTATGACAACTTCTCCTGATGTGAGAGTGGGGACAGTTTTGAAGAAAAGCTCTCAGCTGAGAGGCAAGGACCCAAGCTGTGGTCACACACAGTCATTAGCCAGCTGTGTAAAGTTGAGCATGAATGTCCCGTCCTTCTCTGAGCTCAGATCTTTTGTTTTAAACTACAGAGTTGGGGCTGGAGGAATGGCTCATCGGTTAAAGTGCTTGTTTAGTGAGCGCTTAGGCCGGTGCTAAGTACCCTAGTCTGACTCCTCAGTACCACATAAGCTAGGCATGGTGGCACACGACTGTAATCCCAGCACTTGGGAGGCTGAGACAGGAGGATTGCTGAGTCCAAGGCCAGCCTGGGCTCCATAGTGAGTTGAGGACCAGCCTGGGCTATAGAGTGAGACCGTGTCTCAAAAAAAATTATACACACACACACACACACACACACACAGAGAGAGAGAGAGAGAGAGAGAGAGAGAGAGAGAGAGAGAGAGAGAGAGTTGATCGGCTGCTTGCTAAGGTGGTTTATGCCACCGGGAGGTCAGGACCCTATTGCTAGCCTTCTTTCCTGTTTCATCAGTCACGATACGATCTCTGGGCATGTGACACAGACAGGTAGAGAGCCTGTATTTGTGATTGTCAGCTTCGTTCCACCTGATGCCTCTGTTCACTACCCAGGGTACCACATAAGTGGCAACATGTGGGTGGCTGTTTACAAAGGCAGGGTTACTTGGCTTTAAAAAACCATGCTAATTCTTTGAGGAACAAACAAAAATTCTTCACTTCCTTTTCTCACTCCTGCGAGAGGCTGATAAGCTTCCCCCAATTCCTGAAAACCTTTTCCTGCTCTATAGATACTATTTGGGGAATGTCAGCCTTGTCCCAACTCATGCTACCCCCAGACCTCCCCCACCCAAATGTCCCCCCTTAGAAGAGGTCATAAAAAGGCATTATGAGGACAACGTTCAGCTCAGAAATGAGATCAGTTATCTCCCCCAATGAAGTTTTGAAAATTGGAGTCCATTTCCAACATTTAAAAATTAGAAGCTCTCAGATAAAGCACAGATTTTAAAAAAACACAAAAGAAAAATAGAATCAGAGTTTCCCCAAGAAGGATGGCCTGGTGCCTACACCAAAAGTGAAGAGTCCGGCCAGGGCTTGTGCAGGGCGATGCCCGGAGTCCCCCGTGCTAGCACTGGGCCGTGCCCCTCTAACTCCTGTGTCTGCTGCTGCCACATCCCCCTTGGGAGCATCCTTGTCCCTCAGCTTCTTTCACTCTCACGTTGCCTGCCTGCCCTGGTAGGTGTTTGAGTCAGTGCCTCTCAGCTTCACACATGAAGTCAACCTGGAGAGCTCCAGGCCTCAAAGGCTAATACTTGTGACTATGAAAATTCCTGAAACAGGATCTGCACTTTGACCTTTAAGCAAGTTTGACTTGACTATGCAAAAGGCTCTGAGTACATGTTTTGCTAAGAGCAGGGAGGAAAGAAATTGATGACACAGCTACTGGGCTGGGTTAGACGGGTAAACCAAAAATCTGAGAAGGGTGGAAGAGGGAATGGGGCTGAGGGAAGGCCTGACAGCTTCTACAGCAGTAGTTCCTAGAACGAAGAAGAACAAGTTAAAAGGACGAGTGAGGTGGCTTTGTCTCTTTCGTAGTGATTCTTCTCTTGTCTAGCCCAGCTCTGCACATTTTCTTGGGGCCATTGGTGCCCCCGGCCTGTACTGTCTCTCCAACACATCCTCAGGGGCAGTGGAATAGTTGAGGAGACACTTGGAGAGAAAGTGTGGAGCAAGCTCTGTAGCTAATTTTAAGACAGAAGCACACATAAGTGGCTTATTGCCCCTTGACCTGATATTTCTCAGCGAAGTTAGCATCCAGCTCTGAATTTCTGTGATCCCGGCTTCCATTTTCCTACCATAAGAACTGTACCTTTTGGCCCCATAGGAAGGCACATCACTTAGACTTTCCGTAATCTACCATGGTTCGCTTGCTAAGGAGGCCACAGGTCAATTCTACTGATAGCTGTAAGAAGCTGTATACTACAGAAGTTTGTCTTAGAACCATGGCATCGTGAAGTCAGAGCTAGCAAGGACAATAGCATGTGTAGCTCACGTCAGCCCATGAGGCTGAGTTCAATGTGCCAGGTAATGACTGGCCTTAGAAAGGGTCAAAAATTGTAAAATCAATATCTGCCTGGCAACTCCAGTACAACATTCAGAATTTCTTTCAATCACTTTCAACTCACATTCAATTCACTTCACTTACATGTGGGCAACAACGGGCATTCTGCCTGAGAAGACAGTCTCCACAGACTTAGCCACATAGCGAAACTTTCCACTCCTGTGCAAAAATGCTTTAACAGCCGAAGGCTTCTTGCTTTGTGCTCTAAGACTCCATTCCCCTAGAAGTAGTGAGCGCACCTTGTGACATTGCATTCCGTCTGTCGGTTGAACTGTCTGGCATGGAATCTCAGGGTTGAATCATTTCGTCCAAACAAGAAAAACAGAAGGCAATTTGCTTTTTCTCTCCATAATTCTTTTGCTTTCTCCCTGAGTACCTCAGCAGCAGTCTGTAAAGGGCCTGAGATATGGCTTCCCCTGCTTGCAGATAGGATATGAGGTTTGGGTTTTTCCCACTGAAGATTTCAGATTTTTTAAAATCACAAGAAACACAAATTCTGCCATCATTTTTGTACAATTATCATTTCTTTATGATCTCTTTATGATCTCCTCCAAGTAGCTTTATGATTGTAATAAAAATTAACACATCAGGTGTTCCTTAAAACTTCCTAACTGTGCTCCATAGGCTTCCTTTTTAATTGATTATTCTGGTGAAGGAAATCCCAAAATACCTCACTGGTGGAAAGAAATCCTAGCCTTTCCAGCCATCACAGCTAACTCTTCTTAGAGTAACCATCTGTTGCATAATCTACAGTTGCATGAAAGACTTCAGCTGAGATCTGAGGAAATTCCCAGGTAATACGTAGGCTTCTATGGAAACCAGTTACTTACTGTTTAAAGCCAAAGCATTCTGGGTCGTGTGTTACACAGCAGTAGCTGACTGACACAGTCATACACCCATTGTCCTTTACTTATGTAGATGTTTCCAAATAATCTTTTCTTTATAATAGTGGTGTAATGAACATATTGGTGAAAGCAAGGAATATATTTCTATGAAAATTTTCATTTGGTTTAAGTAGACAAGCAATGTGTTCATTTTAGCACTGGTGACACTTTTCAAAATATTATGTGATTGAGAGAGTTCTGGAGTTATCTCTATAGGATTAGAAAGCTTTTGTACTGTATAATTCTTAAGTCTATATTTTTTCTTGTGGAAACATAATCCTATGTAGTCTCAGAACAAGCACGTGTCAGAAAACCTCAGCAGCTTCATAGAAATGTCTGTTTCAGCTGTCCCAAAGTTATTTTGGCTCGAGCAAATTGATTCATCTCAGATGATATAACCTATACTATTTATTCTTAACCAACATATCTCCTATCTTCTGGAGAAATCATGGCCAACCCAAAGTTTGCCTCAACAAAGGCTGAAGTATTTACTAAATAAACTCTGAGCACTCAGATTGCACACTGTGGTAGGTCTCCAGAAAACCATTTGTTTAAATGAAGAGCCTCTAATTAATTCAATGGTTGCTTTATTTATGTTGAAGTGACCCAAATGTTAAATCATTGATATTATTTCTTGGTCGTGATCTGTATTGTGTTGAAAGTCACTGTGAAATGACCAACCCTTAAAGCTGTCTAAGTGCTTTGTGGTGATCATTTACCAAATTACATCAGCAGAAAGCAATATGGTCGTGACGTTTATGATGTGTACATTGATTCTTCATCATTGTTGCTTCATCACTGGTGCTGTTTTGTTGTTACTGAGATCTCTTGTGTAAAAGAGAATCTCGAGAAAGACATTTTTAGAATTGTGGGAATCTATCCTTCTTGATATTGTCATTTGTGTTTTCCACTATTTCTTACACAGAAACTAGGAAAACGTTTTATTTATATTTTGAGGCTATTTTATAGAACTTTTCTTTACTGTATGTTTTTCTCACCATATATATATATATATATATATATATATATATATATATATATATATATAATGTTTACCATGATCTTGAGTATTTTGTGCATATGTTATCACATCAATGTTATGATCCCTTCCCTCCCCATTTTTGGCCCTTCCATACCCCTCGTCCCCCCATAATTCCCACTATTCCCACTATCACACTCACTTGGTTCTATAGAATGCTTATGTTCTAGGTTTACCAAATCAGAGAAACGATGTGATATTTAACATATATAATCTTCTGCATCTGACTCATTTTACCACTTAAGTCACCACTTATTAGCTCAGTTTCCCACCCCTAGAATGGGCTGCAGTGGCCATATCTTGTTGCCTCTTCTCTGGGTCCAGCAGAGCCCTTCATTGGGGTGATCTGCCGAAAGTTCTTTTTTTCTGTATTTTACTATATCTTTATTGAGATTCTTTAACATAGCTTCACCCACAAGTGCACATAAAAAGAATACTGTAACAATGAAATTTATAAGGCTATAAAATGTGAGAAAAAAGAGAGAAGTTAAATTTCATATTTCTTAGCTGAGTACTAAATGGTAAATGTACATTCAAAAGACATGCTATATCAAACAAGCTTAAGTCTATATTGAATTTGTACATTAAATGAGCTTAAATTTATATTACAGAAGTACACTACACTTAAAGCAAGAGATATAGTGTTATGCTTAGGTATTTCAGATTTTTCTTTAACTTTCGTAAATTGTTTACTCATATTTCATTAATTACTAACATTTTGCTATATTTGGTTTATCATTTTACCTACCTATCCATCACTAACTCCATGCATGCATATTTTTAAAGATTTTAAATCAATTCCCTATGTTGAATATAAATATTACATTTTGCAACTTATATACTGTTAATAATTATGAGGGAAGATTCACAGATTTTATGAGACAGTTGGTACTAGTTTAGAAAGACACCAATCAAATGATTCAAATAGCAATCTATTTTTTTCTTGTTAGGTATTTCCTTTCTTCCATGTTTTTTGATGCTGTTTGTCTCTCTGCTTCTCTAAAGATTCCTCCAAGTATTTTCTGCAGTGCTGGGTTAGTGGTTGCAAATTTATTCAGGGATTCTTGGTTATGAAAAATTTTTACTTCTCCTTCAATTTTCAGGAATAATTTTGCTGGATACAACAGCCTGGTTTGACACTTGCTGTATTTTAAAGCTTGAATGATCTTGCTTCAGGCTCTCCTGGGAGGTTGGTGAGATAATTTTTAGTTTAAATCTTTAAAGTTTGCACTGAGGTATCTCTGGTAATTTGAATGGGTTTGCCTTAATAGAATAATGTCTGTTCTTCTCTAGCTGCTTTTAATATTCTCCTTTTATGTTGTATTTCTAAGGTTTTGACTGTGTTATGTAATGGTGAGTCTCATTGCTGGTTGAGGTTATTTGGTGTTCTATAAGCTTATTGTACCTGAAAATTAATTTCTTTTTCTAGATTTGGGATTTTTTTTGTATGATTTCAGTATAAAGGTATAAATTCTTTATACCTTCAGTGCTGTTTTCTGCTCTTTCTCCCACACCCACAATTCTGAGATTGTTCTCTTTGAATCATCCATCAGTTGTTGTATCCAGCTACTTTGCTCATTTCTCACTTTGAATTTATGCCTAATTACAGCATTTGTTTCCTCAACCTTGTCTGCAAGGTCTGAAATTCTGTTTCCACAATATTCGAGGTGCCTTCTTCTGCTTTCACATATATTTTTCACATCTTGAATTGCATCTAGGTTTTGTTTTTACAGATTTTTCACTTCTCTATGAAAATGTTCCATCGTATATTGCATTTCTTTCATTTATCTCATCTAACTTTTTATTTATGGCTTCAGTATGCTCAGTGAGCTTTGTCTTCAATAGGAGCACTATTTAATTAGTAAGTTTCTCTTTAAGCCTGCTGATCAATGCTTACTTTTTTTGAGAATATCTTATTTGAACTGGTTGTTTGTTTTTCATTTACTTCCCTACAAGTTGCACTATTTCAGTGCCCATGACATTAGTTTCTTCTGATAAGTTGTTAAGTTTTCATAGGTTTATTGTCCTACTGCTCACATGTAACCCCTCTCTCTCGTGAGGAAGGCTGAACCCGAGGCCTTCCCAATGCTCGGCATGCACTTTGCCACTGAGTTACACTCTAGGCCCAAGCTTCTTCCCCCATGTTTAATAGGTGCATTGTAGTATGTGCGGACACCTAAATCATTCATATTTATATTATAACTCTTCTGTCTCTATCTTCCTCTCCATGATATAGCTTTAAATATCTTTCTCACCGTAAATGTTCTGCTGTTTTAATGTATTTTTGTAAGTTACTTTGAGTACTTGTTGGTAGTACTGATGACCAAATGAATGATAGTTGATAGTTTTTATTGGTTTTGTGTCGGTGACATTTGTCCAGGCATTCCTTGCATTTACTTCTTCTTAACCAATGTAATGAAGCCCAAGAGGTTGGTGAGATCATTTTTAGTCTAAATCCTGAGTTTTATAGTGTTTTTACTCAATTAGATATTTCCAAATTCTTGAGTCACACCCACTTAGAAACCAAGAGTCTGGCTTACCAAGCCCAAGACTCTCTGAATCTCTGCCTTGAGATTCTAGACTGAAATATTCATCATTTCCCCTGATTTCCCATTGGGCCAATATCACCTTAAGTAGATGGAATGAGAGAAAAAACACGGTAGGTGCCTTGCTTTCCTCCCGAACTATTGGTGCATCAGGTTAGGATCATGTAGTGTAAGAGTCATCAAGAAAAAGGGCTTCTTGCCATCCTGTGTGATTCCCTATATCCACAGTCCACACTTTTCTCAGCAACTTTTCCTCGTAGTTCTGTCCCAGGAGACCTAGAGTTTCTATGCTTTTTGTGCAACTCGAACCTGTATGAGTCAGGCAACTCTCCAGAAAACAATGAAAAATTAGATCCAATTTGTGAAATTAGGTCATTTGCCATGGCGGGGTCACCAGATTATAAAATCACATTTTTCTAAAGAAATAGTTGTTAAATGATCATTTCATATATATTTATTAAATGCAAGAATTTAGTTAAGCTCTAGGTGAACAAAATGAATTATATACTAAACTACTTCAAATATTTTTGACAATCTACTTTTTGAAAGGAATATCTAGTGGCCCATCTCGTGTTAACTATATGAATGTGTTTTATTGGAAGAAAGTATAATCTGAAAAATTTCTGAGCAACAAATTGATGAATTCATTCTCGTCTTTCTTCTTCACACTTGGTGAAGAAAGCCCTCTGTCTTGTCGCTGCCTTCACTTGCTCATCCAGAAAAAAAAAAAAAAAAAAATGTGCATGACGTGGGAAGAGACAGTTGTGGTCAGGATTTCACTTGTCAGTCATGCAGGGACTCTAGAACGCTGGCCATCTCTGCAGGAAGAAAGCTCAGTGAAAGTAAAAGACATACAAAGAAAAAGAGTTGGTGAATCATAAGTAATCCATGTACTAATGAAAACAGACACACTGTTGGTAGATAGTATTAACCAAAGTCCTATTACAGGGACTCAACTAACTTTCCTCCTTCATTTTTGTTTTTAGATGCAGTTATCACTTATTTGCTAATTCACATAAGAAACATTTACTGAATGCTCTTTTGATGTGTTCAGCTAGATTCATTTATCCTCGCTATAAAACAGGCAGCAACCTGTGTATTAGGAATACTGCAGTGAAGACAGCAAAGTCGCTATTCTCGACAAGGTTGCATTCCTGGGGGTGGGACAGACAGTAAGTAAATATTTGTGGTGCCAGAATTTGCTGGTAGTAAGAGCCAGAGGATAAAGCAAGGGATATAGCAATAGAGTGGAAAAAGAAAAAAATTATACCTGCAGTCACATAAGAGTATAAATAGGAAATTATATTGTGAAGTTTTGATATGGTTACTTTTTATTTCTTAGAATAAATTCTAAATCTCACTGGGGAAGTAATGCTGAACTTTTTGAACCCTACTTGCTGAAGGCCCCTTGTATACCTTTAGCCATGGCACTGGAAAAAAGGCAAATAATCTAAAGAAGTATGCAGCATGTGGCCCTGCAGGTCACCTTGCCCTTCACTTGTAAAATGCTGTTTGGCCGCTCTGACGTCAGTCAGCGCCGCTTGACAGATGAGTCATCAATGTGCTCATACCGCCGTGGGTTCCTGTTATTGTTTTTTTCCTCTCATCTTAGTTAATCATTTGTTTGAGTTAAGTTAACCACTCATGTGCTTTATTAAGTCTTTTTCTACAATCTCCCTTGTAGAATGGAGGTATGGATAGCACGTTTTCTATGTCCTTTACCCCCTTGGCCAGTGCTTTGGGTTGAGAGCCCAGAATGAATGAAGTCAGTTTATAAAACAAAATCCTAAGTATTCATAGGCCTGCGGGGAGAACATGCCATTTTTCAGACAAGCAAATTCACCTTTAAGGATTTTTTTCTTCTCTGAAATTATTAAAATTGTCCATAATTTCACATTGAACTATTAACCCGAGTCCCACATCATCAATTAATAAGAGAAGGGAGAGCAATCAGATTTTGAGGGTTAACACAGCAAGGACAGAGACCAGGTGACACCAAAATTCGAGGAAACTCAGATATGCTTCCAAAGTACTTTGTAAACCAAAATTTCTAAGTTGAAAAGTCACTCCTAAAATATGCAGGCATGAAGGGAACAGTTTAATAAAAATCTCCTATTTGCTAAGCAGGGCAAGGCACAAACAGCAGAAGGCTCTTAGCAAGTTCTCTCTCTCTCTCTCTCTCTCTCTCTCTCTCTCTCTCTCTCTCTCTCTCCCTCCCTCTCTCCTTGTTCTCTTCCTCTCTCCTAATATATTTTTCCTCTTAACTTTATAGAAAACAAGAACAAGACAGGCACTCCAGGCCTGACTTGCTCCACCTGGACCAAGAAGACTTTTTCTACCTGACTCATCAGAAAATTCCTTGTCCTCAAACCCAGAGAAGACTCCATCTCACCACCATCCACAGCCCATTTCTGACCAAGCTCCAAGTGAAACTTCAGGCCAGACTGGAGTCATCTGAAGACAGTCCTTGTCTAGGCTGGGCCTTGCTTGCAAAGACTACTAATGACTTGCTGGTAATCACCCAAGTCTGAGGAACCACAAAAACTTGAAATAAGGTCTTGGAATTGGAAAAGAAGTTTCTTCTCATAGTTCATCTCATCACCATCTGGCTAGCTTTTACAATCCTTATTGCACTATGATTAATTTTTTATGCCATAGATTTTAGCTAATTAATTATAATTACTAAGAACAGGAAATTTCAGCATGACCAGATCATGTTTACTCAGAACAGAGAAGTTAGGAAAATGTTCTTTACGAGGCATTTTTGGGATAGTAGAATTTAAGACTCTAGAATCAGCTGCTGTAAACTGTTTACTTCATAGATGGGGACATGGGAACGAGGAAGCCCAGGTTCCACAACAAGGTAACAATGGAACCCAGGAGGACACAAGGGTCTCCACCTCTTTGCCCAGGATGTGCTCCATTTCTCGAGGACCTATGCAGCTCAGAGAAGTCACTCCTCTGTTTTCGGGCGGGTTCTTCAAACCCTGGATGGAATTTGGTCAAAATGTCTCATTGCATCATCGTGTCACATTGAAACTCCAAGTTCTTTGGACACAGAGTTCTTGTCTATGTGATGTGATCCAATAAATTCTTTGGGAAAAAAATCAGCCCAAACACTTGGCTGGAAGAAAAATCTGAATGATTTTTAAAAATTGAATTAAGCAGCTGTTTTTGCATCCTGCAGACAGACACTCATTTGGCTAGACAGACTTGTTCACAGCTGGGATAGGGCATAGGATTGAACGAAAATGTGTGACAGCTCTGTCGCGTGGCTTGCTGGTGCTGGGTGGGCTTCTGAGGAGAAGGGAAGCTGCTGGGTTAGGGGTTTTTAACTGTCAAGCGGTGACATTATGTCTAAACTGTACAATTATTAGCCAAGTAAAATATTTATATGCAATTTCTACATGTAGAATTGACAGGAGCAAGGTTTTATGTCCAAAATGATAGGGTTTTTTTTTTTTTTTTTTTTTTTTTTTAACTATGGACAATGAGCAAGAAAAATCAAAGGGCCTTGACTCGCATTTGAAATCATCAATTACATGTCTTAGCGCAGCGCCAGCACATAACTTGTTTGTGTGTGAGGATCTACTGGTGCAGTAACTTTCTCATCTGGCATGTCAAGTCCCTAGCGTATGACTGGGCTCACAAGAGGAATAAATCTATCATTCACTCTCAGCTTGTAAGCTCATGAGGCAGGAGCTACAACTTAATTCACTGTTTAATTGCCCCACCTTGAAATAACACCTCCTGCCAGTCTTTAACAAAGGAAGCATCCAGCAGCCAGTGACTGCATTGGGAGGTAATGAGCATGCCCTTGGTTAACTAGTGGTGGTACCTGGGAGAGCCCAGACGAGCTTGGGTCCAATCAGTAAATTTAAAGGGGTACTCTTAGCTGCATTGTAAAGGATAAATTGGAACTGAGTGTGCCGGCTGGTGTTACAGACATTCTTCCCTCTACTTGAATTTTCTTATTAACAGTTTTCTGTTCATCTGCGTGGTCACCAGGACAGAAATGTTTATTTCGACTTGCTGTCTGATTTACTCTCCTTCCTGGCCCCCAGCCAGTGACAAGTCTACTGGACCTTGTCTCTTCGTGGCTCCTTGACTTCCACATCTTTCACCTGGATTACTCAATCATGTTCTAGCCAATATATTTATTTCAAGTGTCTGCCTTTTTAAGACCATGTTGCTCTTGATTCTAAAATCTATTTTCTAAAATATAGAATTGATCATTCAGTACACTTACTTGCCAAAGCCTTCAGTGGCTTCATAGTGTCTGTGGCTGGAGGTTAAAGTTCAAACTTTTTTTGAAGAATATTCAAGGTCCCCTTGTCCTACCTCATGGGACTCTTGCTATACTAACACTGAAGACATTCCTCTCTCCGGGGTCTACTTTTCTTTCTGAAGAGCTCTTGCGCCTTCTGCCTTCTGTGTATGTCTTCCTGTAGGTGGCACTTTCCAGCACAGTGGTCCTAGTTTTCTGTTGCTGTGTATTTTTGAACGAATTGGGAAAATATTTAAAAGGCCGACAAGCATAATTCACATTAAATTGAAGTTAAAATATTTACTAGGAAGTAGTACCGTAAGTATGAGATTGCTAATTCATTTTGGCACTTACACGGTAGGAAACAGAAAGATTGTTATTATCTCTCTGATTTGGACAGTGAGTCTGGACTAATGTGGGGTGTTAGAAAATGGGGACAGCATATAACTGGTTCATCATGTTCTCCTAACTGGATTTCCTGTCTGTGATTTTTTTTTCATATTTCTAAAATTTGTCTTTTTAAGGGCTCATCTGGATTTGTGAGTCCTAAAAATCCATTGTCCAGCGACCCTTGTCACCTACAACCAGAAGTCCAAACAAATTAGTAAAGCCACATCGCCTTCCCGAAGGATCTCATCTATGACTGTTAATACCCACCTTGATAGTTTTCATAGTGCTCTGTGGAACCTCTTACCCCCCAGTACCTGGAGTTGTTCCATCCCTGGGAGGACACTACGGCCACGGTGTAAGGCAATTCCTCTGTCCTGAATGCAGGGAGCCTTCCTACTGATGTGCTGGTACTCTTGCTTGTCTAGATCCTAGGAGGCAAGTCTCAGCATCCCAGGCCGAACTCTGTTCTCTCTTTCTTATTACCCATCCTGTCCTGCAAATTGCTGGGTTCTGTCACACATTCTGATGTTTCTCTCCATAGGAGCTTCAGGAAAACAGTAGAAATTCTTTGTTCTGACTTCTCCTTGCCTTATAATGAGGAGTTAGTAGAAATATTTCTCAGTTTAACTGCCATTGTCTTCCAGAGTCTGCTCCTCCCTACCTTATAGCAAAGATTAACTTGCCAGAATTGCCCAAGAAACTTGCTGAAATGCTGTTTTCTTAACTCGATCTTTAAGATCTGTGCATTTTAAAGTCAATATTCTGCCTGAATTCAGTGAGTACACTTTGGAGAACATCTGGAGTGGGGTTGCCAACAATTCTGCTGCTGCAAGCATTATTCCTTCATTCATCCTTCATCCAATCACTTAGTAAGAGACATTTCTTCTACATGAGAGTTTTGATTTTTTTTTTGCAAGAGTTGAATATGAAGGAATCAAATACAAACAGTAGCATATACCTACTGTCACTGAATTATATAGTTATCTTCTAAATCTTGTAAGCATCGAGGGAAAAAAATTCTTACATCTACTTCACACTTCTGCTAGGAGAGGCCTAGAGCTTGGAGCAGCTGTGTGGTTTATTTACTTCATCAGTTGAGGGTAAGAAAATGGGAGAAAACTCTACCCTTACTGCTGATAGGAAAAGAAATGCTTTGCTGAGGCTGAACAGTGGCTTTGCTCAAAGACGTTGAGTTTTTAAAGCTATATTATGATAATTTTTTGAAATTGAAAGAGTAAAAAATATAATTACATATCTAAAACTTTAGATTTTTGGTCTCCATTTGATTTTTGATAAATACATTAGGATTGAATACACTAAGCGCAAAGTATAGAGAAATTGTATTGATTCATGTAGTGAGTTCTAAATACAGTAGTAAGGACACAGTTTTAGAATTAGAAACAGGGTTTTTCTTTCTAGGGTTCACCAGATTTATCAGCATTGACAGTAACATATGGTGATCATTATTCTCCCAGACCAAGTATTGAGGGCCGAGATACAATCTATGGTCTTATAAATCTGAATATGTGTTTACCCTTGAAATTCTTGGATGCATATTTTTTTTATAACCAATTGCCGCCTGAGCCACGCTCTGTGCCCAGCCTTGCCACACAGATTCCACCTCTTCTTAGGTTATGCAGTGTTGGAATGTCCTCCTTCCTGTTCTATTTATTTAAGCCAAACCCATGTCCGAGATCCACTTAATGTTCCTCCTCCTTTGTGAAGAAGACCTCAGCCATCTGAGACCACAGTGGACTTTGGGACATCTCTGCCACTCATTGCTTACTCTACTTGGCATTTAGCGGAAGCCAAGGCACTGTTACAAAAGTTTTTAGTACAGGTCTCTTGTCCCCAAACAGACAACTGTCCACTTTTTCGGAAGGTAGTTAGCATACTGAATGTGTCTTGTTTTCACTGGGTTAAGCAAGGCATCAGACCCATCATGGCTGCCCTTAAGTTTAAGGCAGAGATGAATGGCAAACATTGTCTATAGTTTGCCTGTGCCAAACCTTTGTCATTGCCATAACACAGAGCTTGAATTTCACGTATGTCTCTTAAAATTGTAATAATTGGTGTTGCTAGGTTCAAAGTTATCTCTAGGGTGACGTCCTCTAAAGAGTCTAAAATTTGTGCCTTCGAGGATCAAGCAGGTAACTAAGTTGGGCTGTCACACCCAGTATCAGACTGTTACCATAAAGGAAGGCCAAGAAGGCTAAACCAAGCCTATATAACACCCACGTTTGGCTAATGGTCTGCTGAATTGCAGTCTCTGCTTAGAGCCAGAGATCTGAGCAGGTTCCTGCCTCTAAATCTGCAACAACTAGGAGAGCTCCACCTCCTCAGCTCTTTACTTTCCTAACTCACCTTTGTTCCACTTTTTTCGTTGTGGATTGACCCCAGGGCCTTACAGGTGCTAAACAAGCTCTCTGGCACTGAGCTACACACTGAGCCCTTTTTGAAATTTATTTGACAGTTGCCCAGGTTGACACTGAACTTGCAATCCTCCTGCATCGGTCTCCTGAGAATCTGAGACTATAGGTGTGCAGCAGTGCACCTTGCCGTTCACCACTCTGACCCAACTACAAATGGCTGGTTGGAGCCAAGCACAGAAGCCTGTCTCCAGGTCTATGTCTTCTCACAGTCCCTTACTCAGATCCACAAGAGCTGGCACACAGGCGAGGCTTTCTGTTGGCTTCTTTCTGTGAAGCGGCTAGCCAAGGGCATGCAGTGGAGTCCCAACTCTCTGCTGCCCTCAGCAGGCCCTTGGCCTCATAGTCTTTGCCCTTGAGCTGGTTAACCCTGTGGGTTCCAGAAGGGAAAAAGAAGTCTCAGAAGTGGGATTGACCATGATTTTGTGTATTTGATCATTAACTCTTGTTCTGGTTGTATGGGGAGAAGTGTTTTGTTCTTAACTCACTTCCAGCGATAGTAGATGTGGTGATTTCTCTTCCCTGGATATCCACCTATCCACCATCTTTTTTTTTTTTTCTGCTTAAAATAGCAATGATATGAAGTAAAAATCAGCTAATTTGAAAACTAGGAGGGGCTCAGTAGGACAAAACCCACACCGGCACATAACTACAGACTGTGCATGGAATGTCAGGATATTCAAGATCTCCGAGGGCTTAATTGAAAAAACGTGCAACATTTGGAATAGACAGGTCTGTGTTCTAATTCCCACTCTGCAAATAACTGGCTCTGTAAACTTGGGGAATATTTTTCTATTTTCACAGTATAAAGGGGCATTATGTAATTATAAGCAAGCAAAGCTGAGCCACAGATGATGCTCAATATTGGTTTGTTTTCTTTTCCTTCCTTAAAAGTATTTTCCCTTTGAGTAAGGTAGTCACAATACCAGCTTTCTTGAGCTAGAAAATAAATATTCCATTTGATCCAGAAATACCTGTTCTGGGTATCTTTCCAAAAGAATTAAAAACGATGTACAGCCTAGGTACATGCGTAACCATGTTTATAGCAGCACAATTAACAATAGCTAAAATGTGGATGATGCCAAAATACCTATCAACAGTTCAATGGATACAAAAATTGTGGTATAGGTACACAACAAAGTACTACTCTCCCATAAAGATAGATAGATTTGAGCTTTTGTAGGCAAATGGACTCAAGCTGAAACCATGAGGCTTTTTGAAGTGAGTTAGATGCAGAAGATTATATGAGAAATCCAGAATATAGGCATTCTATAGAACCAAATGAGTGTGACAGTGGGAGACAGAGGGAACGGGGGGTGCGGGAGGGATGATAAATGGAAGGGGAAGAGATTGTAGTTTTGATATGATATATGTGTGGACAAAACACTCAAGCTCAATATAAGCATTGTGTATTGCATACACATACACACATACATATATACACATACACATATATGTAAAAAGGAACTCACTAGTCACTGCTAGGAGAAATATTTGTAATTCATTCATCCCCTTCCTCTTGTAGAGTCTTTAAATACAGGAGAATGTATGATGGGCAGACAGGAGTTTAATCAGTGAGACAGCAGCCACTCTTCAAGCACTGACCAAGGGATCCCCCTTGGCCTACCAGTTCGGGCAGCAACCTCAGACTGTCAGCCACATTCTTTGTAAAATATTACCTGCATGAAACCTACGAAGCCTCCGTGTCCTGTTAAATATCAGCAGGTATGGGAGAGCACCTTAAAAGCTAGGTTCTAGTTTCTGAATATAATATCTAAAGATGTCTCTATCATCAGCACTATATAGTACAAGCCATGATA
Organism: Ctenodactylus gundi; assembly: GCA_004027205.1. Taxonomy (NCBI): domain Eukaryota; kingdom Metazoa; phylum Chordata; class Mammalia; order Rodentia; family Ctenodactylidae; genus Ctenodactylus; species Ctenodactylus gundi. Next base: position 606,234 of record PVKB01000400.1, on the reverse strand, counting down.
CTGACCTATGATGCTTTTGTTGAGCTCTTACTGTGTGTCCGACATTTTATGCATTTTGTCACATGATCATCAGGTCATCGGGAGAGCTTGTGCTCAGCTATTGTTCCCGCTATATAGATGAGACAACTGAGGCTCAGAGAAATTGGAGTACCTTGCTAAAGGTCATATAGCTAGTTAAGGTCAAATCTGAGATTTGAATCCAGTTCTGATGGAATATAAGTTCGTGCTCTGTGGGTTGTATGCTATTGCCTCTAAAAAGCCAGAGACTTGAAAGGCCGAGCAGTAGGGAGGGCGACCTATAGGAGCAAAGGTCTTCTTTCAGCTCCTCCACGGAGCCGCAGGTATTTGGCACCTCCCATTCCCCATGGGAGCTTGTAAAGGGTAGTATGAAGGCCCATGTTAATCATGGCACCATAAAATAATTCTGCCAGAGCAAAGCCTTTTGTCTGTTGTCGTTACCAAGTTGATTGATAGGTTACATTTTTAAAGATTGCATCGGTAATTTATGCTTTATTACTCCTGAATTAGTGCAATGCTTCAAATCATCTTGTTGTAATTTGGCACAATTATCTATAATTAAAAATAAATTCCTGTAATGTGAGAATATTAATTCCTATCCAAATCTCTTTATTTCAAATATGCCTATGAACCATTACCCAGCTCCTACTCGACAACTCTGAGGATTTCTTGCGCAGCTAAGTTTGGTCTATCCAATGTGTTTATATTTGGTTAATGATATAGTCTGTCTTCTCTCTTTAGAATCAGCACTCCTTCAGCTCTCTGTATTTAGTTGATGTTCCTAAAAGTATGGGCTTTTGTCTGGTTGGCTGATATAATTCACTTTAAGATTTGATGAAAACTAGGAGGGGCTCAGTAGGACAAAACCCACACAGGCACATAGCACAGACAGTGCATGGAATGTCAGGATATTCGAGATCCCCCAGGGCAGAGCTTCTCCAAGGGTGGTCCCGCTCACTGTCACTGCAGCATCAGGAGTGCCAGAATAAGCAGATTCTTCAGCCCTTCAGAACCAGAAACTCTGGGGCTGAGGACCAGCAATCTGGTCTTAACCAAGCCTCTACGGAATTCTGATGGCTGCAAGTTTGAAAACAACTCTGTTAAGAGGTGTTAAGAATATTGCCTTGGCAGGATGCTCTTGAACATGCTGTAACAATATCAGCACTTCTGAGGGGGGAAAGGGTAACGGATCCTTGCCAGCTCTGAACTTGCTACCTTTACCTAGCTTTAACACCTGCTTCATGTTTCAGATGAGGATCCGTTTTCTCCCGTGGGAGCAAGGAAGAAGCTGGCGGCGCTATCACTTTCCAGGTGCAGGGGTGGAAAACCAGCGAGGGACACCCAGGGAAATGCTCCCAGGTGCCTGGGAGCAGTAAAAAAGATTGAAAAGGTGATAGAAGCTGGCAGATCCCCTCCCAGGGCACATACTTGTACTCACACGGCTGTTCAGCCTACCTGGAAGTCATTTCCCTGAGGCACACATGCTCTACAGTACAGCCTGAATGTGATTACAGAAAATGCAACTTAGTGCCTAAAATTTCAAGAAGTGAGCCTTTAGAGTGAGTGTGTAAAGTTTCCCAAGTAAGAAGTTTAAATTCTCAGCCAGGTAACTCTGTCATTAGAACTAATGTAGCCATGTTTCCATGCCCACGTTTTATTATGTGAGAAAAAAATGACTTAAATTTGTAACGAAGTTCTCACCTAAGGCCCGAGTCTCTCTTGAATGAATGGCTTGACACAGAGTTTACTGCCTTAATTAAACAGCGTCATGCGCCCTCCATGTGATCTACCAAAGATCTCATCTGCTTGCTTATAGTGAGGCCTCAAAAATTTTTGGCTAAATAAGTGAATTTATCATCCTCTTAAATTCCCAAAGCAAGGCGCAGAAATCTGACCTGAGAATTATCAGGGGGCACCAATCCTCCCTCGTCGCATTCCAATCTTAATCGTCCTGTAAAAATATCTTTTTGCTCTGCACAATGGGAGGAATGCCTGGCGTTAACTGGCAAGTGCAGGGAAGGGAATTCTTGTCACTCACTTCTGCCTGGACATAGAATACACTTTGCTCACTGCCTGCTTGCTGTGAAGCCTTGGTGGTGTGTGTGTGGGTGGGGGGTGAGAGGGCAGGGAGGGACGTGGACCTAGGTGATTCCAACCTGGCTAATAACAATGTGGGAAGACTAAAGTATCTGGAAATTCATTTGGTGATGAGTCTGATCTATATTCTTCAGTCCAGCTTTTTCTTTCAATCTGATACTCTGATTCGTACCTTTCTGACCCCCTTATATCCTAAGGGGTTCAGTATTCCGACTCTAGGAATTGAGTGCAATGCTGTGCCTTAATTGAAGTTGGAAACTTCTTTCATTATGCCTTTCTATGTTGTGATCTCTGTCTTATTGCTTGAACAGAGTAGGTCAGAATACTTTGTGTCCTACAAATCCTGGTAGAAAGCTTACTGAGTCTCTCTCTTTTTTTTTAACCTCTGAAACACCTTTCCATTCAAGTACTGATTGTTCTAAGTTTCAGTAGCATTCTCAGAGTCGTTGACTGGCAAAGAATTTCTTGCATTCTCACTGCCTTGTTCATCCAGGCTTCTAGTAGAAAAGCTATGATGGGAATTACTCATGTTCTGTGCCCCTTCCACTCCCCAAGGCAACTCAGTAGATCTGGGGTGGACATTTGACCCATAGGCAGAAACTCTAGGGAATCAGATTTCTGCCTGGCTTCCAACCTGTGAGGTAACCTGGCACAAAAGCTGTGTTCAAATCAGTTCAGAAAGTGCTTATGTAGGCCACACAAAATTCTTCTTTGATGGAATTGAATTGCAGACTTGGGCAAGTATCCACAAGTTGAGATGGTGAGCCCATGAAGAAAGGTTCGGGAGAATCCCTGGAATCTGACAGTCACTAAGCCTGATTAAAGGAGAAACATCAGAAAGAAATCACCAAGATCCTGTGGGAGTTGTTCGATGGAAAATCAGGATGCTCGCAGGGCCTTTTTGGGTGTCAAGGATGTCCATATTCCAGTTTTAGGACTTCCAGGCCAACTGAGGATTTATTTTTCCTTTGCAGGTTACAGAGCCCAATGAAAAGTCTTGTAAGTCAGATGCTTCCTCTGGTCTCTCTTTACAAAAGCTTCTCCAGCCCACTCAAGGAAGTTTCTCACCATAGACCACAGCACATTCCCATTCCATGCCAAGCAATTCTATCGACAGGCTATGTCCAACCTCACGCATTACCTCTTCGATCTTGGGCTCTGTTTACCTGATGTGGTGAAACAGAGGGATCAGTATGGTAAAGGAATGGAAAACATATTGCTTGCCTACCTTGCAAGTGTCTGCTTTGGCTAGCATGTTGTTAAGAAAGAGAAAAAGTTAATTTTTTTAATGTTTGATGAGGAGATTCCCCAGAGCAATCCAGATTTCTGGTTTCTTTTGAGAATTTTGAACCCCTAACAGCACTATCCTTCTCTCCCTTGAGGGCCTTCATTGACCAGAGCTGAGGAGTGTCTGGACCACCCCGCTCCGTTCAGTTGAGTACTTCCATTACCCTAACTCCTGTCCTGTCTGTCCTGGTCACTTATGTTGTTTGCCTGACTCCTGCTGTCATTTGACTTTGCCCTCACTCATGGAGACAGAATAAGCAGATGCATGCAGGGAAACTGAAAAAGTTATATATTAAGCTGGGACTAGACAGAGCGGCAAGAAAAGAAATGCTGAGTATGGGAACCCAGCAGGTCACTGCATTTAATTAGGAGGGGATTTTTATGGTTTTCATGAAGCCAAAGAGGGTAATGGAGCTAATGGTCACCTTGAATAGTAGAAATACAAACTCCTGAGTCTTGGCCTTATGGAGGGGAGGTATGGCGGTTTCAGAGATGTAAAGTGGGGACCTATGAGGGATGGAGGAGAAAGTTAAGCTGATGGTAGCAGGGAAACTAGATATTGTCCAGAAGGGTGGCGGTATAACTATGACAATTTTTTTTCTTCAGGAATATTGCCAATGAAATGAATGCTCCAAATTTACATGAAGAGATTTAACTTATGGAAAATAGTATGTAATAGTCGTTAAACTAGTCTATGGGATATATACAAACCCTGAAAATCATGTCTTTTGCTTATAAAACCCATGTACCTCACCTCACAACTGCTGAGACTTCATTAAAGACCTTGAACTAGAAATGGTTCATGTTCAGATGTTCCCACTTTCTTGGGAGTCTTACTAACTACACCCATTGCTATCTGTTTCATGCTTCCAAACTAGAAATGTTGGCTATTGAGTGAATATTTAATTATTCATCAGTATGAACTCTTCTCACACAGCCATGCCCAGCACTCGAGGGAGGCCAGTCAAATTCTTTCAGATCTACTCCCTTGAAACACCACTTTTTTTTTCTTCTGTGCCCTCAGGCTTCTTGCTTTCTACATTTTTGAAATCCGTGGGCACTATGTTGTTTTATGTTTCTCTGGCTTAATTTCTACCTAAAGCACCCAAGGGCCCGAACTTCCCTCTGAGTTCCTACCACAGGAGGCTGCCATCTTGTTCCTGTTAACTAACGCTGGTATTTCCCAATCTCTTCGTGCTAGTCAACTTCTTCTCCCAGAAAAAACTCCATTCTCTATGGCAATTTCCACAGAGTAACTCTGGAGTTATTGTGTTTATAGTTTATTAAAGGGTTTTTTATATTTATTTGATGGGGAAGATTTCACTTACACTGCAGCTGATTTATTTTCTTGCAATATTTTTCTTAAGTACTCCTACTACCTGCTCTTGTTACTTATAGTTCAAAGTGCTACTTACATACTCACATGTAGAGGGAGGATAATACAAATGATTCTTCTAGGTTAGAACAACTGTATGACCCTTTTCAAATAAGTTACTCTTTGAAAGAAAAATTAAAGTCTGAGGCTAGTGAGAGATGTGTAGTATTCGTAGTATCAACATTGTCTAGAGCTGTAAATATCCTAGAGAGAATTTTACTTTTCAGATGAGGCCCGAGGAAGAGAAGTGATTTACTAGGGATCATTGTATTAGTTACTGGTAGGTCGCCTGCTTTGCTGTCTAAGAGCCCCATACTAAACCATTCTCTTCTGTTTTTTTTTTTTTGTTTCTATCATGACAACGTGGCCTACTTATTATATGTAGTGATGTCTACATACAACGTAGTGATGCGTGTGCTCCTCATGACTGAAGAATTGTTCCCAAACTTATCAGAATCATCTGAGATGCTTCTCAAAAGGCAGCAGTGTGTGCAAGTCCCTGAGTTGGGTTCCCCAGCACTACATCGTGGGGCATGCAGGTAATTTCAGCCAGGCATGGTGGTGCATGCCTGTAATCTCAGCACTCAGGAGGCTAAGGTGAAAGATTTCCATATGTTTGAGGTAAGCTCTGACTACATAGGGACTTCAGGGCCGGCCTGGACTTAGAGCGAGACTGTTTTAAGAAAAAAAAAAGTAGTGTGAGTTTTTGTCTGACATTCTGAAACAGAATCTCTGAGGCTGGGGCTAGGAAACAAAGGGGTGAATCCCCTTGGGTACTGGGCTTTCTCTCACAAAGCACTGCATTTTCAAAATCGTCCCAGGTTTGGTAATGCTGCTACAATGTAAACGGAATCTGGAGGAGGCTCACTACGTTGTCAATAGAAATGAGACTCTAGGAAGAGAGAGGAGTGCAGACAGGGGCTGCCTCCCTGTGGAACATAGTCTTGTGGCTGTAAGCACAGCTCAACAAGCTCGTAGCTGGCTTTGTTGGAGTGCTTAGTGGAGGAAGCCAGCTGGTGAGCAGTACCTGTGGCCTGTGGGTGTTTTCTGGGGAAGCTACTGCATGAGTCAGGCTGGCAGCATGTTGGATTTGAGTCCTTGATGCACTCTCAGATGATTCAGGGACACAGCTGGGACCTTGGTATAGCAGGTCACGTGAATAAACCACTCTTGCTGGCATGGAGTTGGCCCTGAGTGCTTAGTAAGGGGTCATCTCGACTCGAACAACAGCATGAGCACTATCAGCAGCCGAGTTGGTGGAGATGAGATTGCTTTCCCCGGGAGTCAGCCCGTGTGCAAGAACACAGAAAGCTTACAGACTAGAGAATTTGCTAAGACTTAAGCATTAAGACCTTGCAAATTAGCTGAGTATACTTGAGGGGAGTTATCCATTAGATGAATACACAAGGAGTGTCTAATTTCCTGAATATATTTAGGAATTGGGCAAGCCCTAACTG